>CM029556.1:26619920-27219920 GCA_017141385.1 Sogatella furcifera
TCCTCCTCTTCCTTTCCCACTTCTCTTCCTCTTCTTTTTCTTATTCTTCTCTCCTCACCTCCAGGTACGTGATCTGGATGCTATAGGTGACACCAAAGAGTTAGGCGGCTTGGTCTCCCAAGGACCCAAAATACGAGGACCCAAAGAATTATAAGGAATCACTCCAATTCAAAAATTAATTTCCTTTCAGAAAACTGATCATCAATTCTATATTCTCCTGTATTTCCGACATAAATTTAATACAGGCAAGCGAAGTAATAAACAATTAAACTCACCCACGTATCCTATTATTGAATAAATGATAAATATTATAATGATATATCAACATAGAACCCTAAGGCCAGGCGTATGCTGGGACGCACGTGTGCACACGCACGCAAGCCAGCCAATCACAGCTCTTGTCTTGTCCTCAACAAGAGCTGTGATTGGTTGGCTTGCGTGTGTGTGCACACGTGCGTCCCAGCATACGCCTGGCCTAAAACTCCCACCTCCCATGTTTTCACAGATATTTAATAATTCCACTGGTTCTGAATGAATTTAATTTCCTAAATTCTTCAACGTAAACATGAAATTCCCAAAGGACGTCTGCTTTTGAATGAAAGTGATATTGAATGACAAGACAAAAATATCGCGTAGTCTGTTCAAGCAAAGAAGACATTCTCCCATGATAGAAAAATGACTCCAGCTCAGTCAATATTTGTTCAACAATTATAAATTTTGTCTCACATTGTAGAGCAAAATATTCTCTACAATTTCAGACAAAATTCATAGTTGTTGAAGCAATATTGTCTGAGCTGGAGTAATTTTCCCAACTTGCCAGAATGTCTTCTCTGCTTGGACATGTACTATACCTGCAGTTGAAAAGAGCGGCTAAACTGAACGGAAATTGAAACTCTGAGACAATTTCAGGAGGGTAGACTGTAAAAACCAATTAAAACGCAACATGTCACTAACAGCAGCCTTATTCTGTTATTTTTGTGAGGCTGAACGACGAGAAAGTAAATAAAATCACGCGAAAAACGCTCAAAATACTTGAAAAAAGATGACGAAAAGTCTCACTTGTCTCCTTTGACGTCAGGTTTCTATCACTGGCGGCTCGTACCCACGTAACAGGTGAAGTGTCCGTATCTTTTACTGTACAGCACTTCACCTGTTTTGTGGACACGAGCCGCCAGTGGTTTCCATTTCACTACACATAATTGAAAAACACTTTCTCGTTAAATGTGAACCTTAAACGGTTTCGAAAAACAAAGAGAAAGAATTTATTTGAAATTGGATTGTTCAAGCAATCTTTGTTTCGTGATGGATCGGACAGGTATTAATAGTCTGTCCAAGCCAAGAAGACATTCTGGCAAGATGGGAAGATGACTGCAGCCCGGTCAATGTTGGTTCAAAAATGATAAATTTAATCTCAAATTTTGGGAAACATTCTGAACTACAATGTGAGACTAAATTATTAATTTTTGAACGAATATTGATCGTGCTGAAGTCATTTTCCCATCTTGTCAGAATGTCTTCTTTGCTTGGACAGACTGTAATATAATTTGAGAGACACGTATATTGGATTCGAATCTGAAGTGTATTGTTCTGGAAATGTGGAGTTTCATTGAAAGAATTACGGAGAAGTGAAGAATTGCTTCAAATCGGAATCTGTGAGGAAGGTAGTCTAGTTAGTTATTATTGGTTAGTTATTACTGGAGATGGAATCAAAGCACATTGAAAACGAAATCTGGATGAAATATGGGAATGATAAATTCCGATGAATAATTTATTATTCATTATAATAATTACAAATTATTTATTGTTGTATCATACATTGCATACTTACTAACTGTATACTTTGTAATTTTATCAAAATATTTCAATTCTTGATGAGATTTTGTGAAAAACCGTTAAGTCATAAGTTTTGAGTTGTTATCTAATCATTAGTTTGATTTGGTAAAGCAGGCGTGATAATATTTTCCTCACTTCAAAATTAGATCAACAGTGTTACTTCTTTGACCATCAACATCTACCATTTATTAGGTTCTTAAAAATTTATAAACATAAACAACGCACTGGCGGCTCGTACCCACGAAACAGGTGAAGTGCCCGTATCTTTTACTGTACAGCACTTCACCTGTTTTGTGGACACAAGCCGCCAGTGTAAACAAGCTATCCAGTATATAATTCATTCGTTGCTTGATTGGTGACACTGAACCGCAATACTTTGATGCTATTGGCTAAGAAGTCTCCTCCCACAAAATGGCTTCTCAATCTCTTCAACCAATCGTAGCTCATTTCACTTAAATGGTGGATTTTACATGATTGTTCGAAGCTATTGAGTTGAAAATAAGGAATTGAAATAATATTGTAGATATTGTGGTCTGAATTTTTTTGTTGCTCATCGATTTATTCATACAGATGACGCCGAAAGGTGAGGCGGTTTCGTCTGTCTCTTGTACGTGATGTAACCTTCTAACAGCTGATGGAAAGCTGATTGTCTATTTGTCGATTTCAAATACATCATCTAGTCATAGCAAAATCTCAACTCAAATTAGACAACATCAGCTGTTTGAGCGCACAACGTGCAGACGAAGCCGTCTAACTTTTAGTCGTCAGCTATACATCAAGAATGGAAATTAGAACCCTGTTTTAAATTTGATGAGAACTTTTCCTCTGGTACAATGCTAATATGACTGCATTAGAGAGAATAAATTCTTATACAGTGGTATTCTTGTGGAAAACAGTAGATGAGTTGAATCATAGTGAGTTCACGTGCCCAATTACGATTCAGTAGCCCTATCTATGTTAAATTATAATGAATATCGTGCTGTGAAATTTGGAATATGAGTTTCAAGCTTTCATACCCGATTTCAGTGGAGGTTTGATGATAGTGACGATGATCATGATGATAATAATTTTATGTGGGTGGCTGGTCGACTATAACCACATTCACAACCGTTTTTGGAGTATTTCGATGTTCTTCGAATATTTTTCTTCTTTTCCTGACTCTTCTTCCTCTCCTCTTTTCAACCATTCCCTTCTTTTCCATCATATTTCACTTGTACTGAATAGTTTCTATACTTCGCTGTCCCTTTCCTATATGTTGCAGCTTCGAATGCCCCTCCTTTTCACTTTTATCATCAGCTTCTTCTTGTCCTTATTTGTTCTTCCCGCTTTTCTCATCCTCCATTCACCATGCTGTTTTACTGTTCTTTGGATTCCAACGCTTTTTGAAACAATTTTCATGGTGCTGATTGCAATTCGTTTCTTTTTTAGCTCTCATTTGAAATATTCGGATGTTCACCTTGCGAATGTGTTTTTTGAAGAAGTATCCCACTTTGCAATATTGTATCTCTCGAGCTAATTTCTTTCTCTCTTCCTTCTTCTCCTCCCATTCCTACTTCTTCTTTTTCTCCTTATCCTCCTACTCCTATTTCTCATTTACCTCCTTCTACTTCCACTCCTACGCCTCTCTTTCTTCTCTCTCTTAATTCTATTATAATATGAGATAATTTTACAGTATGATCAAATTCATTCATTCATTCATTCATCCTTGATTAAATTTTCCCACTTTGTTCTTCTGTCTGGATATTTTTGTTAAACATTAAAAATATTCTTGTAAAGTATTAAGAACATTATTCCGATAGTCTAATCCTTCGTCCTCTTTTCTTGTGTTCCTTTCTTCTTCCTTCTCGTTATTCTTGTTGTTGTACTCCTTTTTCTATTTCTCTTCCCTCTCCCTTTCACCCAATTCTTCTTCAATAATTCTTTCTAGCCGTTTCCAAATTTGTATCTTTCTTCTTACTCGCGTACGCTCGTCTCCCTCTTCCTCCTTTATCTTACATTTCAATGGTATTCTTCTCTCCTCCTTCTCCCTCTTCTTCTCTTCCTCTTCCTCTCCCAGTCAACTCATTCTTCGCTCTCTTTACTCTTCTACCTTCTATTATTGCTCTTCTCCTTATTAATCTTCCTTTTTTTCATTATTCTATGACTCCATCCTCATTTCCTTTTTCTTCTATAACTCATTCATCATCATTATCATCATCATCATCATCATCATCATCATCATCATCATCATCATCATCATCATCATCATCATCTTCTTCTTCTTCTTCTTCTTCTTCTTCTCCTTCTTCTTCTTATTCTTCTGCTTCTCCTTCTTCTCCTCCTCCTCCTCCTCCTTTGTCTTCTTCTTCTTCTTCTTCTTCTTCTTCTTCTTCTTCTTCTTCTTCTTCTTCTTCTTCTTCTTCTCCTTCTGCTTCTCCTTCTTCTTCTCCTTCTCCTCCTTTTCCTAGCACCGGTTTCTCCTCTCTTCCTCATTCTTTCTCTCTTTTATCAATATTAATTATCGCTGTCCTCATCTTCTCTCCCCCATATTACTTCTCCTCCTTTTTCTTCCTCTTTATCACCTCATTCATTGTCTATTCTGTCTCTCCTTCTTCCTCTTCCTTTTTCCAATTTGAAGGTTACATGCAGAGAGAGTCACCATGACCAACCGCACTTTGAAAGTGCAGTAAGTGGCTTCAGCAGCTGTAGTCTGTCCAAGCAAAGAAGACCCTCTGGCAAGATGGGAAAATGACTCAAGCTCGGTCAATTTTGGTTCAAAAATTAAAATTTTTGTCTTGATGGTAGATGAAATTGTTTCCTACAATTTGAGATCAAATTGACGATTTTTGAACCAAAATTGACCGAGCTTGAGTCATTTTCCCAACTTGCCAGAGGGTCTTCTCTGCATGGACAGACCATTATCACCCTTCAAACATTCACAACGGCCGAATTATCATTATCATCGCTGTAACAAGGTGTACTGCTGCTACTCGACTTTGCGGTCTGGCTACCGGAGAACGTGTATCTGAATAAAATTATTATTTCAACAAGGAGAAAGGAGAGGGAGAGTTCAACAGAAAGTGAAAGAGAAGGAGGAGAGAGATTGTGAAAATGGCAAAGAAGTGGAAGAAGAAGAAGAAGAAAGAGAAGAAGAAGGAGAAGGAGGAGAAGAAGAAGAAGAAGAAGAAGAAAGAAGAAGAAGAAGAAGGAGAAGAAGAAGAAGGAGAAAGAAGAAGAAAGAAGAGGAAGAAGAAGGAGAAGAAGAGAGAAGAAGGAAGGAGGAGAGAAGAAGAAGAAAAAAGAAGATGAGAAGGAAGGAAGAGAAGAAGAAAGGAGAAGAAGAAGAAAGAGAAGTGAAGAAGAAGAAGAAGAAGAAGAAGAAGAAGAAGGAGAAGGAGAAGGAGGAGGAGAAGGAGAAGGAGAAGGAGGAGAAAAAGCAGGAGAAAAAGAAGAAAAAGAAGAAGATGAAGAAGAAGAAGGAGGAGGAGAAGAAGAAGAAGAAGAAGAAGAAGAAGGAGAAGAGAAGGAGAAGGAGAAGGACAAGGAGAAGGAGGAGAAGAAGGAGGAGAAGAAGAAATAGCAAAAATTACGGACGTTGTTACGCTTTACCGTTGGATAATTTCAAAATAGTGATTAACAAAGACAACATTGGACATGATCACATGATTTGTGAAGATGGAGTAGAGAGGTGTGAGGATTATTTGGAAAAGAAAAATATGAGAAAGAAGAAGAACAAGAAGGAGGAGGGAAAAAGGAGAAGAGAAGAGGTTGAAGAAGAAGGAGATGAGGACAGGGACGAAGAATATTGAAGAAAAAAGAAGAATGATGAGGATAGGTTCTAAGGAAAAGAGTTATAACAAAATAGAAGAAGAGGAGGAAGAGGAAGAAGAAGAAGAAGAAGTAGAAGAAGAAGAAGAAGAAGAAGAAGGAGAAAGACAGGAAGAAGAAAAAGGTAAAAAGGAGGAGATAAGGACTAGGACGAAGAATATTGAAGAAAAAAGAGGAATGATGAGGAAAGGTTATGAGAAAAAGAGTGATAACAAAAAACAAGGAGAAGAAGAGAAGGAGATAGAAAATGAGCAAAATTAATCATTCTTACGACTCGCCGTTTCTGTTTTGGGTCTTGTTTGTTCGCTAACTTCTCTCTGTGGATTGTTTCCATGTCCATTTGTTCATCATTTGAAATGATAAGTAACTCTGTGATATAAGCTGAAATAAGCTGATTCTATTTCTCAAGGATTGAACTCTTTGAGAGCTTTTTTATCTGCCGTGTATATAATAATTTTTGAATCAATATTGACCGAGCTGGAGTCATTTTCTCATGTTGCCAGAGTGTCTTCTCTGCTTAGACAGAAGATACTCAATACTTTGGACAACGTTTGCAGTAGCAGACAAGACTTTTGTTCTATTTATATAGCTATTTAGTATTGGTAATTTAAATTAATTATTAGTATAAAAGAATGCTTTCGCACCAACCTTCTTCTTGTTCTTCATCAGATTGGCGTCCCGGCTGTCCTGTGCGTTACCCGGCGCCCTCGACCCCCACAACCTCAGCGCCATCCTGGAGTAGACGAAGGAGATGACGCAGAGGGGGGTGAAGTACTGGACGAACACCAGCACCACCCTGTAGACCATCATCTGGCGCTCGCTGAACATCATGTTCTTGCAGAACGGCTTTAGACGCACTCTGCCGGCTGAAAATGGAAGTGATTTTCATACATTATTCAAATTCAATTTATTGTCACAGCCAATGTAGAGATACATCGCATTATAATAAGCTTTTAGTGCATTTCATTTGAAAAAATGCACTATTGGTCTTGCCCTGACAATCGAAAATTTATGATGTGATATATTTTTTACACGTTTCCGAGCCCCTAGAACACAAATCTGATGTCCGTTCAAATTCATATATATATATATATATTTATATATATATATATGTACAGTTTCTTGTTAACACGATAACTCCCGAAGGGCTTGTCGGAGAGCGACCAAATTTTGCACAAATCATTAGTGTTGATATCTCGGTCAAGTTCGTTAACCAGCCAAATTGGTTCAAGGGTAGGGGGTGAAATTAGGGGAGGAAAATTTTGAAAAATCACTACAAATCGACCAATAACGTGATCGTTTTGAAAATTGGTGGGTATAATACCCTTATTATTCCCTACAATTTGAGCCATCAACGAAAAAAGTCCAATCAAAAATGGCAGAGAAAATGGCGAATAACACAATGCCAAAAATTGTGTTTTTCGAAAACGGCGCCTTTGAATTCATACCCTGAATAGCTCATTATAAGTCATATGATTTGAGCCATCATAGAATTGTATTTGAAAATGCACTCTTTCCGACCGCCAGCTACCGGAGCGAATTTTTTTTTATAAGTTTTGATGAACATTCAACAGTTTATCAACATCAACTAAAGTTCAAAATAGTAATATAGGTATGTATAGTATTGTCGAGCAGAGAATACATTCCTTCAAAATGGCCACTTGAAGCAATAGTCTCAAAAATTTAGTGTGAAACTCTGACAACATACCGCTGGTGAGAGACACATGGTAAGAGTGGGAATATTCTCATTTCGACTGCTGAAAATATTGTTCATTAGCCATAATGAAGGAATAGATTTTTCAGATCTGCGTATGCGTAGTAACACTATTTATTGCTTCCAGTGGCCATTTTGAAGGAATGTCTTCTTCGCTCACCAATACTTTATTAGGATGTAATAAAAATATATCGACAAATTCGATCATAATCCGATAGCATTATGAGCAATATAGCATTAGATGTGCACCGACAATCACAACACGTACAAGAGAGAGTCAAAACCGCTTAACTTCTTGGCTTTAACTATTTCAATGAATAAATCAATCAATCATCATAATAATGGACATGACTATGAATGACGTCATCAGTTACATTAGTGTATTGGTATTATAGATATAGTTATCTTTTTCCATTTATCGCGTGACTAATATATAGCTGACGTCACAAGGTTAGGCGGTTGACGAATTATTACTGATGTAATTATTGACGCTCAACTCTGTCAGGACAGTCTGAACCTGTCTTCGAGAGCGAAATAGTATAGGTGTGGTAGCTCTCGTTTCGATGTACTCTCGCAGACAGCTCGCCGACTGTCCTGACAGAACTGAGGATCAATCACAATCATTTGCCAATCACCTCAATTTTTGGCGTCTGCTAGCAATACAATACAATATTATTGTGTATCTCTCATGATAATTTATAATTCCATTGATGAGTTAGTAGTTTTTGATAGCTAACTTATTTGGATCATTCTCTTTAACGTGAGTAACTTTTCCATATCATAAATAATTTATTGGCTAATTACTAATAAAATTCTACAACTCTCATAAAGATTATTAATGATTAAATGAATGAGTCAATATTTTCATAGTTGATATTTTTATGTTCAATATACGAGTTTCTATGTTATATATTTGAGTTAATATTTTTCAGCTAACTTACTTGGATCATCCTCTTCAACGTAAGTAACTCGTAGGGCAATGGCCATAGGGGCAGCCAGAAAGCCGGCTATGCCCCATATACAGGCTATAAACAGTTTTGCTCTCAGCTTGGAGGGACGAGCACTAGAACAAACACAAAAACAAAACATATTATCATCAACCAGAAATAATTTCAGAAAGACTTTGGTTATTATGGGCAATAAAGAATATTTATTTATTTTTAAGACACAAAATATTGTCAAACCACAGATTCATTGAAAATCGAGATACCGGTTTCGGTTGCTACACCATTAACAATCTCTGGTAAACTGAAACTGAAAGCAAAGAGAAAATTAAATAATATCAGTCAGCTGGTTACCACTGGCGGCTCATACCCATGAAACAGGTGAAGTGCCCGTATCCTCTAATGTACAGTACTTCACCTGTTTCGTGAGCACAAGCCGCGAGTGCGTGGTTACTTAATTTTTGAAGTGAATAGCAGCCGTATTTGTTCTAACAGTGAAGCAACGCTATTGGTAGTTGTTTGAACCAATCACAGTGAACGTCCGCCATTGGACTAGACACGCCCCTCCCACTTATTCAAACGTTACAAAATGGCGATTGAAGAAGCAAGCACAATAATTGAAGATTCATGAAAAGTTACATTAACAATCGAAATTAATAGAAAAATGTAATGTAAGAATGGAAAAACAACGGAGTAATATAATAACGTAACAAATTATGATGAAAATGGATTTGTAGTGCTATTTAGTAAAAATGAATCTGGTCGTTTAAACATATCTGTGAATCAACTTTATTAATTTTTTGTTTTCCCTTGTTGCTCAAAGTAAAAAAAATGTATTATTTGTTACTCTGATCATTTCTCAAGCTTCTAGAATGTTGACGATTTTCTGCCATTGTTAAATTGTTACTGAAATGCAGATTTTAAACATTCTCCTCGGCCTTCAACTTTTGATCATTTGCTATCGAATGTTCAGCTTGGTTAGAGTCCTTATTTCCTTATTATTAATGTATTTTTCATTATTATAATGGTAACTTGATAACAAGTGTATTTGAAGCTAAGGTGATGATGAGTAGGTAAATTATGTTTACAAAGATCATGAAAGTTTAAATTACAACTACATTTATTCCAATCTTTGATGTGCTCTGTCACCCTAATTTTAAAATTCCTACCTGGCTGACCAACAGATAGGTTGCATTACAATCCTCACATTTAAGTTTTTCCATTTAACATTCGTAATTTGAAGTATTCCGATTATCAGATCATGGGAGCGTTAGTGTAGTCCAAGCCTTACAGTGGCTAGATAAGGGCCGGTTTCTCCAAATACGTTTAACTGAAATTTTAGTTTAAACTATCAGCTGTCGGTGTATGGTCACTTTTATTAACTTGTGTTTCAATTGAGCCAGCTGATGGTTTAATCCAAAATTCAGATTAACTTTCTTGGAGAAACTGGCCCTAAGAGTCTTTTATCTAGTCACTGTATGAAGCCTCCTCACCTGAGAGGGTTTAGTATGGCGCGATGCCTGTCAACAGCGATTGCCGTAAGCGTGAATACACTGACGTTGACGGTCAACACCTGAACGAACGGACAGAACGGACACATGAAGTCGGGCAGATTCCAGCGCTGAAGAAGGGCTGCTTGAAACTGGAAAACAAAAATTAACAGATAGGTGGATCTGATGACAAAGCATATACATGAAAGCAGTGATATACAGTTGTAATACAGAAGTCCAAATTTTACACGCTATCGCACATGTAAAGTCTGTCCAAGGCCGGTATGGTGAGGTCTGTCGAAGGAGATGAAAATACGAAATCATTTTTTCATCTCTTTCCATATGATCAAAGAATTTTTATCGTGTAATACCGGTTTAATAACTATAATCGCACAAACCGGTTTAGAAAGAAAGGGAGTGATGTCTGGGTGGGTAGCGGTGGAGTGATGACGCGGTTCACATTCTCCGCATAATGTATAAAGTGTACATGCTACACCGGCCCAAGCAGCGAAGACCCTCTGACAAGATGAGAAAATGACTCCAGCTCGGTCAATATTGGTTCAAAAATTATTGATTTGGTCTCAAATTGTAGATCAGAATGTTTCATTGCTTGGACCGACTATAGTAAGCACTTTGACGAAGCAAAGTCAAAGTAGAGTTGAAAATGCTGAAAATCGGAGAAAATCCCGAAACTTTATGAAATTTGAAACCATTTTCTTATCAATCCAACTCAAAAAACACCTGTAATGCTCTCGTAATGTTCAATTATTGAGAAATTAATATAATCAGCCTATTTTCAAATCGGCAGCGTTAACATTTTATAACAATAACAGCGCAACATTTTACCAATATCGATCACTGTACAGTATATTCAATTAAATTAGAATGAATATAACGTATTCCAGATGGACACGTTAAGCCATCGGTGCTGGCTGCCTGAAAAGCTGTCGTTGGGTCATGTCAGAGGCCCCAAAACTGATCAGGTGCGACCTGAAAACTCTGACACCAGATTTTAGCCAGCTAGGTCACATGATAGTTATTATTATTATCATTATTATTATTGATTATTCAATAACACAACAAATTGAAATAAATTTTCAATATGAATTATAATAATTATAACAAATAATTATTGTAGTAGATGAGATTAGAATGGTTCTTCTACCAAGCCCACAACAAAGCTAGAACAAAATCGTAGTTCGAAAATGAAAATGTTCAAATTCATTGTTTGGTTTAGGCTTGGAGTAGATTCTATACTGGTGCCTTGAGTTAATAATTCCCCTCACATCCATAGTGTTATAGCTATAGAGACTTTATAATCATTATACAGTCTCTATTGTGTAGGCTACCCACTTTACCAAGCCCACTTGAATAACTCCACCAAAGCCTGCCAAGCTCAAGTGCTTTAAACACACAAAGACTCAAGTGGTTCGAAATCAAAACAAGCGACAAGTTGTGTTCAAATCTGCGTTCAAATCACACAAATCTGTGTACAAATCGGTGTTCAGAGCCGCTGTTCAAAATCTGAATCAAAAGCACGGATGAACGACAGAAAATCTGCTGAGTCAACAACAGTGTCGATGTTGGCTTGTCGCCAAATTTGACACACGATTTAAAATTCCCGCCTCAGCCCGCCACACGTGATCCAATGACAAGCGACTAATTTATGCAAGCGGCGAACAATCTTCTGCCGTCCGCCATTTTGTTTTCGAGAGAACACTACGTGAGCGCAACATGTGATAAAACATGTTTTATTTGTACGTGAGCAACATGTGTGTGCGGAAAACATGTGAGCAAGCATGTTTTATTTGTGGTCTGTCGATGTACGTGTTTTTTCGCGGTCACCACCGAACGTACTCCTAACAGTTTGTTCGATAGCTTTCATGTTTTATGGACAGGACACTTTACTGTGTGTTGGAGTAGCCGATTGTAAGTTACATCTTTGAATTTATCATAGTACTGTGTGTGGATTCACTGACTATGCTGTACTGTATGAAATGGTGTTGTTTAAGTTAGTACTATATAATAATATTTACTGTACTATACTGTAAAGTTCTGTATTAACTGTATTACTGTATTTACTATATTTGCTGTATAGTTCTTTATACTAGTATGGTAGTACTATTTATATTCTACGTCAATTCTCAAAAAAAATCAAACATACAATATTATAACACATCAAAATTATAGAATAAAATGAAAAATACTACCAAAAGAGCTAACTCCAACAACTACAGGTATATGACACAACTAAAATTTGAAAGAACTGTTCATAGAATAACGAAAAAAAGGAAGTATAGTGGACTGGGAGGACACGCCATTAGAAAGTAAAGTGTTTTAAAAGGACTTGTCTTCTCAGGTGAAGTGCTGTACAATAAAAGATACGGGCACTTCACCTGTTTCGTGGGCATGAGCCGCCAGTGCATCTTGATTATTGACGTCAATAACTATTCACATCAAACATAATTTGTAGGAGTACTTGCTCAAGAACAAATAAAATCTATAATCTATTTGAATTTGAAATTTTTCAAATAATTTAAAGTAATTTACCTGGAACGGTATTGCAAACAGGCCGATAACAATGTCAGCCAGGGCGAGGTTCGCGATGAAGCAGTTGGTGACATTCTGCATGCGCCTACTGGTGGCCACTATCCACATGACCAGTGCATTTCCAACAACTGCTAAAACTGATATGGTGCCGTAGAAGATTGACAGCAAAACTATCAACTCCAGGGGCACGTCGTAGAGAGGGTCGTCTGGAAAAAATGAATAATTTAGAATACAATTCCTAAATTTTTTATCTTCTCTTTTGGAAATGGAAATGAATTTGGACTTCTAATAAGAATTGGTTGAGGAGTAGTTTCGGGCGTTACAGTTTTGCCTGTTGTACTCACCTGTGTGTTTTACTGATTGAAAATGATTATGATTGATTATTCCAGGATAACCAAAAGGATCAGGATGATGTCCTTCAAGAGAAGGAACATAACCAAGAGGTATGACTCCTTAGAATTATTATCTGAATATTCATTTACTTATTTCACTACAAAAATCAATGTTGAGGATCATCCAAGATAAATTACTTTTGAGATGATTATTAAGAGGAGTACCATTTTATTCATCCAAGAAGATTAATTTCAAGAACTATTTAATTATTCATTTATTTTATTACAAATACAATTTTAAGGGTCTAAGAAAAGTAGATGAGGATGATATTCTTCCAAGATGATAACCATATCCAAGAAGAATTACTTTTGATAACTGTCTAAATATAAATTTATTTGACTTCAGTTATCGATTTATTCTATTCTGTATTTGTTGTTTGAAATACTCACGAAAGAACATAAAAAGGACATAAAATGTACATTATAATTTCTCCACAGAAAAATATTGGGAATCATCATCTTGTATTTATATGAAACTATAGATGTTTTGATAAGAAATCAGAATATTAACCACAAGCAAATTCAAGAGTGCAGCCATTTCCCCTGCACTCCCCAACTCTATCAACAGAAACATTCGAAATAGTTCCAAATTCAGTCAGCAGATGGCGGAAGCAACAGGGTGATATGCCTCAATTTCATTGGACACGCCTCCAAGCTCCGCCTCCTGCTCTCATTGGCCGACGGCACCGGTTCGAGAAGTTTCCAAATTCGACTAGTAGTGGCAGCAGCTGTCGGGTAATGTTTCATATTTGAATTGGACACGCCTTCATGCCCCACCTGCTCGTTTCTCATTGGTTGACTGTGTTCTGTGAGTTCTGCTTTCGAAAATGGCTGCTAGCGAGAAAATGGTGGATGATGTATCATTCACACAACATAAGTTTGATTTACTATTAATTATCTCATACACTGGCGGCTCGTGCCCGCGAAACAGGTGAAGTGCCCGTATCTTTTACTGTACAGCACTTCACCTGTTTCGTGGGTACTAGTCGCCAGTGATCTCATAGCTCATATAGTCAGTCTGTTTCATTCCAAATATTACAGTTGATTATTTTTAACCGCATTTTGTAACATTGACAATGGAAATATCAAGATGAAACTACTAAGTTTTGAATTCAATTGATACAAATATTCAGTTCCGATACAGAATGTTCAATACATGAAACGGAACAATAGCTTAAGTTTTATGTTTCATACGAGAATCACTAGCGGCTCGTGCCACAAAACAGGTGAAGTGCCCGTATCTTTTACTGTACAGCACTTCACCTGTTTCGTGGGCACGAGCCGCCAGTGATGAGAAGGCAATCTGATCGCACAACAGACATAATAAAATGGCTTGAAACAGTCCAATTAGTCCAACATGTATTTTTGTTCACAGTTTCAGACATAACTGAACTTTAAGTTTGCTTTGTTTCATTCAATGTATCAACAATGTATTAATTAAGAACCAATTCCAGCTATAAATAAAGCGATAAGTAGGAGCAAAAGAGCAGAGAATATCCGCATTTTTTTAAATTTATTTATTCAAGAAAATAAAATGAACTTATTGAATAAAAACCGAGACGATGAAATCCAGAACGTATTTTTCCCAAGTTTTGATGAATATTGTAAATATTCTGTCATCATATTTTTTATTATACATCTTGTATATATAATTTATTGTATATCTTGTATATTTTATCTGCACAAGTTTCATGTATTTGATTGA
The DNA here is from genome assembly GCA_017141385.1 of Sogatella furcifera. NCBI lineage: Eukaryota > Metazoa > Arthropoda > Insecta > Hemiptera > Delphacidae > Sogatella > Sogatella furcifera. The sequence continues at coordinate 26,634,356 of CM029556.1, forward strand.
TTTGTTTTTTCTACATGATTAAAAATACGAGAGTTATCTTCACTTGATCCATATCCTCCATCGCTATCACATCACGAACTTTCACACTTAATAAATTGGCTAGACGTGGTAGCATGTACAGTATTAAGAAGGGTGATGGAAAATGTATCGACACTAGCACCCCTGGTGGCCAAGTGATGAAAATCAATCAGTGCTGATGTGTGTTGTGAGATGTATGATGTATGATGGTCGGCATCATAAATCCATTTCCTGTCATAAGTATGACGTGAGTATGATGTAAGAACGGATCAGATGGATAAGAAGTAAAAGTTAGAGAAGGAGGAGGGGAAAGAGAGGAGGAGGATGAGGAGGAGGATGAGGTGGAGGAGGAGAAGAAGAAGAAGGAGAAGAAGATCTATAGGGTTGTGGCTATAGGGATGTACGTGTACTATTGCAAATATCTTCTTCACCCGGTAAGAAGGAAGTAGAAAAGAAGAAGAAGAAGAGGAGGAAGAAGGGGAGGAAGAAGAGGAAGAAGGAGGAGGAAGATGAAGAAAAAGAAGAAGAAAAGATTGAACTATTCTGATAGGTATACTGAAGAAAAAGAAAGAAGGTTAAGAAGAAAAAAAGGAAGATGATGAAGAAGAAGAAAATTTAGAAGATGAAGAAGAAGAAGAAGAAGAAGAAGAAGAAGTATAAGAGAAGAAGAAGAAACGGAAGAAGAAGAAGAAGAAGAAGAAGAGCTGTGAAGAAGAAGAGAAGGAGGAGGAAGAAGGAAAACATTATTACAATAAAATTATAGAAGAAGATGAAGAAGAAGAAGAAGAATCGTGAGCGAACTGATGCCGAAGAAGCGCGTGACTGTGGCACTGCATTGCTGACCAGAATCCCAGTTACTTTCGGAATCGACGAAAATTGAACGTAAATGAATAAGAAGATGTTTATAATGCAGGAACATGGGTGACTTCGTGAGGTCTACCGTTCAGAACTACTAATATAGATATATGAGATGAGTTTATACATGAATTGATTCTTACAAGTATATAAATAAGAATAGTATAGAGAATGACGGCATGAGTATGACTTTGGTTTAGAAGTAAGCTAACAGCAATGTTCATGAAAAGTTGGTGAGAGATGATATTATTTCCCATCGGGAGAAAAACTCAGCGCTTACATTTTTCCAGTCTGCTGTGTAGTTTCCTCTGTCCAAGCGAAGAAGACATACTGGCGAAATCGAAAAATGACTCCAGCTTGGTCAATACTGCTTTAAAAATCATAAATTCAGTCTTAAATTGTAGAAAACAATCTTCTTTACAATTTGAGACAAAATTTATAACTTTTGAACCAATATTGATTGAGCTGGAGTAAATTTTTCGTCGTGCCAGAATGTCTTCTCTGCTTGGACAGACTATAACATATCGGCGAACTTGTTGTAGAACTTTCTGGAAATAACAGACTTGTCCGAACTTTTGGCTGGAGATAAATTTCTCTGTTGATTTAGTCCAACGCCATCGATCTTGTGCTGGTCATATCTTTCAGTTTGCGGATGACGTGGAACCCTGCAGCTTTACATTAATCTATTTCACACCATATTTATCATCCACTCTTCTTCATTCTCATATTTCTCTCATACTTCTTCTTCTCCTTCATACTCCTCCATACTCCTTCATACTCCTCCATAATCCTTCATACTCCTCCATACTCCTTCATAATCCTCCATACTCCTTCATACACCTCCTTCTCTTCTCTCCATATTTTTTCTATTTAACTTCTTTCTCTCCATCTTTTTTCTTTCTTCTTGTACTTGTTCGCCTTCTTATTCCTTTCTCGTTCCTATCCTCTATTTCTACTTGAGAAAAACTTCCAAAACAATCGCATGAGTTTATGGTAAGCTATTCGATTGGAAAATCATGAACAGTATTCAACTGTATCCCATAAACTAGGCGCTTTCCCATCTGTTGTATCCTACAATCAGCTGATGAAAAGCATCTACAGTCTGTCCAAGCCAAGAAGACCCTCTGGCAAGATGGGAGAATGACTCAAGCTCGAACAATATTGTTTCAAAAATTATCAATTTGATCTCGAATCATGACAAACAGTTAGATCTACTATTAAGACCACATTTATATTATTCTTGAACAAATATTGACCAACCTGGAGTCATTTTCCCATCTTGCCAGAATGTCTACTTTGTTTGGACGGACTACAACTTTGCTTGGAATAATTCTCTACTATTTGATAAGAAAAAATTATTTCACCAACAACTTGAATCCGCAAAAAATTATTTCCTCTACATAAATTCATTCATCATAATGTATTGATCAATTGAAAAACAACAATCAATGTATGAAGCAAGCCTAGAAACGCCCCTCTTAAATTTCCAAATAAAAGATCCTCCACATGAAATAACCGAATTGTAAAGATTGTTTCTCAAGCAATCTTTTTTCTAGCAAGATGTCGGTATTAGATAATGAATAGTTTGAGTTATTTCATCATATTCATCGTATAAAAAATAGAATTAATGAGTATAAGATGGGAGTGCAGAATCATATTCTCATCTCATTCCATACGGCATGGAACTATTGAAGTCTAGTACTGGCCTAAGTTATACGATAAAAGTAAAACTGAGTCTAAATTCTATTAATTATGTTCTCCAAATACCAACTTGATTTAATCTTACCAGGTTGAATACATGAATGAATATTATATTAGCACAAGATCGTCAATAGTAAATCAGCGTAATTTTTTGTTCATGATACACCATCCATCATTTTCTTGCTAGCAGCCATTTTCCAAGAAAGAACTCACGAAACACTGTCAACCAATAAGAAAAGAGCAGGCGGGGCATGAAGGCGTGTCCAAGTCGAATCTGAAACATCACTCATCATATGCTTCCATCTACTGGTTGAATTTGGAAACTTTTCTAGTCAATGTTTTCGGCCATTTTGATCGTGGGTGGAGCTTGGAGGCGTGTCCAATGGAAGTTGAAGCAAGTCACCCTATAGCTACTGCCATCTGCTGGCTGATTTAGGAACTATTTCGGATGTTATTATTTTCAACTCCACCCTCTCCTCTTTGTCTTGTCGTTTCCTTCCCCATGTACTTTGAGAAGTCAGCCATATACTTGGCAAAGTTTCTCATATACCACACAAACTTACCTGACTTGAATGTTCCCCATACAGTTGATCTTGACATTATTATGAATGATCTGTCTTTACCGTCTTCTACTCTGCGAGCTAAACTTTTCTGTCTTGATCTACAAATATGAAAACAATGTAAGTTATCTTTTACTATCGTGTTTATTTTTAGTAGAAATTTTTTTCATGTTTCCCACACTTTTCAAATACGATGTATATTAAAGATATACCTGCTCCTCCTCCTCCTTCTTCTCCTTCTTTCATTTTTTTCTTGGTCTTCTTATTGTTCTTGTTGTTGTTGTTCTTCTTCTTCTTCTTCATCTTCTACTTCTTCTTCTTCTCCTTCGTTTTCTCCTCCTTCATCTCCTCCTCCTCCTTGTTCTTCTTTTTCTTCTTTTACTTCTTCTACTTCTTCATCCCTTTTCTCCTCCTCCTCCTCCTCCTCCTTCTTCTTCTTCTTCCTCTTCTTCTTCTTTTTCTTCTTTTTCCATTTCTTCATTCCTCTTCTTCTTCTTCTTCTTCTTCTTCTTCTACTTCTTTTCCTCCTTCTTCTTCTTTCTCCTATCATCCCCTCCTCATCAACCCTCTTAATTCACCCAAATCCGATTTCGAAGTTTCCGAATATTCGGTCAAATGGGAATCGGTGCAGTGGTCAGCACCAGCTTACAACCAAACTGGCGGTTGGCAACAATCTACTATCAAATCTCAGCTCTTTTAGGACACTCGGCGAGCGATCTGCAACAACAAATCGAGTAGGAACTGATCTCAACTGAACTGTTAGAATGTTGCGACCGCTCACCGACCTTCCTTACAGAGCTGACCATTATTCAGAGACTTTCGGCAGCCGCTACTCTATTTGGAATGTGCTCCAAGTGCGTTGATGTCTGCGGTCCCTTTAAGCACTGTTAGCCCACTAAGTACAGACTGTCCAAGCAAAGAAGACATTCTGGCAACATGAAAAAATGTCTTCAGCTCGGTCAATATTGGTTCAACAAATGTAAATTTGGTCTTAAATTGTAGGTCAGAATGTTTCATACAATTTAAGACTGAATCTAAATGTTTTGAACCAATATTGTTCGAGCTGGAGTCATTCTCCCATCTTGTTAGAATGTCTTCTTTGCTTGGACAGACTATAGATGCCTTACATCAGCTGATTGTAGGATACGCATTAGATTACGTAAGGTTGAGCGCATTTGGCCTCACTTTGAAATAGACCACTATCTACTCAAAGTTGTGTAAATCAGTATATAAGTTGTGTAAATGGAATTAGTATATAAATTTAATTAATACAATAATGTGCTACGATTTAGTTTAGCCATTTGAAGATTTTGAATCACATTATCTTCTCACATGGAATCACAGAATTTTCTTCAAATAAATTATTTAAGTACTTTGATGAAAAAGTAATAATCGAATTCATGAATTTGACTCAATTGTAATGCTTTGTGTCGTTCGTGTAATTGAAAGCTTCGCCTCTTTGTACGTTGAATCATTGAAAATAAATTATTGTACAGAATATAATATCCTACAATCCGATGAAAATTAGTAAATATCAGTGATAGAATATTAATAAAGCGTTTATTTCCAAAGATAATTGATGGGCCTGCATGAAAACATTTGAATGCTTCGATTACTCCAGTATGAAATGAATTTTTTCTGCAAAAGGTGGTGTATACGATTTTATTGTTCTAATTGCTTTATTAGGGTCCCAATAATGTGTATTCGAAAAATGCACACAAAATTTCCCCCCACACAACTCTTGACAGCCAACATTTTCATAGGTACATTCTCCACTGGCAGCTCGTGCCCACGAAACAGGTGAAGTTCCCGTATCTTTTACTGTACATCACTTCACCTGTTTCGTGGGCACGAGCCGCCAATGACATTCTCATAGTAAATTGTAGAGGACAAAATTCTGCTTTGATTGAGAAGAAAAAACAAAAATCGGTCGAATAGATAACTTTTCACATTCATTCAAAAAAACACAATTTTTTCAAATCTTCCAAAAAATTGTTTAAATAGTTATGTAACTCATAAATTAACAAAGAAATATATTACCCCTCTCCCTAAACATTGTAGAGCGTTGAAAATTGAGTGCAGAAAGTACAAAAAATTGATATTTGACCAATTTTTGGAACTTTGACAATCACTTTTCCAAAAATAAAACAGGCTACAGGTGGTTTTTTCCAATATTTTGATGTTAGGTTAGACATATAAGGTTCAAATAGGCCTATCTTGTATTTCGTAGTCTACTTGGATCACTTTCCATCAGAATGAATACTTCACTACTCTAAATCCAAATTATTTTCGATACAAAGGACATTCAAGGATAATAGAATAAGGACACCCCTAACTTTTGTAAGGGTGAACGGATCCTGATAGACCATAGCTCATTGTTTTTAGCTTTAAAAGACGGTTCTATTTCGTATATCATATGTTAAATTTGGTCAAAACTGCAGAATTCCATCACATAGATAGAGTACTTTGAGGTCATTCCTATATACCGAGAAAAATGTTTTCTATTTCAAGTTACTGTAAATAGAACTACCCTTAGTGGTTCAAACTCATGATTTTTTCATATCAAACGATAGACGAGATAATTTTCCACAATTTGAGCCCAAATGCAAAATTTTCTCATCAATGGCTTCCAAGGTAGACACATTTGAACACAAAAAAACTCTATTCATCCATATTTATCCACTCTCTTCTCCCTAATTTTCTTCTCTTTAAAAATTCTCACCTCGACTTCCTTCTAATTCCCTTTTCTTATTTCTTTCTCATTCTCTTCCTGTTCGTCTCCACCTTCTTCCCTCTCTCGTCGTCTTCCACTCCATTGTTCTCACCCCGACTTCTTACTGATTCCTTCTCTCTCTTCTCTTTTCTTGTTCCTTCATCCCACTACCATCATATCTTGTCTATGCCAGCCTCCCCCATCTTCATTGTCTCTTTATCACCCTATCTATACTGTTTCTCTATTTCTCTTGTCTCCACCTTACCCTTCCTCCTCACTTTCATTTTCAACTTTCCTGGCGATTAGGCAAGCATTGGCTTGTGCCGAATGCCTTCTAAATCAATTATCGCAATTATTCTTCTTCTTCTTCTCTTCTTCTTCTTCTTCTTCTTCTTCTTCTTCTTCTTCTTCTTCTTCTTCTTCTTCTTCTTCTTCTTCTTCTCCTTCTCCTCCTCCTCCTCCTCCTCCATCTTCTTCCACTTTTTCTTTTTATTCTTCTTCTTCTGCTTCTCTTTCTCCTTTCTCTCTTCTTCTTCTTCTTCTTCTTCTTCTTCTTCTTCTTCTCAATTGCCTTGGAATGCCTTCTAAATCAATTATTGCAGACCGATTTCACTCAGCAGGCATTGGTGGCTATCCTAATCGCATTTCAGTGAAATGCTCCATTCCAAGTTATTCAAAGTTAATCAATACCTACCCACAGACTCAACCCTCAAGTATCATTGAACGTTCAAGTATTTGCCACCACCAAGCTAAGAAGTTAATTCAAGTTTAATACAAGTTAAGGTTGAGCTATCAACTTGAAAAGTTAATCTAATGTACATGTTGAACAAGTTGGTAAACAAATTCAACTACATTCCACAGCTTAATTCATCTAAGTAACTAATTTGGATCAATCAAATATTGTGAGAATTTTGAATGGGGCTGTACTTTAGGCTTTATTTTGAATAACTATATTTTAATAATTAATATATTCTGAAGAACTATATATTAATAATCAATATAAAGTTCTTCAAAATAGATATATCCAATTATTGAATATCTAATTCACATCAATTAAATATTGTTCGAGTTATACAGAGTGTTTCAGGAGGAATGTGCAATATTTCTCAGGCTGATTCCTTACACCAAGTAGACAAAAAAGTTCCATTGGACCAACCCCCAAAAACGCTTTGTTACCGAGATAACAATGGTGGAAAATTGAGATTTTTCAAAAAAAATAAATTTTTCTAAATTTTTAGAGGCTTTAGTAAGGTTCTAAAATAGTCAAATCCTATGTAAAATTAGCTGAGGAATCCAATGAAACCAGTTCCAAGTTTGTAACTTCAACGGTTATTGAGATAATTGGAAAAATATGCTAAAAAACGCAATTTTTTAAGGCGCCAAAAACGCCCCAAACAATAAGGGTATAAATGGATAGGGTATCATAAAATTGTATTTTTATTAATGGAAGTTGAAGAGAGTCGGATTCTCAAGAAAAAGTTAAATGGCGGCGATTGTGTAAATCTTACCGAAATCTCAGAAATAGCGATCAAAAATCGCAAAATTGCTGTTAAACACAAATTTTCCACTTGTGCTATGTTTTGTCAATTTTGCGATTTTTGATCGCTATTTCTGAGATTTGGGTAAGATTTACACAATCGCCGCCATTCAACTTTTTCTTGAGAATCCAACTCTCTTCAACTTCCATTAATAGAAAATACAATTTTATGATTCTTTATCCAGTTATAGCCCTTATTGTTGAAAAATGGCGTTTTTTAGCATATTTTTCCAATTATCTCAATAACCGTTGAAGTTACAAACTTGGAACTGGTTTCATTGGATTTCCCAGCTAATTTTACATAGGATTTGACTATTTTAGAACCTTACTAAAGCCTCTAAAAAATTAGAAAAATTTATCTTTTTTGAAAAATCTCAATTTTCCGCCATTGTTATCTCGGTAACAAAGCGTTTTTGGGGGCTGGTCCAATGGAACTTTTTCGTCTACTTGGTGTAAGGAATCAGCCTGAGAAGTATTGCACATTCCTCCTGAAACACCCTGTATATACAGTATATGACGCTTGAGTGAATCCACTGTTTCATACTGGTATGATAGTAATATTGACTTCTTCTTACAAGAGTTCACTGGCAGCTCGTGCCAATGAAACAGGTGAAGTGCTGTACAGTGAAAGATACGGGCACTTCACCCTTTTCGTGGGCACGAGCCGCCAGTGCAAGAGTTATTTTTAAATCTCGACACCAAAACTCCTCCTGATTCATAACAAGATCGAACTCCTCCCAATACTGTACAGAAAACATTTGGAAAAATCAAAAAAGATTCTACATTAGAAAAAGAATCTCTAATCCCCAATTTGATAATTCTATAAATTCTCCCTTTTCATGCATGAGTTCTTCAACTTCAACACAAAAATTACTTATAAATCAGAACAAGGAATTTGAACAAATGTGAATTTTGAACAAAATCTAAATTAATAGATCCTATTAATTTAATAGATGATCCTATTAAGAAATTAATAGATGAAAAATAACAATATTTGTGAGTTTGTGTAATCATGCACTTATTGTAACAGGAAAAGAAACAGCTAAGTGTCTGTGAACTATTGATAACATCGTACTAATAAAGAGTTTCTTCAACTTTTCTCATTTGAAATACATTAAATGTAAAAATCAAAATTTGAGTTATCAAATTTTGAGTTATCATGTAAGTTATCAAAATTTGATAACTTTGTTAATTTATTATTAGATTAGGAAATACATTTCTTCCTTCCTACTACAAACTTCAACTAAGTTTGAAACTTACCTCGGGAGTGATTCCCCATTTTGAGGTAATTGGAAATGTTATCGAAGAAAATAGTGCAGTTGGTGGGGGAAGCGAAGATGTAGAGAGTTTCATCTTGGTCATCTTTCCAGGTGCAATTCATCCTGAAACAAAATACAAAAATATTTATTTGAAAACTCGGAAAATCACATTTACAATAATTATTCTCAATATTCAATTTTATGTTCAAAGCTACTCGATGATCTCTCGTGGACCGCTTATTCACTTTCCTGACAGAGCTTAAATATTATAATAGATATTTGTTAAACGCTAGTTTCTTTAGCGTCTCTAGATACTAATTTAATACTAAAATTGATGAGAGTAGGCCTATAGGTTCTATGTTCTATGTAGAGTATTGGAGTATTATAATATAGGCTCTATGCTAATCCAATGCTCAGAATAATAAATTTTCTCTTCTCCAGTGAACTATACAGAATACGATATTATGAATTTATGTTTGCCAACTAGTAATATACAGTAGCATATAGTCTGTCTAAGCAAAGAAGACCCTCTGGCAAGATGGGACAATGACTCCAGCTCGTTCAATACTTATTCAAAAATTATAAATGTGGTTTTAATAGTACATTAAATTGTTTCCTACAATTTGAGATCGAATTGATAATTTTTGAACCAAAATTGACCGAGCTGGAGTCATTTTCTAATCTTGCCAGAGGGTCTTCTTTGCTTGGACAGACCATCTACATTATACCACAGAGTATTTGACACAGTGACGTCACAAATTAAATAACTAGGTATAGAGTTCACAAGTTCAGTGCTGTGTAGATTTAATTAAACGCCACTAACAAGTACCCTCTGTCGATTTCCCGCGCTTAGGGGCTTTTTGGCGGTTGGCATCACTGTGTACAAAGCAGTCTGGCCAACCCAACAACAACAATAATAGAGTAGCCTGAAGCTTCACATTTGAAATCAGTGGCCAGGAACACAATTCGAAATTTAATCGCGCGGAAAATGTTTACCGAATCGTTTCTGAGGACATCTGTATTCTATTTGATGTGACTCTCGAGTTGGAATACATTGTATCACCTATCATGAACGTGTAGAGCCGAAAGTTACATCTAGTAAAGTTGATATAGGAATCACTGTCCAACTCTGATAAGCTTCACAGATAGTATCAAATTATTCCATTTATTTCTATAGTGTTCTGAGTTCATGTTTTGTGATACTTTGTGACAGATTAGAGTTTTGACTAAAGGTAAGTTTCCATTACTACATATCTACGGTATTCTGTATAATACATATCATTAAAACTTTAAATAATTAGAATCAAAGTACCCTTTTATAAATATTTTCATTTAAGAGTGGGTGGTAGTGGACGGCAAACTGCCGAACGGCAAAATCAAGCCCCATGAGAGCAAAGAAACTTTTATCAATCTCTTGGAGCAGATAGAGCCACTATTTATGGACAGAATTTCACGTTCTTTATATCATTGGAAAGAGAATTTAATTCTCCAGGGGCGTTACTTTTTAGGGCGTTACGTTTTTTTCGATTTATAGTTTATTTCAATAACTAGAGTTCAATACTTTTTTAGTTAATTAATTATGTGATAATTATTAAAATAAAACAAAAATCGAAAAAGTAAAAAGTAACGCCCCTGGAGAATTAAATTCTCTTTCCAATGATATAAAGAACGTGAAATACTGTCCATAGATAGATAGATGGATCTTTCTGCTACAAGAGATTGATGAAAATTACATTGTTCTTATGGGGCTTGATTTTGCCGTTCGGCAGTTTGCCGTCCACTACCACCACTCTCATAAAAATATTTTTAAAAAATACTTTGATTGTAATTATTTAAAGTTTTAACGAATACAGTAGCCCTAAAAGAGAATAAGTATTGAATACATATAATTTATTACTGTATTCCACTGAACCGTAAGTCTCTATAACATCAAAACACAGGAATTTTGTCGGGTACAAGATGCAAAAGAAACACGTAGTTGTATGGAGCATCGCAAATAAAAAATCAGCTGACCAGTGTGCGTTACTCTTTACCAGTGGTCACCAATTAAGTTTCATGAAGGTCCGTTTCAAAGTCTTGGCGAGCTTCCGCGGTCCAGTCAGGGGAAACCACTAAGGGGGGGTACTACTTGATAGAATACGAAATTGGTTTTGAGTAGGTAACCATAGAACCCATCTAAAAATGCAATAGAAACACGGAGTTAAATTTTAAACTTAGGGTTATTTAAAATGATATTGATAAATCAAATGAAAAATAAATACCCTTTTTAAAAAACTTTAGAATTATTATTCTACAGACATGTTTTGGGACTCAGCCCAACATTGATAATCGGCTGAGTCCCAAAACATGTCTGTAGAATAATAATTCTAAAGTTTTTTAAAAAGGGTATTTAATTTTTCATTCAATTTATCAAACATGGAGTTGTATAATGTAGGCTATAGAGCAAGGCACGCTAAAGTCAGCTGATTTCCAATTCCTATTGCTCCATACAACTAAGTGTTTCTATCTCATCTTTTGCCAAACATGTGCATTCGACTTGTAATAACGGAAACCTACCTTTAGGATTGTTCTTGAATTTTTTTTAAAGAATTGAATCTTGTGAATGAAGATGAATGTTGACGTTAAACAATGCCTAGGTCAATTCCATAAGTTCGTTGCCATGATACTCATAATCATGAATATGTGGGTTAACAACACTGAATTGCCACATTACTCCTATGTTTCATGATTAAAAGATGATTGCTTTTAACAACACATACAGTAATCTTTCTACAATGCAAAGCATGGATAACCTCCTAGTATTGAAATGACTACAAATCAAATTTGAAATACATAGGAAATTGATCTCATTCAAACCGATACCCAAGAAGAGAAAAAAATGGCGGTCCAGGAAGATGGCTTCCTACAGTGACTGTAATAGTGGGAGGTTTTCAACGCCATCTAGCAGCAAACTTGGAACCAACTCAACGAGTGTTGCTTGAGTTCTGGTGGCTTGCGATTGGCTGGAGGCGTGGCTAGTGGGAGGTGGAGCTAACTGCAACCACCAATCGGAAGGCGAGATCAGTTTTGGGGCGAAATGAATGTAATGGCGTAGTTGAACGAAGTTGATAGTGCTCTCAAATAAATAGAAATTCATCCAGAGATGTTCCTTGATACTTAAAATGTTCCACAATAATTTTCATTCCACTTATTAAGCGGTTTTGAAGTGATATCGTTCTAGTCATCCATATTAAATTACACCGGCGGCTCGTACCCACGAAACAGGTGAAGTGCCCGTATCTTTCACTGGGAAGCACTTCACCTGTTTCGTGGGCACGTCGTTGGTATTTGTCGATCAATGATCGATCGTTCCATAAGCTAAGTATATAGAAAATTTATGTGAAAAGTTTATGATTATAATTATATCTGTCATAAACTTTCACTCTTGTGAAAAATTTATCACTTATAAATGGTTATGATTGATGGGATTGGACAAATTGAAGTAGTCTAATGCTATATTATATCCTGTATATTATATACTATATTATATACTATATTATATACTATATTATTATCTCATAATTCATGTTATACGTTTATGATTGTAGTTATTGATTGATCAATCGTTATTTTCGTAGTTAATTCAAGTCTCTTAGTAATTTATATGATTATAGTTATTGGCTAATCATATAATAAGCTCCAACTCTTATGAAAAATTTTTGCTCATAAAATATTGTCATGATCAATGGAATTGTGCAAAATTCAAGTATAATGCAATATTCATAATCTTTTCATTCCGAAGGGAAACTGCACAGTCAGTCTGAAATTACATTCGCATTTTTCCGGGCATCATTGTAGAGTTTTAATAAGAGAAAAGTATCACAGTGAAGGGCAAAAAATGGCTGTCGTTTCAGAAACAAGAAGACATTTTCCAAACTCGCTTATTCTCCAACTTATCTCTTTCGTTTACATTGACCTCTCATTCCCTTTTAAAAACACTTTTTTGCAAAACAATTCTCGCCCTTGCCTTCCTTTTTGTGCAGTTTTTCGCCTTCTTCTTCTTCTTCATGAAATGAAGAAGGAGAAGGAGAAGGGGGAGGAGAAGGGGGAGGAGAAGGGGGAGGAGAAAGAGAAGGATGAGGAGAAGGAGAAGAAGAAGGAGATGGAGAAGGAAAAGGAGAGGGAGAGAAAGGAGAAGAAAACGGAAAAGGAGAAGAAGGAGGAGAAGGAAAAGGAGAAGAAGAAGAAAATGGAGAAGGAAAAGGATGAGGAAGAGGAGAAGTAGGAGGAGAAGGAGAAGGGGGAGGAGGAGAAGAAGAAGGAGAAGGAGAAGGTGAAGGAGAAGGAGGAGAAGCTGAAGCACAAGGAATAGGAGAAGGGATGGAGAAGGAGATGGAGAAAGAGAAGTAGAAGGAGGAGGAGGACGAGAATGAGAACCAAAAGGAGGATGAGAATGAGAAGAAGAAGGAGATGAGGAAGCTGAAGGAGTAGGAGAAGGAGAAGAAGAAGATAAAGGAGAAGGAGAAGGAAAAGGAAAAGGAGAAGGAGAAGGAAAAGGAGAAGGAGATGGAGAAGGAAAAGAAGGGGTAGAAGGAAAAGGAGGAGGAAACGGAGACAGAGAAGAGAGAAAAAGGTGGAGAAGAAGAAGAAGAAGAAAAAGAAAAAGAAAAAGAAGAATATTAGAAGAACAAGGAGGAGTAGAAGAAAAAGAAGAAGGAGAAGAAAGACAAGAGAAAGAAATAGGAAACAATAAGAAAAAGACGACGATGACAACAACGGATTAAAAGAGAAAAGAGGAGAGGTCGGAATGAAGAAATATTATTAAGAAGAAGGGAAGAAAATGTAAAATGAAAGGGGAGAAATTTGATAGGAAGAGAGCTTATAAAAAAGAAAGGACGAAATGCAATAAGAACAGGAAGTCGAAGAGAAAAGAGGGAAAGGAGAATCAAAAGATAAAAAAACGGGAGAAGAGTGAGGGATAAAAGAGATAAGAGAAGATCAAGCAAACAAATGAGAACTGAATGTATCCTTGGAAAGCAAATAGTCACTAACCTTCTCATGATTTAGATTTTTTCAATAACAGTAGAAATAATAGAAAGCATAATAGAGAGCACCAAAGGAAAACGAGCAGTTGAGGCACTGGCGGCTCATACCCACGAAACAGGTGGAGTGCCCGTATCTTTTACTGTACAGCACTTCACCTGTTTCGTGAGCACGAGCCGCCATTGAGTTGAGGAGGAAAGAAAGAAATAAGAATGAGAAAATTAAGTAGAATAAGAAAAATCCCAGGAGTCCAATACCAAGCGAGCATTTTCGTCTCACAATTTCAATTTTCAATTTGAATTTAAGCCCAAGAAACGAACGTTACTCTAGAACAACTTCTGCTAAACTCCTCTCCAAGCAAAGAAGACAGTCGGGCATAATGGAAAAATAACTCCAACTCGGTCAATATTGATTCAAAAATCATAACTTTGGTCTCAAATTGTAGATCAGAATGTTTCCTACAATTTTAAACCAAATTTTAAATTTTTGAGTCAATATTGACCGAGGTGCAGTCATTTTCCCACCTTGCAAGGATGTCTTCTCTGCTTGGACGGACTATATCTGTTTGTGACAAAGACCAGTCTCGAAACGGCTTTGAAAATTCAACTCCACTCACTTTTTATTAAAAAAGTCCCCAATATCCTTACAGTGAAGACAAACAATAACAGGGGACCCCTGATTGTGAGACAATATTACTGTTGTCTTTCTTGAGCTTGAAAACTTCGCGCTTCATCGAAGCTGTTCGTCGGACTTGGAATTGAAAAAACAAAAGTTCACTCCGTGCATGTTAAGAAGACACTCTTCACAATGTAAAATGTATAGGAACAGCGTATCTTCTCAGCTCGCACGAACTAATGAGTCAAAAAATTCAAAGTGAATATTAAATTGGTGTCGCTATCGAGAAATGAACGAAAATCTCTTATTTTTCCATCTCATTTCACAATTTTTTTCTTTGAAAATCGTCTTTGACACTTCTAATTGGTGACGGTACCTTCCAATTAGAGGAAAATCGATTGGAAGAGTAGAGACTTTCGAGGAAACCGATTTTATTTTCATGCATATTAGTTTGACAAAAGAAAAATGGTTCCAATTAGATGATCGCGAATGATTCGAATCAGAATGAGTCCAGTATGCAGCATTGGGGGGTCGTGCCCACAAAACAGGTGAAGTGCTGTACGGTGAAAGATAGGGGCACTTCACCTGTTTTGTGGGCACGAGCCGCCAGTGGTATGCAGCAACTGTTTTGACTAGAACTTATTCCAATAATATTTTTCAAGTGGTTTCATTCTTTGAATGTTTCAATTCCAATGGTGATTGGATGGAGTGGCATATTCAGTTGAATATCATGAATGAGTATCGATGATAATAATAATAGCTTCTTGGAATGCCGGTCAACACATCCAAAGGAGTTTATTAGTGAATCACATTACAAATTCACTTTACATTTCATTTCACTTTACAAATAACATTTCAATTTCTGGAGGAAATATTCAATGGAACCAGAATATTTCAAACCAAAGTTTTAATTCTTTAATCAATAAAATGTTTTTGCGAATGCCAGAGACTTAATGAGAAAATTTGAATTAATATTCGGCTTTTAATAAGTGGCAATACCATTCCAAATTACAACAAATGTTTTGATTTATTGCCTAGGTATATTTAAGTCCTGAATAGTTTCTCATCTAATTTTCAATAAAATGGCTCTCACTAGTAAGAAGCTTCATGAGACAAAAGTTCCTATATGTTTCCAAAGCCTAAAATGTAAACGAATAATGTCATAGTTTATTAACAATAATAATAAATAATCATTATAATATTTATAATTTGTTATTTTTACCTTCAGAAGTTGGAATTTGTGTATGATTTAAGTTTTAAGTGTGGACATAACCTCTATTTTGAATATTTCAGCCAAAATTTGGAAGAAGAGACGTTTTGGACTTTGTCTGTGTTTCAATCCTACTGTATTTCAATCTTATTAATAGGTAAATAAATAGATAATTCGATAGTAAATGTATAGGTTAGTGCATCTAAATAATTCTCAAAACTGTTTCTCTACCAATATATATATATATATATATATATATATATATATGCTATAAACAGACAAAAACAAGGTTGTAGCCTAATAGAAAATGGAACTACTTATTGATATTTTTCACTGAAAAACCATTATTTTCACCATGTAATGTACGATTTTGATTGAAACTTCTACTAGTACTAAAAAAAGGTTCAAATATATCTTGCTATAATTTCTCATCCTTTTATCATCACCCTCCTCGTCCCTCCTCCTCCTCCTCCTCCTCCTCCTCCTCCTCCTCCTCCTCCTCCTCCTCCTCCTCTCCTCCTCCTCCTCCTCCTCCTCCCTCCTCCTCCTCCTCCTCCTCCTCCTCCTCCTCCCTCCTCCTCCTCCTCCCTCCTCCTCCTCCCTCCTCCTCCTCCTCCTCCTCCTCCACATCATCCTCCTCCTCCACCTCCTCATCCTCCACCTCCTACTCCTCCTCATCCTCCTCCTCCTCCCTCCTCTCCCCCCTTCTCCTTCTCCTCCTCCTTTACCTCCTCCTCCTCCTCCTCCTTCTTTCTTATCCGTGTCCTTATCCACAACTGGGTGATTAGCGACCACAACGTTTAAAAGCAGCTATATTGTGTCCAAGCAACGAAGACACTCTGGCAAGATGGGAAAATGACTCCAGCTCGGTCAATATCGATTCAAAAATTGTAAATTCGTACCCAAATTGTAGAGCAGAATGGTTTCTACAATTTGAGACTAAATTTAGAATTGTTGAACCAAAATTGACCAAGGTGGAGTCATTTCCCCTTCTTGCCAGAATTCCTTCTTCGCTCGACCAGACTTTAGCAAGGCCTGCATCACACCAACTCTGACGAGGATTAATTCTCTGCATAATCAGCCAAATCTAATTCTGGCTCTTGTCGTTTCAGCCTGCCTGCTCTCCTTTCCACTAAAAGCAAAATAATAGCTTTCGAAATTTTTCAAATCATGCCAAAACTTATTCTCAACCACCACTCAGCTAGTGTTTCCTCCTCATTCAGGCTAAATGTCTCCTTATTCATTTTTCTTGTTATTCCCTTTTTTAAATCATCTATGAAGAGTTTGTTCGTTAGTTTTTCAATGGCTCAACAGCCCTATGAAGGGTCCAGGCCTACAAGCTGGTTGCCAGTTTCATATTCACTCAACTGCATAGTTTGTCCAAGCAAAGAAGACACATCTAGGAAGAATAGCCTTCATAAAATCAATGAAACATTTGATAAAAAGTAATTATTATTACTAAATTAAAGTTATATCATGGATAATGTGGTTGATTATAGCTCATTAGTATTGAATTGTGATAGGCCTAAAAATTTAGGAATTGTGATAGGTTTAAAATTTTATTGGAAGTTTTTTGTCTTCATAATTTGATTATTTCAACTATGTTCTATGATTTATAATGTATTCAGGCTACTGATGATCTAAACAATAAAATTTGATTTTATTTGCCTCTATCTTGGTCGTCTAACTAACCTCTTTTCAAATAATTATGTATCGAAAAGACGTTTTGGACTTTATTGTCTGTGTTTTAACCATTTATTGTAATTCATCTACGTAATAAATGAATGAAACTCATTCTTTTTTATTCAGTATAAACAAAAACATCTACTTCAACAATCAATCGAAAAATACAGAATAATTGTATTAGATAATTATATGCCTTGAGGGTGGTCACGGTCTACACAACCATAATTTAATCAGGCTACTATCCAATTTCAGAACGAATCGAAGAATTTCAAATTGAGTTTGGCTTAAGGGTGGCCGATTATACAGGTGTATAAATATTATTCATTCATTAATTTATTTGAGAGAATACAATACATTATGGATAAAACACAGACAGAACGTCTCAAAGTATTGAACTATACTTGAAGTGTATCATTATACAAACAATGAATGGCTTATTTGAGTCTGTATTCTTTGATTTGTGATTAAACTTGAATATACTTTATTAATGTGTGAACCTTGACCACTCTCAAGGCATAGGCTATTCAATTTCGAATCTTTCGAATTGTATAATAAAAAGTGTTCATATAGTCTTATGTCAGAATAAATTGGGAAACAATAAAAATAATTATTTTTCTTACCGGTCTTTAGGTTGAATATAAAATCTATTTCTAAAACAGGAGCCACAGCAATTAAGTTATCTGTACCGAAGCCCAGAATAATAACATTATCTAACGCTTTCTGCATCCTGACAGTCAGCTCTATTCTGTCCAAGCAGAGAAGAGCCTCTGGCAAGATGGGAAAATGACTCAGCTCGGTCTATTTGAAAATCATGAATTTGATCTCAAATTGTAGAAAACATTTTAATCTACAAATTGAGACTAAATTTATAATTTTTCAATCAATATTGATTTAGCAGGAGTCATTTTCCCATCTTGACAGAATGTCTTCTCTGCTTGGATGGACTTATACACGTGGAGGCGTTATTTTCTGAACAGTTGAACATTAAAACAGCATTACTGTAATTGAATGTAAAGTAATTTCTCGAACAAAATTCAACTCCCATTAACTGGGTAACAGGATTTTCTCACCTAAATGTATTTTGGGGGGGAGGGGGGGCTCGTCTTAAGAGGGGGTCCTAATAAGGGGTGTTATGGAAGGCGGGTGGGGGGGAGCTTACCACTTGGTTTATCTTCTGATGACTCCAAGGAAGCTTTTTGCTTGCCAAGTGCTACCTCTTAAAACATTATTATAATCCGGTGGAAATTCCATTGTCATCCACTCTCTCTCGCTCACTCTCTCCTTTCTCTCTCTCCCCTTTACTGTTTTTCTCTCTTTTTTTCTATTTTCTACCTCTTCCTTATCTTTTGCTCCCTTCATTCATCCGCTTCATCTTTCTTTGTCTAGTCCATACCCCAAGATTGCATCAACCTCATTTTCACGATTTCTTGTGAGAATTTTCAATTTTCTAAAAATTTCTGTTATCTTACTGCTTCTTTCCATAATCTCTTGTTCGAATTCTCATTACACCGAACTCGATTTTTATCGCGTAGCAGTGAAAGTGGAAATTTCATCATAAAAATCACTATTATTCAATAATTTTAGTTGGTCATTTAATGAAAACTTTCTTGAAGATGTCATAACCACTGACGTGTCGTGCCCACGAAATAGGTGAAGTGTTGTACAGTAAAAGATACGGCCACTTCACCTGTTTCGTGGGTACGAGCCGCCAGTGGTCATAACCACAATATTGACAGTAATTTTAGTTATTTCAGAATAAAAACACTTTTGAATCTGTCAGAACCACAATATTGACAGTAATTGAACAGTATCTTTAAAATATGAGATTTATTATAATTTTTATTTTTCAATACATAAGGTACAGCAGACGCTTAAAAATTAGTCGGTTTCGTCTGCTACTTGTACGCTCCAACAGCTGATGTTCTCAATTGGAATTGTCATTTAGCTAGATGTTGTTCATGAGCGCTTTAACAGATGATGTTGTCAATAATTAGAGTTGTCAGTTAGCTATTAGCTATATATTAGCTATATGCCGCCTCTATGAATTTCTTCAAACTAATAAGAAGGATAATAGATATGCTTCAACATCAGCTGTTATAAGGTTACATCACGTACAAGAAAAATACGATAATCACCTTTTTTTAGCGTCAGCCCTATTGTACTAAGAGTATACTTGTATACAAGTTTTTAATAATTTAGCAAGTAGTGTCATATTTTGACAAATATAAATGATAATTTTGTTAGATCATAGTAAATTAAATAAATAATCTCCACATTGAATTATATTCTTTTGTAAAGTGTGATTGTAATTTTATATTGTCAAAATAAAAGTAATTTGATTTAATTCATAGGCAAATCCTAGCAAAGACTTACAGCAGTTTATTGATAGATTGAGCAAGATTGCCTACAACAATAAGCTTGATGATTAGTCTGAAACCTAAAGTATTATAATCATCTCAGCAACATTTCATAGGAATCTCTCCGTTGAAATTGGATGGGTAAATATTGTGTCCTGAACATCAATGTGAAACCTAAGGTTTATAGCAGAATTCACAAAATTAAAAAAACTTCAGGTGGAAAATTGTGTTTGGAACGATATGAACGAACAATTTATTTTAATTTCGAACCCTACCACGACTTAATACAAACTTCCACCCAATTGAAAATCTCGAAACAAACATAATGGATCGCTAACCAATTTCAATTAAAACGCAATAACCAAATAACCAACGTAACTAAATTAACCAGGTAATTTCAATTTCAACAAAATTAATTGAATACCTAAATAACGGCTATCGAAACCAGAAAATCTCAATTGAATCCACGCACTGTAGTTATGTAGCAAAGAAGACCCTCTGGAAAGATGGGGAAATGACTGAAACTCGGTCAATTTTGTTCCAAAAATTATCAATTTAATCTCAAAATGTAGATTGAATTGTTTCCTACAATTTGAGATCAAATTGATGATTTTTGAAGAATAATTGAACAAGCTGGAGTCATTCTCCCATCTTGCCAGAGGATCTTCTTTGCTTGTACAGACTATACTATAAACAATAAAATTGAATTCAATTACCAATTATTACTTGATCGAGTCCATTCCAATAAATGTATAGTCTGTTCAAGCGAAGAAGACATTCTGGTAAGATGGGTAAATGACTCCAGCTCGATCAATATTGGTTCAAAAATCATATATTTTTTTTAAATTCTAGGAAACATTCTCATCTACAAGTTGAGACAACGTTGATGATTTTTGAACCAATATTGACCAAGCTGGAGTCATTTTTCCATCTTGCCAGAATGTCTTCTTCGCTTGTACGGACTGTATAAATAAAGGGTGGAATTTTCAATGCCAGCTTTTCAATTAACGACAAACCGTTCTGATTAAAAGGACGGACATCAATCTCCTTCGTCCTAGCTCCGGTGATAACCTTATCAATGATTGAATCATTCGCCGTCATTGCCGCAAACTCATTAAGCCAATCATCACTCTTCTCTTTCAATTGTACTTATTTCGTTTCGTCCTCCATTCCACTCCTTTATCACTCCTCCTCTTCCTCCTCTCTTACTTTTTCCATTATCACTTTCCATCAAACAATCTCTTATTCTTTCCAAAACACAATAATTATCAATCTTCTTTTTTCTATCGTACTTCTTTGAAATTATTCGTCCTTCATTCCACTCCTTTATCGCATCCCCTCTTCCTCCTCTATCATCATCACTTTCCACCACACGATCTTTCATTCTTCCTACCTCACAATATTTATCATCATCACCATCATCTTCTTTTTCTTCTTTTTCTTCTTCTTCTTCTTCTTCTTCTTCTTCTTCTTCTTCTTCTTCTTCTTCTTCTACTTCAATCGTACTTCTTTCGTTCGTCCTCCATTCCACTCCTTTGTCACTTTGCCTTCTTCCTCTTTTTCTTTTCACCTTCATAATGGGCTAACATATTCAAGTTTATCAACGAAAATTAATTATTCAGCCTATTCTATGGAGCTATCTTACTATCTATTGAAATTATTCAATTATACAAATATTTAGGAGCTTACAAAAATTATTTTTCAATCGGCTAATGTCTGTCAGGCTGGTCTTAAACGGTAATATTTTTATTATCAAGTGAAATCATATAAAAGGAGAGAAAAAACTAAATTATAATTTCAATCTCTTTTCATATTAAAATACTATAGGAATATTAACATATGTACCTAATTCCGGCTTAACCGGACTGACAACATTTCTTGTTTATTTTTAAGCCAAATTATTGTCATTAATATAACTATACTATGATATGGTACAGTATAACACTTATATAGATGAAACTGATGTAACAATTTAACTAGCTAGTAAGTTTATACAAATATAATTGTTCATACATATAGAACAAGATCTCTATATATAGAAGCGAAATGGCACTGATTCATTCATTCATTCATCACCAGAACTAAAAATCCACTGAACCGAATGCGTTCAAATTTGGCAGGCATGTTCAGTTGGACGTTTAGACGCTCACTAAGAACGAATTTTAGGAAATTTTCAAGGAGACGCCTAATATTTTAGTTTTTCGGCGTTTTCTTCATTTTTTCGAGAACCAATCGGTAGAAAATGTTGATATTTTGTGGGCAGGTTCAGATAAGGTCTAGAAATGTTGTGTAGAAATATTTTTGCAATCCGCTCAAGATTACGCCAGTAATAAGTTTTTCAAAATTGTAGGTGTATTGCGGGTTGCATATCTTCAGCCTTGATACGACCATTACGGTACTGTAGATTGAATTGTTCAGCGAGATTATAGATGAACAATTTGGAAGATATTGAATCAAGTTTCATACTATGTCCGATATACTTCCCAAGGTTACGCTTAATATTATCGTTTTACTATTTTTTTGAGTTTTCAGAGTTTTTCTCAGATTTTTCTAGAGCAAATTGGCAGAAAATGTTGATATTAGGTAAACAGGTCCAGATTAAGTGTAGAAATTCTGTGCTAAATGAATTTCGAATCCCTTCTGAACGGAATTTGCAGGCGAGCGAAGCGAGCCTGTTTGTCTAAGCTGACACTGACAGAGGTTTTGCAGGCGAGCGAAGCGAGCTTGCTTGACTCTCTTACACTGCCCATACTGTCGGGGGTCCAGGGGGCGGAGCCCCCTGGCTAGGCGGAGAAGGCGAGCGAAGCGAGCCTGCCGGCTAGTATAGTTATATATGGTACTATGATATTATAGATATCAGTCATACAATGGTTTTGTGTTGGTTTGGTATAAAATAGAATGGATGAATGTTATATTTTGGTATTCGACCAGGTCTTCCCAAGAATTCTTTTTATCTATGGCCTCGACTACAATACCGTAATTCTATAATTAGTAGGATGGCAGGTAGTGAAAAGCTCATAGAAGATGACTGTCCTCTATATGAGCATTGAAGAAATTCAAAGGCCATAGAGAAAAAAAACTGCATGAGAATTGTGTTTGTCCCTCTTCTACCTAGGAATCAATGAAAGCAGTACCGTAATTGGGTTGATAGCAGGTAGGTAACAAATAACTTGTACCTATCTTGTACAGCTCTCCACAGCTATCTTGTGATTAGAATCCACAGCTATTCTTAATTTCATTTTCTGAGAAATATGAAGAATAGGCCCACACCTGAAGAATACCAAAATGGTCAAACCGAGTACGAAAATAGATTTGTTGGCCTACTCCTTGCACGGTACCTATTCTAATTTCGCTTTGTTGTCCAGTCTATTCATTCAATGCAGTGGTTGGATTCCACCGTGAAAGGATTTGGAAATTCAATTATCCAAAAGCAAAATAGTGCTAGTTTTCAATGGCCTGTATTTTTAGGAATAGAATAAGTATTGGGCGATTAATTGTTTTTTTTCTCTCCTCATGTTGTATATTTGTACTCAAATGAATAAATCAATCAATAAATAATTATAAATTTCAAGAAAATTACTATTTTAAAATAAATTAAGTAATTAATTCTATTTGAGAATAGATTAGCTGCGGGAAATAGAAGTAATTGAAACTGGTAACTCTTAATCTGAAACTTATTTTATTTTTAAACTGATGGTCCCACTTTAAAACAGAACAGATATCCTCGAAACTTTCTTCGATTCTTTAAAAAATTTCTGGTTGGTGAAGCCTGTTTATTCAATAAAACATTTTAATCTGAAAATCAAAATAATTTAATCTTGAAATTCTTTTTATTTTCTTCAGTTTCCAGATAGGCTATCCACAAACAAATTTAATATTTTCAAGAGTATTGAAGTCTTTACTATAATTTAGAGAGATTTAAAATAATTTCATGTGTAGAACCTGATCCAATCAATAATTTTATTCATTCAAATAGGACTAAAAATAGGAAGAAATTATTCAGGTAGACTTAAACTTTCTGTATTCGGTTGCGAACACATCTATGAATAGCTGCTTAGTAAGAACTAGGGAGATTCTATGTGAATAAAAGCGCTGGAGAGTATACTCTATAGTAAAGACTCGGGTTTTTCCTAGTAAACACTAGAAGAGAGCGTACTAGGGTTATTCACATCGAAGCGAGTGATTACTAACCGGGCGAGCGTTTACTAGGTAGTAAAGACTTTACTAGACAGACCATACTACCAAGTATTTACTCGTTTTTATTCACTTGGCCCAATTTTGCACCTCACAATCTCTCAATCTTCTTGAAACATAATAATTATCACTTTTTTCAACCGTGTATCTTTCGTTTGTCCTCCATTCAAATCCTTTATCATTTCTTCTCTTTTTCCTCTCTTATTCTTTACACCATATCACTTCCCACCAAACAATTATTATTTCTCTCTTTCCACCTCCCATTAATTATCACTCTCCTTTTCCAATTGTACTTTTTCCATTTCGTCCTCCATTCCACTCCTTTGTCACTTTCCTTCTTCCTACTCACCTACTCTTTCCATCATAATCACGTTTCACCACGCAGTCTTCATTTTTCCCATCTCTCAATAATTATCACTCTCCTTTTCCAATTGTACTTCTTCCATTTCGTCCTCCATTCCACTTCTTTATGACTTCGCTTCTTCTTCTTTCCACAATTATCGGTTCCTTCATTTCCTCCCATTCTTTCATCTCACACGCATTTTCCAAGGCCTATTTTCCTCCAATAACGACAGGTTGGCTTTTTTAAAGGCGTCTATTATTCTTGGCGTAATAGGCATTCCCCGTTTTTTCAAGGTAATCAATCTAAGTTAATGGATCTTGATCGGTTTTGCCACAAAAAAAAACTTTGTAGAGTGATTGAAACAAAGATAAGTTCAGTGATAACGTGAGAAATAGGCAACAATCAGTATTCTATTTTGCTAGCAATAATTATTTAATGCTATTACAATGGTATTACAAAGATTGTAATAATATTACAAGGTCTTGCCAGGAATATTGTTATGCCTCAACAAAATCAGATATTGCTATAACATTTTTCATGCTTTTTATTTCTCCAGCCACATTAAATCACTTGTCCATAAGCCTACAATCAACTCTTTCTTGAATTCTAAAGCTCTTTGATCAGCAAAATCGGAGAAAAATTTATGACCACAGCGCAATCACGTAAATACGACCACCTTGTCTTTCGGAGGAGAAGATAAGCCGTCGGTCCCAACTAACTAAAAGGTAGTCGTCATCTATCCTCCTCATACCTCTCATTATATTCATTATTACCCAAAATTATTGATTATTATCAAATTATTTATTATTACCCATTCACAAGCCTAAAAGCTCATGTGTGCTTCACCCTCATAAAACATAACAAACAAACGAATGGGTGGCTCGTTGGAGGAGTGATGGGTGGCTCGTTGGAGGAGTGATAAAGCGCCGGTCTGATAACCAGGTGGACCCTGGTTCGAATCCCAAGCGGAGAACAATTTTTGACCACAGCACAATCTCATAGATACGACCACCCCGTCTTTCGGAGTAGACGATAAGCCGTCGGTCCCGACTACCTAAAAAGTAGTCGTCATCTATCATCCATTTCATTACCCACGCACAGGCCTATGAGCTTAATTCGTCATGAGAAGTAAATTGGTAAATATTGTTTCACATAGATTGAGCTGAATTGGTAGAAGGTGAACGAATTCAGTCTTGTTAATTAATTTGAATGAAATCCTGTACATATAGTAAGTCAATAACAGAAAAAAGTATATCTATCATTCCTAAACATGGGACATTATTTGCCTTTCAGAGTATCAATTTCCTTGTCAATCCTGTATTCTTTTTGGATACAATCTTTTTTTTTCTCTTTGAACACTTTGAAACGAATCGCATCTTATTTGATCGGATTCAAACTGATCACTATTTCAACTAAGTGCTCGACTGATAGCTATAGTCTTTCCAAGCAATGAAGACCCTCTGTCATGATGAGAAAATGACTCCACCACGGTCAATATTGGTCCAAAATATATTGATTTCGTCTCAAATTGTAGATAAGAATGTTTCCTACATTTGATATGGAATCAATAATTTTTTAATCAATGTTGACCGAGCTGGAGTAATTTTCTCATCTTGCTAGAGGGTCTTCTTTGTTTGAACGGACTATATCTGCTTTTTTGAAATCCCTTTGTACTTTGCCTCTTCTACTTTCCCCTTTGACATGATTTTTATCGGGTTTTCACCCTTTTTTCTATTTACTTATCGTTTTCTACTCAATTTTTTATCCCTCTTTATTTAATTCTCTGTTTTTGCTTTTCTCTGTTTTACACTCTTTGTTCCTTCTTCTCTGCCTTTGTCTTCTCTTTTTGTATCTTCTTCTCTTTCTTTTCTACTCGTCTCTGATTCTGATTTAGAAGCCGCAAAAAAGAGAGGCTGTCCCGTCTGTCTCTTGTACGTGATGTAACCTACCTGCAGCTGATGTAAAGCATCCTATGTCTCTTTCTAATTCGAAAAAATCAACCAGGCTTAACAACTCTCATTGACAATATTAACTGTGGAGCGTTGGCGGTTCGTACCGACCAAACAGGTGAAGTGCTCGTATCTTTTAATGTACAGCACTTCACCTGTTTCGTGGGTACGAGCCGCCAATGCTGTGAAGCGCAAAAAGAACTTATTGGGAACAACAATAATTTAACTTTTTTCACTAATTTCCACTCCCTTTGACAAATATTACTTACTCTTTGTTCCTTTCCACTTATTTTCACAACTTTTTTGTCTGTTCGCTTTTCTTTCTCTCCTTGTTTCATCCACTCTTCATCTCTTTTCCTTTTGGTTTACTAGTTATCCATATTCCTTTCCGATTCCTTTCCCTTCTCCTTTTCTTCTCAATACCTGTCCCTTACCTTGGTCACCTTGGTCTCTACTAACTCCTCTCTCCATTTCTTCTTTGTTCCAGTTCTTACTTCTTGTGTTTCTTATACACTCTGTTTCATCTTCTTCGAGTTTTCCACTTCTTTCTTCTCCCACTCTCCTTCTATTAAAGGCAATTCATCTATCTTCTCGTGTTTCTTCTGAACTCTGTCCCATTTTCCGTCATTTACTCCTTTTTCCGTTCTTCCTTCAGTGTCCCTCCATTTCCCATTCTTTCCATCTACTCTCTACACTTGTACTCTCTTTGACTTTACCACACTTTTCAATTCTTTTTTCAATATTTTCACCTCTTTCCCTTCTTTATCATCTTTGTTTCCCACTTTTGACACTCTACCTCACCTGTTATCCACTTTTTATAACCTTTTTATTCTATTTTTCCCATTCTTCAATCCATTTCCTTTCCCACATTTTGTCCTTATTCCTCTCAATATTCCATTCTTTCTCACTGGCGGCTCGTGCCCACAAAACAGGTGAAGTGCTATAAAGTAAAAGATACGGGCACTTCACCTTTTTCGTGAGGTACGAGCCGCCAGTACCTCTTCTAATACTTGTTTCCCACTGTTTTCTAGTCTTTCCTCTCCTACCCCCTCTACTCATGATCTCTTTTGGTTTTTGACCACATCCTCTCTCTCTGCACTGGCGGCTCCTGCCCACGAAATAGGTGAAGTGCTCTACAGTAAAAGATACGGGCACTTCACCTGTTTGGTGGGTACGAGCCGCCAGTGCGTCTCTCTGCGATTCCGACTGTTTTTCGCCTGTTAAAAGCGACAAACAGACGCAGCTCACTCATTAATTTAGAGTGCGGTTGCCACCCCTTCAACCCCCTCCTCCCCACCCTGTTCCACTTTGGGTCCAGACACTGATCAACGATTCCATTTGTCCTCCAATACGAGCCAATTCCAACTTTCACTTTCACCAACATCTGGCCACCCGACAACAATCAGTAATCACTCTTTTTCTCCTGTACGTCGGGTTTTCTTCTTCTTTTCCCTTTCTTCTTCTTGTTCTTCTTATTTCACTTTCCAATCATCAATTGGTTTCATCATTGTGATCATCTTCTTGCTTCATGTTTAGCTTTTCTAAACATGTGTTTCTCTTCTTCTTCTTCTTCTTCTTCTTCTTCTTCTTCTTCTTCTTCTTCTTCTTCTTCTTCTTCTTCTTCTTCTTCTTCTTCTTCTTCTTCTTCTTCTTCTTCTTCTTCTTCTTTTTCTTCTTCTTCTTCTTCTTCTTCTTCTTCTTCTTCTTCTTCTTCTTGGCTTCTTCTTCTTCTTGAGTTGGCTTGTGATTGGCTGTAGGTGTGGCGAGTGGATGGGGGAGCTCAGTGCAACCACCAATCGGAAGGCGAGAAGAGTTCAGGGGCGGTCTCACATTATCCTACTCCTTTTGGCTGGAGGCGTGGCTATAGTGGGAGGGGAAGCTCAGTGCAACCACCAATCGGAAGGCAAGACAAGTTCAGGGGCGGTCTTAATGTTTATAGGTGGGATGTTTAACAGAGATTTCATGCTTGAGTCGGTTTGACCTCAGTGACTAGATAACAATATAATAGTCACTGTAGTTTTGACTTCAGAATATCAGTAATAGGATTAATTTCGATGTATACTTTTTCAACCAACCATTCAAATGTAGGAAGTCTACAATATTATGGTACAAGACTAAATTAATCCATAAAACTGATAACATTAGGTTTGGTTCGAATCAAATCCACCAAATTCAACAGAAAATTTAAAAGTATCAAACTCAATCATTAGACTGTTTTTAGGTCTTTTATGTTAATCACAACAAACCATCATCCATAAATAGATTGTTAATATATACAAAACTACAATGAAAACAATATATTTTTATTAATGAGTGCCTTACTGTACCTACTAAGCAGTTATTATCAATATTATTCCATGAGATGTTTTTTTCTTATTCTTGGTCTCAATTATACAGGAAACAGTTTAATGTTTTTGAACCCACCGTACCTCATTTTGTGAAAAACAACTTCTGAAAAGCTAAAACACAACCGAAAGCAATCAAAACTCTGACAATACCAACCCAGTTGATAGCATACGGGTTTCAAGAAAACAAAACATATTTAGGTACACCTTGCTCATACAAAAATACGACAATTTGAAACAAAAGTGCGCGCGGATAACGACTTTCTCTTATTCGACATTGATGTCTGCAATTCTGTTTTATTATAGCTGAGAATTCTCTGTGAATATGGAGGTAAATTCAGTCCAAGCAAAGAAGACATTCTGGGAAGTAAGGAAAATGACTCTGGCTCGATCAAT
Source organism: Sogatella furcifera (assembly GCA_017141385.1). Lineage (NCBI taxonomy): Eukaryota > Metazoa > Arthropoda > Insecta > Hemiptera > Delphacidae > Sogatella > Sogatella furcifera. The sequence continues at coordinate 26,663,116 of CM029556.1, forward strand.
ATTGTTTCAAAAATTTAAAATTTGGTCTCAAATTGTAGATCAGAATGTTTCCTACAGTTTGAGGCCAAATTTATCATTTTTGAACCAATATTCATCAAGCTGGAGTGATCTTCTCATCTTGCTAGAGGGTCTTCTCTGCTTGGACAGACCAAAGCTGGAATTTAGGGAGGGGTGGTGGCGATGTAGGGTTCAGGGGAAGAAATAGCCGTGTTCTGTTATCTTGTGGAGCAGTAAGCCGTAACTGCTACTTTGGAACTGTTACATCGCATGAAGAAGAACACTTATCAGTATTAGGCAGGTAGACTTTGCGTCTTCCATGCAATACAGTACTATTTTCGTATAAGCTGATGCCACGGGGTTAGGCGGTTGGCGATTGACTGTTATCAATTGTCAGCTCTGTCAGGACAGTCTAGTGCTGTCTTCGATAGCGAATTAGTATAGCTGGGGATGTTCTAGTTTTGATGTACCTTAGTAGACAGCTCGCCGACTGTCCTGACAGAGCTGATAATTGGCAAAAGTCATTCGCCAACCGCCCAGCTTTGAGAAGTCAGTTCTACATTTCATTTAAGTATTCTCAAGACTACACCTTATCTTTCTTATCTCCTTTCTTTCTGTGTCTTTCCAATTTTTCCTTATGCAGTTTTTTGTCCATATTCTGTTGTAGAGTTTTTCTTTACTCTGAACGCTCTTCTTTCTAATTCCTGGTTCATTTCTGTTCGTTTAAATTGTGAGAAAAATTGACAGTTTTGGGCATAGAACCTGTTCTATGTAAAATGATAAGATGAAGATGATTGTGATTATTCCCAATATAATACTCTCGTCTTTCTCACTATTAATTCCTCTTCTTATATAATTCTGAAAACTATTCCCATCCCATTCCTGTTATCTTAGAGCATTTCAATTCTACATTATCACATTTTCTTCACAACATCATTATTATTATCATATCTCATTCTTGCTCATGTCTCCCATTTCGCTCTTGCAATTCTTCCCATTCTTGTGCTTTCTCTTCTTTTTCTCATCCCATTCTTGCTCTTTCTCTCCTTTATTCTTCCCATTCTTGCTCTTTCTCTTCTTTTTCTCATCCCATTCTTCCGCTCTTTTCTCTTTTTTATTCTTCCCATTCTTGCTCTTTCTCTTCTTTTTCTCATCTCCCATTCTCGCTCTTTTCTCCTTTATTCTTCCCATTCTTGCTCTTTCTCTTCTTTTTTCTTTCCATTCTCGCTCTTTTTTTCCTTTATTCTCCCCAATCTTGCTCTTTCTCTTCTTCTTCTCATCCCATTCTCGCTCTTTTTCTCCTTTATTCTCCCCATCCTTGCTCTTTCTCTTCTTCTTCTCATCCCTTTCTCGCTCTTCTTCTCCTTTATTTTCCCATTCTCGCTATTTTTCTCCTCCACTCTTCCCATTCTTGCTCTTTCTATTCTTTCTTTCGTCCCATTCTTGTTCTTCTTCTCCTCTATTCTTCCCATTCTTGCTCTTTCTATTCTTTCTTTCATCCCATTCTCGCTCTTTTTCTCCTTTATTCTTCTCCATTTTTCTCTTCCTTTCTCTCTTTCTATTCTTCTCCATTCTTGCTCTTTCTCTCTTTATTCTTCCCATTCTTGCTCTTTCTATCTCCTTTATCTTCCATTCTTGCTCTTTCTCTTCTTTATTCTTCTCATTCTTGCTCTTTCTCCTTTATCCTTCCCATTCTTGCTCTATTCTTTCATTCTTCCCATTTCTCTTCTTTATTCTCCCCATCCTCACTCTTTATCTCCTTTATCCTCCCCATTCTTGCTCTCTCTCTTCTTTATTCTTCCCATTCTCACTCTTTATCTCCTTTATCCTTCCCATTCTTGCTCTTTCTCTTCTTTTTCCCATCTCATTCTCGCTCTTCCTCCCCTTTATTCTCCTCATTCTCTCAATCTCAACAATTTTTTTCCCTGTTTCACCCAATAACATCCACAAAACCCAAAACTCAGCTAATTTTTTCTCTCATTTTAACTTTTCCCACCTATATCTTCTTCCCAGTATCCTCTTCCTACACTACTTTACTCTTTCCCCTTTTATCATCATCTTCATCCCCATACTTTTCCTTCAACTATCCTTAAACTATCCCCTTACTACCCTGCTTAAAAATATCCCTAAACTCTCCATTCGACCTTTCGCCATTTTCTCCCATGCACAATATATTTAATACTTCCTTGCTATCACTCTATGCATAAAAATCTCGTCATCTTCCTTATTCTAGAAATTTTCTTCTACAATTTTACCTAAAATCCTTCATTTCACATACTTCTCCCCATTTTCTTCAATGCAACATTTATTTCATACTCTATTATTATAATTACGTATCATTGTCGCCATCTTCTTCTCAATGTCATCTCCTTTTACATATTCCTTTATTCACTATTTCACCCCATTTTCTTTCAAGCACCATCCATTTAAAACCCTTTTATTGTCGCTTTTCGCATATCTCTCTATCTTTTTCTTGATTCCTTCCTCTTCAACCATTCCCAAAATCCTCTACTTCACATAATTATCTCTATCCCCTATTGTGCACCATTTATTTAATAGACTATTATTGTCACTATGCATACTTCTCGCCATTTTCTTCTTTATTACTTCCCCTTCAACCATTCACAATTCCCTCATTCCACCTATTTCACCTTCTTTCCTTTAATGCACCATTTATCCAATATTCTCTCTCTCTGACACTTCAAACATCATCTCCAGACTTCTTCTCCAGCATTCCTTTCACAATAACCATTCCCAAAATCCTCCATTGCCTTCTGCGCACCATTTATTTAGTATTCTCTTTTTGTGACTCTAAGCATCATTTCCAGACTCCTTCCCCATTCCTTACACCATAACCATTCCCAAAATCCTCCATTCCACCAATTCGCGTTCTCTTTTCCACACCATTTATCCAATAATGTATTCTCCCACTGTGACTTGTGCGGATCTCCGCTTTTTGAGTGCAGATGTTATTTCCTTGTTTTGCGCTTATTTCCACCAAATAAATCGTAATGGTACAGTCTGTCCAAGCAAAGAAGACATTCTGGCAAGATGATAAGATAACTCCAGCTCGGAGAACATTCGTTCAAAATTATAAATTTGGTCTTTAAATTGTAGAGAAGAATATTTCCTAAAATTTGGAATCAAGTTTTCAATTTTTGAACTAATATTGACCGAGCTGGAGTCATTTTCTCATCTTGCCAGACTGTCTTCTTCGCTTGGACAGACTATACTTCTGTGAAAGTGAGTTTAAAATCGTTCGTACGTAGACTAGGCCCATCACTTCGAATCTGAATATTAAGGCTCCTTTCAAGGCAGTAGGAAGAAGTTATATTGAATCACATCTCGGCTTTAAACGCGAGATTATGTGACATTTATCCATATTATTTGTAGATCTATGGAGACGAAAAATACTTTCAGATATATAGCTTAATCTTGTCAATTCAAAAACCCTCTCTCAGGTTTCACATTCACTGTCAGTTCGGCCTGTGACAGTGAAAAATGGTGTGTGGTTGGGAAACTGACATTTTGATCGTATTTTGAAGAGATTGTTTCAAATTTTTCAATTTGACATTTTGAGGAAATTGTTTCAAATTTTTTAATTTACTGTGAATGGAATGCGTTGCTATAGTTATAGAACATTATAGAACATAATGCGTATTGTTATAGAACATTCTTCAGAGCTTCATTGGAGAAAAAGGTGAATAAACAAGTTCTTAGGACCATAACCATTGAACTTTGAAGCCTATAACGAACAAAGTATAATAAAGCTCAAGTTTCATGGTGATAGTTTGATGGAATAGTTCGTAGATCATTCTCCATATTCATTTATTTGTCTGCCATCATGAGGTACTCATGCGATATTCCACATTGTGATGGCATCAATGTTGCAACATTTGCCGACGACACTGCGCTTCTGAATACAGGCGCCACTATACAAGAAACATCCACCACTCTCCAAGTAGCTGAAGATCGACTATGCCAATGGACTAAGAGATGGAAGATAAAGCTAAATGAATCGAAATCATTAAAATTATTATTATTTAGCGTATGGCTTTTAATAGTGGGGAGACTCAAGGGTTGTTCCACTTCGCCAGATAACCTCATTTTTCACAAACGGAGACATGAGTTACAGTTATTTTAAAAAGTTTATTTGAAAACATAATTTTTGATTCCAAAACATTGTTGACCACTAAAACTGAAGAATTTTACAAAATCATCAATAATAAACTTCACTAACAAAACAGTAATAGAAACAATAGACATCAGCTTGAATGGCCATAGAATTCCATTAAAAAATACTGCTAAATATCTAGGAATGACATTAGATGTCAAATTGAAGTGGAAGGAACATATCAAAATAAAAAGGAAACAGCTTGATATCAAATATGGACAAATGTTTTGGTTGCTTGGTCGTCAATCCAGCTTATCTCTAAAGAACAAGATAATTCTATACAACCAGATATTGAAACCAATTTGGGTGTATGGGATTCAGCTCTGGGGTTGTGCCTGTAAGAGTAATGTCAATTTGATACAGAAATTACAAAATAAAGTATTGAGGAATATGGTGAACGCTCATTGGTACATTAGAAACAGTGATTTGCACAGAGATCTACGTATACCGTTTGTGTCTAGTGAGATAAGACGATTTGCTATGCGCCATGAGTCCAGACTATTTCAACTCCGAGGCAGGCCTACTACTCCAAAGTCAAGATCTTTTCAGGAGGCTTAAGAGAACGAAGCTTTTTGAATAAGTTAACCTACTGGTGATAGTGAGTGCATACAGTTTCAGTGCTGCTCTCAGAACTCAGAACTGCTTTAGTCGTCGTTGGATGAACTGAAGTTTTTAGTCTTGTTATAGTTTAAAAAAGTGAACTGAAAATTGATGGTTTGTCTCTAAGACAAGTTTCAATGACATTCATTAGAAAAAAATGAGATACTCATCTATTCGATTTCACACAAGGTTTAGTTCTGGGTCAGTAAATTTGATAAATAATTAACTTACTATCGAGAGGTACACAGCTTTTTAATCAATCAATCAAATTTGTACAATGGATATCTAATCGATGTTGTAAAACCGATGATTGGAAACTTGAGTTGCCGCAATTTCACATCAATTCATTCCAATAAATTAGATGGCAGGAGTAAGTCAATTTTCAATTCGTTCAACATTGTTTGGTGGAAGTTTAGAAATGAACTATTTGATAAAAAACTCACATAAAAATGTTCCTCACAGTCCCAGAAAGAATGAATAATGATAAAATCTGTAGAAATATAATAATAAATAATTTTATTCACTCCAAAAAAGTTCGATGCAAGCTCAAAGCTCAATGCAAGTGGAATAAATTGAATGAAATGGAATAAAACTGAAATAAATGAATGGATATCAACTGACCGCAACAATACTCATGATTTGTGGTTATTATCTGACAGTTGACCGTTCTAAAACAGTCGAGTTTTCAACAGTTTTCCAGGCGATTTCCTCTTTTTTCCAGAAGGATTTATGACACAGACAAGCAAGATTAGTGGCGGGAAATATATATTTTTTTACATTTTATATAACAATAGGACGGCTGAACAATAGAGGAAGATCCCTATATAGCGTCATGACGCTTTGACATGTTGTAACAATGGCTTATAAACAAATTGTGGTAAAACAAAACAATGGCTTTTTCTTTTTTTTTGGTTGGCGAATAGGGATGAAATAATAATTATTTGACGCTTATGGATGGAAGCTGAGAACGGAATGTTATTTTTATCCAAAAGTTCAGAAGAAAAGGAAAAAAAAACAATTCGAGAGAAGAAGAAGAAGAAGAAGGAGAATAAGGAGAAGAAGAAGAGGAAGAAGAAGAAGAAGAAGAAGAGGAAGAAGAAGAAGAAGAAGAAGAAGAAGAAGAAGAAGAAGGAGAAGGAGAAGAAGAAGAAGAAGAAGAAGAAGAAGAAGAAGAGGAAGAAGAAGAAGGAAGAAGAAGAAGAAGAAGAAGAAGAAGAAGAGAAGAAGAAGAAGAAGAAGAAGAAGAAGAAGAAGAAGAAGAAGAAGAAGAAGAAGAAGAAGAAGAAGAAGAAGAAGAAGAAGAGAAGAAGAAGAAGAGAAGAAGAAGAAGAAGAAGAAGAAGAAGAAGAAGAAGAAGAAGAAGAAGAAGAAGAAGAAGAAGAAGAAGAAGAAGAAGAAGAAGAAGAAGAAGAAGAAGAAGAAGAAGAAAGAAGAAGAAGAAGAAGAAGAAGAAGAAGAAGAAGAAGAAGAAGAAGAAGAAGAAGAAGAAGAAGAAGAAGAAGAAGAAGAAGAAGAAGAAGAAGAAGAAGAAGAAGAAGAAGAAGAAGAAGAAGAAGAAGAAGAAGAAGAAGAAGAAGAAGAAGAAGAAGAAGAAGAAGAAGAAGAAGAAGAAGAAGAAGAAGAAGAAGAAGAAGAAGAAGAAGAAGAAGAAGAAGAAGAAGAAGAAGAAGAAGATAATAAGCTAGTATCCAATACAATGTATACATCCTTTCCGGTATAGTAGGACTGTATGTTCAAGATGTATAAAAAGTATAATAAAAGAAGGGATAAGAAAAGAAAAATAAGTATAAGAAAAATGTGGGGAATATACAGTAGTTGTAAAAGGTCAAGAGACGTTTTTGCCTGCGCTCCTTTTGTGCTCCAACAGCTGATGTTTTCAATTAGTGTTGTCATTTAGCTAAGCCTAAAAAATGAGATCCAAGATGATGGTTTTGAAATCGAAAAAGACAATAGATGCTATACATCGGCTGTTAGCTGTTTACATCACTTACAAGAGACAGACGAAGCCGCCTAACTTTCAGGCGAGTGCTATGATTAAATTTTCATAAGAAGATTGTGTTTGAATCTTATATTTAATTCTGTATTATATTATAGGAAATTATTATTTTTGCACCAACTTGATAAAGTCTATAAAGAATCAGAAGTACTTTTTATAAAATATAAATTCGGTAACATTGTTATTTCGCTAACAAAACAACTGAACTTTCTAATCTACTTGTTGTAAGGAATCAGCCTAAGAATTATTGCACATTGCTCCTAAAACACATTGTATAGTATCAAGGAGCATCATTGCATAGCCTGGAAAAATATACAGGGTGTTTCAGGAGGAATGTGCAATACTTCTCAGGCTGATTCCTTACACCAAGTGGACAAAAACGTTCCATGGGACCAACCCCCAAAAACGCTTTGTTACCGAGATAACAATGGCGGAAAATTGAGATTTTGCAAAATATGTTAATTTTTCTAACTTTTAGAGGCTTTAGTGAAGTTCTAAAATAACCAATTCCTATGTAAAATTAGCTGAGGAATTCAATGAACCAGTTTCAAGTTTGTAACTTAAACGGTTATTGAGATAATTGGAAAAAGTATGCTAGAAAACGTCATTTTTAAACAATAAGGGTTATAACTGGATAAGGAATAGTAAAATTGTGTTTTTTATTAATGGAAGTTGAAAAGAGACGGATTCTGAAGAAAAAGTTAAATGGCGGCGATTGTGTAAATCTTACTCAAGTCTCAGAAATGGCAATCAAAAATCGCAAAATTGACAAAAGTGATGAATTTGTGTTTTCTTCAGACAAATTCTGAAGAAAAAGTTAAATGGCGGCGATTGTGTAAATCTTACCCAAATCTCTGAAATGACGATTAAAAATCGCAAAATTGACAAAACACAGCACAAGTGATGAATTTGTGTTTAGTAGCGATTTTGCAATTTTTTATCGCTATTTCTGAGATTTGGGTAAGATTTAGATAATCGCTGCCATTCAACTTTTTCTTTAGAATCCGACTCTCTTTAACTTCCATTAATAAAAAATACAATTTTATGATCCCTTATCCAGTTACAACCATCATTGTTAAAAAATGGCGTTTTCTAGCATATTTTTCCAATTATCTCAATAACCGTTGAAGTTACAAACTTGGAACTGGTCTCATTGAGTTCCTCAGCTAATTTTACATAGGAATCGCTTATTTTCGAACCTCACTGAAGCCTCTAAAAAGTTAGAAAAATTAATATATTTTCAAAAATCTCAATTCTCCGCCATTGTTATCTCAGTAACAAAGCTTTTTGGGGGTTGGTCCCATGATACATTTTTGTCTACTTGGTGTATAGCCCAATCAAATAGTACTCTCGACCAAACAAAAATCCTGTTAATTGATTTTATTGTCTTAATCGGTCCATTTGGGTGTAAGTAAGAGTAATCCATGGTTTTCCACCAAAATATCTGGAGGCATAACTTTTGGGAGCCTAAAAATCACGAAATTTTGGGACTTTTTTCAGTTTTTTCACAATATCTCAGAAACCGATTTTTCTATCGATATTTGTATTCAATACTTTTTTAAAGAGCATAAAATTCCCTACAATTTTCATCATCTAAACTTTATTGTATCTCTAATCGGAAGCGAGTTATAGTTCGTCAAAAATTGCTAATTTTTGTCAACTTTGCGAAAAATTGCTAAATCTAGGTATTTTTCTCTTTTTACTTCTTTTTAAGCCGTCTATCGTATCATTTATCGTGATAAGGGTCTTGACACGATGTTCATACATCGAAAGAGACAACATAGATGCTTTTGATGGATGAAAAATGAGAAATAGTCATTTGTTGTATTATAGGCAGTCAGCTTCACCTCAGGGGTTCCAGAGGAGAACGGCAGAAAAAGAACGAGGTGTGTGGTTAGATTAGATTGCTTCATCCAATTACAAATAGATAACATAGTATTTATGCTTGGATTCTTGATTTTAATCATATCAAGTTGAATAAAATTCATTATAGCCTACTATAAATTACACAAGTAAGAAACTTAATTGATTGAATGACTTGTAGTTATTCTATACTGAATGCAGAATGTTGATGAAATATTTGAAAAATTTATAGCAATAGTTATTATGATATTTCAAACAACCGTTTGTAATATTAGATTGATATAGCGTATAGATAGATTGGTGAGAAAATTGGTATTTATAACTAAATTTATACACAATACAATTGAATTCATGTAAACATGAATATCTCCTGGCATGTTTAATTCTAAATTGCCCCTAACGGTTTAATTCTCCATTCCTTTAAAAAAGGGTATCAGACAACAAAGTTATAAAGGTCCTCTACCTCATTCAAATTATACATGAAACAAGTAAAGTTCTTATGAGCAATCCATGGCTTATCAGGTCTATCAGCTCACCTCTTTAATTCAAACACCCATCTCATCATCCATATGTCTAATTTGTTCTTCATTATGTAATTTTTTCTACCCAATTGTTATATTTGAGGGATTTGTATAGAGTATGGAAATGCCTCGCTTGAGGGTCCTGCAAGAATGCATCCCTAGGTATTGTTCTAAAGTATGAAATAATTTTCTTGGGTAGGAGTATTCACTTGATCAGTGGAGTCGAGGTATTTGTTGAACCGAATCAGCGGCCAATTTTTCCAATGTTTGAATATAGCATTTAGGTGTCGTCAAGGATAAAAAATATAAATCAATTGAACATCCAATGCTGAATTCATACACACTCATCCCTATACCCTATTCACGATCACTTGAGACGAAATGAACAAACTATTTGCGCGTGTGTGCGGGTAAAGGGAAGTATTACTTCATACGGCGGTCGGCCGCAGTCGAACAGCTGTAGCCAATCACAGTTCTTGGCTTTTCCTCAAGCTCCAACAAAAATAGCTACCAGTACATGCAAAAAGTTTCTTTATTTCGTCTCAAGTGATCGTGAATAGGGTATAGTAACTCACACTCGTCACTCACCAAAAAACAGGATACCACGACTCATAACTGGTCAAGTGAATAGGTACCCCTAATGCACTAGCGGCTCGTGCCCACAAAACAGGTGAAGTGATGTACAGTAAAAGATATGGGTACTGTCAGGGAATATTTTACCTGGCAGTATTTAAATCAAGCTAGAGCATTTGAAATTCAAAAACGCCCGCCTTCATGACGTCATGACTGTCAAACACAATTCACCCTTCTCTTGTGATCACGTGGGTGCCGGTACACCGGCTAAGAGGTTATCCCGCCAAATCTCAATGCTCATATTATTGTATCACAAATTTATTATAAATTATTTTATAAAAATTATTCATGTAACTCATGCATAGCTCACTCATGCCCTTAACTCAATTTGGAGTTATTTGGCTGTAATTAATATTTTTCATGTGCTACAGTGTCTTGTCATAATTGCAAGCATATTAATTGATTAATTACTTAAGTTGGCTAATTGCCAAAAAATCTGTCGTCAGCTGTGGGAGGAACCCTTTTCCGGGAAGAAAGAATTCTTCGAGAGAGAGAGATGGTTCAAGACTAGAATGATTTCCTGATCCACATAAATTATTTAATTTTTATCTGTGATAATCCTAAATAAGTTCCTATTTTTCTCACTGTAGCACTTGAAATTGGGTAATAGCTTTTTTGTATTAATGTTTCCATGTTAAATGTCAAATATTTGAACCGTCTTAAAATAGTTTGTGAAATTGTGAACTTCAAGTGAATGTGAAACCAAATTCGTCGCTGCTTCATCCACGAGGAGTCCATATACCGGTATTTATTCAAATACTAGACTGACCAGCCGATCAAGTGAGTGTTGCAATAATATTTAAATCCTGATCAAGTATCACAATTGCATGAGGAACATTTAAAAATCATAATTCAGTGCGCGGCCAAATGTACATTCTCCACGTGCCTCACACGCAAAGAACCAGTTGAATTTATATTAAAAAGACCGTTCAAATATTCCTATAATTTAAATAATTCGTTACCAACGTTCTCACACAAAAGACTTTAATAGTACATTACGCCACAAGCCCGGGAAGGAAAAGTTTACAGTATGAGGATAGTTTCCCGGGCGAGGCTTTCCGAGCCTGGGAATAATTCCGAATACTGTAAAAAACTTCCTGGGCGAGTGAGTGTATAATTTTTTCGGTACACTTCAAATAAATTTTATTAATCTAATCTCATAAATGAACAAAACAAATAGGATTAATGAGATCTAAGAACAGCTAGACCGGATAACTTACTACTTATAGATTCGGCTGAGCTGAATCTGGAGTAGGCTGAACTGCCAAGTATTGAAAGTTTGCATCACAAGTTTATTGATTTAATCAATTGGATATTACTTGAAAACTATCAGAATACTCGATTTTCTTAGTCCAGAAACGTTTAAGCTCATGAAAGTTTTTGTACGATCATCCTAAATTGTACAATAGCAATACCAAGTTTCTTGTTTTTGACAAATTCCTGGCAGTTTCACGGAAAGAGATGGTCCATTGTAGTTGTATTTTCTCTCGCTAGATGGCGCCAGCTGTCCACGTTTGGAAAGGGATCGTCCTTGCATGGAAAGGACTTCTTTCCGCTCGAGGACAACAGCTGATTGATTATGTATGTAAATGACGACTTCCTAGTCTACATAGGGACTGGTAAGCAGCTTATTTCCGTGAAGTGTAGCGAAAAACAATTTATCAATTCAACCAAAGACTTTCTTTCATGAACTCTCTTAATAAATTTACCTTGCAGTATTTCTTACAATTAATTGAATTTGCTCATTACTTAAAGTATTTAATAAATCAAAATTTTCAACATTAACTTGCTTATTTAGACTTTCCTTGCCTGGTAACTTGACAAAGATATTGCATATAAGCAATAATAATTTTAATCATAAATTTTCATGATTACAGAACACCTTTTATGCTTGTGGTGGTCTGGATATTATATAACCATTTCATCGGGAGTATATTGGGTGGAATAAATCGTGAGAATTTATTTTCTAGAGCATTAAATAAAAGCCTACCAAATCCGGAGCAGAGCTCTAAGGAAATAAAAATCTCACAGTACTTTACCTGTTTTGTGGGCACGAGCAGCCAGTGCCCTAATGTAACACCAAAATTGATCTCGTTATCATGACTTATTCCACTATCATTACACAACTTTCTCCAATCTTTAAACCAGAAAGCTTCTAATTTCTATTTTTCTATTTATTTTTGAATGTCCATTTCTCGCACCTAGTTAGTTCACCTTTATTCATGAAACCCATTATCTTCGACTTCTTCTGATTCACATTTCACCCTACATTCGCAGAATAATTCCTGTTCATTAATTAATTAGAGCCCCCTATTGGCGAATTCAAAATCAAAGCTATATTATCAGCGTACAGATACTTATAATCGTTTGCAATAATATAATCATTTTATCTGAATGAAAAGGCTTGACATGATAAAAATGTTAGGACACAATATAAGTCTATTCTTGGAAAAAGTTGTGTAGTGAACGTTACGTGGGGAAGCACAATAAGAACCCTAAGGTGGCACTTCTAAGCGACGGCTCAAGCTGCGCAGCTCAAGCTGGAGGGCTCTAGCTGCGCGTCTCGAGCCGTCTCAGATCTAGTCTTATAACTACAGATACATAATTTATTTATGTATATGAGCCTATATGATTATTCTACTATATAATCTTGAAGCCATAGACGTGCAGCTAGAGCTGCGCGGCTCGAGCCGTCGCTTAGGAATGCTACCCATATGCTGTCAAGCTCTATGTAACCCCTTGAAGCCTTAATGAAAATGGAAGGTTTAACGACACTTCCCTTACTCAACTATAGAATCTACGTTACAAATTTACGGGATCATTGTATTGGTGCTAAATCTCGAATCTTATAAATTCAATCACTACCGTTGAATGCACTTTTCCCTTTCCACTAAATCATTAGTGATTGTATCAACATCTTGATAACACCCTAATCACGATAAATAATACGATAGACGGCTTAAAAAGAAGTAAAAAGAGAAAAATACCTAGATTTAGCGATTTTTCGCAAAATTAGCAATTTTTGACGAACTATAACTCGCTTCCGATTAGAGATACAAAAACGTTTAGATGATGAAAATTGTAGGGAATTTTATGCTCTTTAAAAAAGTATTGAATACAAATATCGATAGAAAAATCGGTTTCTGAGATATTGTGAAAAAACTGAAAAAAGTCCCAAAATTTCGTGATTTTTAGGCTCCCAAAAGTTACCTCCAGATATTTTGGTGGAAAACCATGGATTACTCTTACTAACACCCAGATGGACCGATTAAGACAATAAAATCAATTAACAGGATTTTTGTTTGGTCGAGGCACAATTTAATGACAATTTGATTGGGCTAGTAAGGAATCAGCCTGAGAAGTATTGCACATTCCTCCTGAAACACCCTGTATTTTTTTATTATGATATTCTCAGCATTTTAGTCAGAGTCGAGCTTGATTCAAGACCTATATTATCACCGAAAAGCCTCAATCGAGTAGTATCATCCAAACCAAGTACCCTTATCTCACAAAAGATTATCGTCTGGAATGATGGTGTCTGGTGTATCACTCCAAAGGATTCATCGAAAATAATAATTTCTTGCCATAGAAGAAGAGGGTTCGAGTGTAGTCAGTCCAAGCAAAGAAGACATTCTGGCAAGATGGGGAATGACTCAAGCTCGGTCAATATTGATTCAAAAACTATATAAATTTTGTCTTAAATCGTAGACCATACAGTTTTTCATATTTGGAATTACTATTGAAGATTTTTGAACTGATATTGACCGAGCTGGAATCATTTTCCCATCTTGCCAGAATGTCTTCTTTGCTTGAACAGACTATACACATCGTTTCACTGAAGAATGTCTTAGATCTGCTTCAGACAGAATGAAAGTTTTTTGTAGTTTTATTTTCTTTCTCCTTCGTCTTCTTCTTCTTATTCTTCTACTTGTTCTCTCACTTCATATTTTATCTTCCTCATAGTCATTCCTTCTCTCTCCTTTACGTACTTTGATTTTTTGCTGTTTTCTGTAGTTCTCATTCTTTAACTTTATCTTCTTCTTCTTCTTATCCAATTCTTCCAAACCATTTCTCTCTTATTTTCCTTCTATAGAATTTTTCTTCTCTCTTATTACTCCTTTCTCGAAGAAAAAAAGGGATAAGTATCCCAGTTTATCTCGTCATTTGTTTTGGGATAAAAATTGAAACCGCAATAATTGTACACTCAGTCCTTTATTTTTCATTCTTAAACTTTATTTTCTTCTTCTTCTTCTCCTTCTTCTTCTTCTTCTTCTTCTTCTTCTTCTTCTTCTTCTTCTTCTTCTTCTTCTTCTTCTTCTTCTTCTTCTTCTTCTTCTTCTTCTTCTTCTTCTTCTTCTTCTTCTTCTTCTTCTTCTTCTTCTTCTTCTTCTTCTTCTTCTTCTTCTTCTTCTTCTTCTTCTTCTTCTTCTTCCTTCAATCCCTCCTTTTCTCTTCAACTTGTTCCTCGACGCTTCCGTATCATTCTCTCAAGACTAGGAAATACTTCCAATTTTCTATCAATACAACACTTATATCGTCGAAATAGAAGCCCTAAGTTGTTTGTATTTGAAACGATACAAGAACATAGCTCAGAAATATATATCATACATCCATATCTTCACAGGAAGCAAGCTTATATTCATATACACACTATAGAAATCGAGCTCACATTTATGTGGAGATATATATAGAAAGTAAGCTCATTTTCATATCCACATATATTTATAGCTTATATTTATATCCTCATATCTATAGAAAGCAAGCTTATATTCATATCCACATATCTATAGAAATGAAGCTTTTATCTATATCTTTTCATATTTATAGCAAGCAAGCTTATATTTATATCCTCATATATATATAAAGTAAGCTCATTTTCATATCCACATATATATAGAAAGCAAGCTTATATTTGTATCCTCATATCTATAGGAAGTAAGCTCATTTTCATATACACATATCTATAGAAATAAAGCTTTTATCTATATCTATTCATATTTATAGCAAGCAAGCTTATATTTATATCCTCATATCTATAGATAGCAAGCTTATATTCATATCCACATATCTATAGAAATAAAGCTTTTATCTATATCTATTCATATTTATAGCAAGCAAGCTTATATTTTTATTCTATATTTACATCTCTAAAGAAAGCAAGCTTGTATTTATAACTATATCTGTATAGCAAGAAAGCTTCTATTCACTCTATATCCAAAACTCTGAAGAAAGCAAGCATGTATTTGTATTGATGTAGGAACCATCTTTTTCCTTCTCCAAATTGTTGGGACAAGATACAAAAATATATATATAAAATAGACATCTATACATATAGAAATATGGGACAAAAATATATATAAAATAGACATCTATACATATAGAAAACAAGCAAAATATGCTGAATGCTGATCAATTCATGCGTTATAAGCGAATGAAACGCTTCTTATATAGGATGTCTTCTCAAACACGAGTGAAGTTCGCGCAAGATGAGAAGATACTTGGTTACAATACACTTTAAATGGTAGCGACGTGTCTTCTAAGCTTGCACAAACTGTATCGAAAACATGCATTTTGCGTCAGACTGATGACATGGATTTTCGTTTTCGCCCGGACAAAATTGAAGAGCAACGAGCTGAACTGTGTAATAGAACATTTCTTACTCTTTCTTCTTGGCGTTTATCACTGTTTCTTGCTTGTGATAGAGTGGTGATAAGATTTAAATAATTTCAACACTGAAATAATTATTATTAGTCTTGTGAAATGTTGATATTTCTTCAAAATGGAATCTTAACGCGAGAACCGTGTACACACTCTATCTAGTTGTATAGTTGTCAACTATTAGATTTTATACTATAGTATTAGTTTTTATGTATAGTATATCATATAGTATATAGTAAACGATAAATATATATATATATATATATATATATATATATATATATATATATATATACTTTTTAGTAATGTTAGTCTATGCTAGAACGTAATAGCGCAAGCGCAAGTCTGAATATTTTACTGTAGAATGACTCCAGCCAACATACTACCAACATAATAATATATAGTCTGTACAAGAAAAGAAGAGCCTCTGGCAAGATGAGAAAATGATTCCAGCTCGGTCAATACTGATTCAAAAAATATTGATTTTGTCTTAAATAGTAGATTAGAATGTTTCCTACGATTGAGACCAAATCAATAATTTTTGATCCAATATTCACTGAGCTGGAGTCATTTTTTGTCTTGCCAGAGGCTCTTCTTTGCTTGGACAGACTATACCAACATGCTACCGCTGGTGAGATGTGATGAAACACAGATTAGTAAAAGTGAGACTATGTATTTCCATTTCGACTGCTGGCAGCATTGATCAGCTGCCATTTTTCAGGAATGTCAACATCAAGTTTATTGATAGAGCTGACGCCAAAAGATAGGCGTTTCCTTTAAAGTTCTCAACTCTAATCGTCATTTAGCTATGCCAAGATGGACTTTATGAAATCTAAAGGGTCAATAGATTCTTTGAATCATATGTTAGTAGGTAAGATCAGTTAGGAAACCGACAAACTTTTTGGCGACAGGTATATCTTTTGTAGATTTTCCGCCAATATAGTTTTTCCTTGATCACATTTTTTTGTAATCTTCTCTGAATTCTCATCTTCTATTTTTAACTACTCTTCTTTTTCTTCTAACAATTTGATTCATCAACTAATTTGTTTCCAAGATCCTTCTCCCTGATTAATTATTCTTCTTCTTTCACGTTTTTGGCTCGTTCTCCTTTCTCTACTTTCCCTTTCTTTACTTGTTTCCTTCAGCACTCTTTCCTTATACTTCGTCAAATATATCCAATTTTTTTCTCCTCAACCTTCCCCATCCAATTTATGTTTTCCTCCCCTTCTCATCATTTTCTTTTACTGATTGTCCTCTTCCTCTTCTCCTCCTTCCACATTCTCTTCATATCAAAATCTTGCCGCTGGACAGAAAATTCAATAGGCAAGAAGAAATCAAGAGAAAAATAGTGGAATGGCACAAAGCCTTCTAGCTTGTACGTGATCGCAGGCTCAAAACAGCAGATTGGAAACTTACAAGACTCTTCCTACTCAGTACTCATTCTTCTTCTTCTTCTTCTTCTTCTTCTTCTTCTTCTTCTTCTTCTTCTTCTTCTTCTTCTTCTTCTTCTTCTTCTTCTTCTTCTTCTTCTTCTTCTTCTTCTTCTTCTTCTTCTTCTTCTTCTTCTTCTTCTTCTTCTTCTTCTTCTTCTTCTTCTTCTTCTTCTTCTTCTTCTTCTTCTTCTTCTTCTTCTTCTTCTTCTTCTTCTTCTTCTTCTTCTTACTACTCCCCTCCTTTTGTAACGTATTTTCCATTTTTCTCCACGTCTTCCTCTCCTCCTTCTCTGCTCATTCTTCTCACATTCCTTCTCTCTTCTTTTTCTTATTTCGCAATGCCTAAGGCTATTTGAAAATTCCAAGTCTCCCACTACTGACTCAATCATTCCCTGAAAATCCTTCAAATGAATGAAGTCATTCCAACTCATGAAGCTTTCCTAGTAATACTACTGGCGGCTCGTGACTACGAAAAAGGTGAAGTGCTCGTATAGTTTACTCTACCGCACTTCGCCTGTTTCGTGGGCACGAGCCGCCAGTGGTCTATAGAGGACACATTTAAACAATGAACATCAACATGAATCTCATAATGAGCCAATAAACTTAAACCTGACAGCTATCAGCCGCCATTTCGCTGTAAACTCCTTCCATTTTATGAAACCAACACTGAACAAAGCCGAGGCCTCTGATTGGCTGACAGTGCTGAGCTACGATTGGCTGCCTGCCGTCAGCTGATACTAGACATGCCTCCCGCTCAGCTCGCTCCTCCCATTACTATTACAGTGACGAATTATTCCAAGCCCACAAAACATTGTTATTGGATATGATTATTTCAAAATTATATTTCCAGTAAATATTAATATTGATAGTAATTCCATTCCTATCACAGTGAAGAATTATTCCAAGTCACAAAACATTGTTATTGGATATATGATTATTTCAAAATTATATTCCCAGTAATTAAAATTGATAGAAATGAAATTCTTTGTTGAGAGTCGGCAAGCTAGTTATACTAATTCGATCTCGAAGACAGCTTAAGACTGTCCTGACAGAGCTGAGAATCAATAATAATCATTTACTAACCTTGATTCTGGCACCAGTTATATGGATATAGAGGAGAAAATATTATTATAATGCAGAAGTTGTTAGCATTCACTTTCAGCCCAAGAAAATTATTCAATCAATACTATTGATGCAATAGTTATTACAGTCTGTCCAAGCAAAGAAGACATTCTGGCAAGTTGGAAAAATGACTGCAGCTCGATCAATATTGGTTCAAAAATTATAAATGCTGTCTTAAATTGCCGAACAAAATGTTATCTACAAATTGAGACAAAATGTATTATTTTTGTAACAATATTGACCGAGCAGGAGTGATTTTCCCATCTTACTAGAATGTCTTCTTTGCTTGGACAGACACAATACCAGCCAAAGTACTTTTCTGCTATTTGAACGAAATTTATTGAAACCCAATTTCTGGCCTGGATTCTATCCAATTCATGTAATGCAAATAAAGTGTCGCGAAAAGCATTGAGAATTGAATTAACTATCACAGAAATACAGTAATTTCATGTAGATGATGTGTGGACTGTGGAAGGCACATTAAAGGCACACCCTACACTTACAATATCTCATTATAATGTAGGTTATCAGACCGCTACTTATCCGTTATTTCATTAGAATATTAATTTACCTCTATATCTTCTTCTTCTCCTTCTCCTTTTTCTACTTATCCTCCTTTTCAAACGTATTTTTCATTTTTTCACGTCTTCCTCTCCTCCTTCTCTGCTCCTTCTTCCCACATTGCTTCTTCCTTCTGCTTCTTATTTCGTAAAGCTCAAGGCTATTTGAAAATCCTAGTCCTCCACTACTGACTCAATCATTTCCTCAAAATCCTTCAAATGAATGAAGTCATTCCAACTCATGAAGCTGTCCTAGTACAGTAATTACAGTAAATACTGAAATTCATTCACGAGTCACTGGCGGCTCGTGCTCACGAAAAAGGTGAAGTGCTCGTATCTTTTACTGTACAGCACTTCGCCTGTTTCGTGGGTACGAGCCGCCAGTGTCCAGTATAGACATTCCATCTGTTATTTCATCCAAATTTGATCATCCGTTTGTATTAATTACATCACGTTCAAGAGACAGACGAAACCGTCCTACTTTTTTATGTGATCTATTAAGAAAAAGGAGAACATAGAGAAGAACTCTATAAAGAGGAGGAGGAAGAGCACGTAGTAAAATGAACAAGAAAGAAATTGAAAATTCGAAAGGAAGAAAACCCTTCCAGCACAATGCTTTTAAAGCTCATACTTTAATATCAAAAGAGAAGTCAAAGCCTGGAATTCATTCACTCACAAAAATCACTGAATTATTATAATCTGAAGTTTTTCAGGCATGAAAAATCATCCAGTACTTTCTCAAAGGTAACTTCAAATACTGTGAGATCTACTCGTAAAAACAGTTCAGAATTTCGCTTGAAGCTTTTTTTCTTTGAGATTTCTTGAAATTTATTGAATAAAATAAGATAGGTTACATAAGAGTGAATAACAACAAGGGGAAGGTTTTCAAAGTAATTGTTAGGAGATTATTCTCTCCTACCATTTAATGAGAGTTGAGATTCTTTTAGTTATTCAAGTAAAAACATGAAGGAAAGTGGAATGTAGGCTACACTTTATCTCGAAAATTCAATGATGTGTTAAGTATCAAAAGAAAAGATGTTCGAATCATTTTTGAACAATCAACTTGCCTTTTCGATTTTTTTCAGTTTTCTATCTCTGTTTCTGATTCTTTAAAGGGAATCAGGTCGTGGAAGAACCGCTTCAAATCACTGGTGGCTCGTACCCAGGAAACAGGTGAAGTGCCCGTATATTTCACTTCACCTGTTTCGTGGGCACGAGCCGCCAGTGCTTCAAATATGTTTCACATGCGGTTATAGTCTGTCCAAGAAGAGAAGACATTCTGGCAAGATGGGAAAATTACTCCAGCTCAGTCAATATTGTTTCAAACATGATTAATTTGGTCTCAAATTGTGGGGAACATTATTATCTACAATTTAAAATCAAATTAAAAATTGATGAGTCAATATTGATCAAGCTGCAGTAATTTTCTCATTTTGCTAGGATGTCATCTTCATAGTAGAATATTTTCTGTAATATAAATAATGGAATATTAAACAATTTTAGGGTTAAATAACGTCAAAATTATTAGTAAATTCTATTTATTTATTCATTCACATTAATCCACAAAATATCAGCGTTCAAGCAACTCTTGACTAGTCCACTAATGGGAATAATTATACATAATAATTATCTTCAAGATTTTCAGCTTCTTATAATTGTAGAATAGGACCTTACCGATAGTTGGAGCAATCATTTGTGAATCTTTACAGTACGACATCAGCTCTTCTGAATAGAATTAAAATAATATTATTCAAATCAGTACTTAATAACAAATAATACGTATTCTTATCACGCCTATAATGCCGAAAAAGCCATGTCATATTCAGAGGAAAAACTTCTAACCCCTTATACAATACTATGTACCAGTGGCGGTTTGTGCCCACGAAACAGGTGAAGTGCTGTACGGTAAATGATACAGGCACTTCACCCATTTCGTGGGCACGAGCCTCCAGTGTACATAATTCTCGTATCTTCATCTCTCCTCTATGTGGGTTAAGTGGAAGAGGGCCTGTGTGTGAAGAGGCTTGCATGCCTCAACTTCGCCCACAAAACTTTTGTAAGGTTGTACAAAAAATGTAAATGAAGGCATTCATCTATCTATCTATCTATGACTACCTGTTGAGATAATGAGATGTACAATAATCTCTTTTTTCCAAACCGTTGAACAAAACCGTCTGAACATTTATATATTCATGTAAATTAATATTATTATGACATGACGTGACTATATCCGTTTCCGGCTTCCCTACACTCATGAATAAAGTTCGCACAAGCTTAGAAGACACTCCGTAACTATGTAAAGTGTATACTCAGGCGTATCTTCTCAGATTGCGCGAACTAGAACAGAATCCCCAGTATTTCGTTCGCAATTTATTCAGTATTCTACCAGCTGCAATAATATTTCCAGCACAATACTTACCGCAGAGCACTCTGTCGGCGGGGGCGGAAGCATTGAAGGGGATTTTGAGTCTTGGGGCATCATTATCTACTGACAAAGCGGGAAATTTGAATTCAGTTTTGCATACTCTGGGTCACTCGCATCGTTCACGTGTCATTATTTTCTATTGTTGTCGGTGAAAGGTCAAATATGTTGAACAAAGGTTACAGATTATATGATATCTGCATGTTGATCGTGGATATTTTTTTAAAATTTTGAAATTTCTATAAATGGAAAACATTTATTGAATGCATGTATTGAATTTATGTATTGAATTTATGTATTCAATAAATATTAGTACAGAGGTTACGGATTATTTGATATCTGCATATTAATCATAGATATTTATGAACGGAAAACGGATATTTATGAACGGAAAACCAATATTGAAAAAAACCTATACCCTATTCACGATCACTTGAGACGGAATAAAGAAACTTTTTGCATGTACAGGTAGCTATTTTTGTTTGAGCTTGAGGGAAAGCCAAGAACTGTGATTGGCTACAGCTGTTCGACTGCGGCCGACCGTCGTATGAAGTAACACCTCCCTTTACCCACACACACGCGCAAAAATTTTGTTCATTTCGTCTCAAGTGATCGTGAATAGGGTATAGTATTGAACACATTGAATTTATGTATTTTTCAGTGGAAGGGGTCAAGCAGACATGGATGCAGGAATTTGTGTTGGTAGGGGTGATTGTGAGAGGGTTTGGGAGGACCTCCCCTCAAATAAAAGGACCCCTGGAATTTGGATCTTAGTTTATAGCACTAAATACTGTTCAAGAGCTGAATTCAAATGTTGAATCAATAATACAGATTCACTCTATGAGTGAAAATAATCACCCACATCAAAATTAATTGCTTCATTTCATGCATGCTATCAAAATAGCATTTGAAATTCAGACTTTTTGAGAGGGTATGGTATTTTATAAGTAATATTTTTTCGAGCCAAGAGTAGCGTTTTAGAAGCTCAATTTAAGATCTAGTTGATGAGAAAGTACAGATGGACGTCAGCCCTCAGCACTGGCGGCTCGTGCCCACGAAACAAGTGAAGTGCTGTGTAGTAAAAGATACGAGCACTTCATCTGTTTTGTGGGAACGAGCCGCCAGTGGCCCTCAGCAATCTGAAGTTTTTGGATTCTACTTGGTGATTCAAGAAGCGTTTTATTGTATTCTAGTTTTCAAAATTGCTGCTTAGAAATCTTTTTTTATTCATATTCAAAGAAGAGAGAAAAGAAGAAGAAGAAGAAGAAGAAGAAGAAGAAGAAGAAGAAGAAGAAGAAGAAGAAGAAGAAGAAGAAGAAGAAGAAGAAGAAGAAGAAGAAGAAGAAGAAGAAGAAGAAGAAGAAGAAGAAGAAGAAGAAGAAGAAGAAGAAGAAGAAGAAGATAAGACGAGAGAAAATGATGGAATAGTATCAAAACACCTCCAAATGGGTACTTGGATCTAATGTGTCTCAGAAGTAACGAATTGTTGCTTCAACGTTTTAACGTCGTTTACTGTATGGTGGGTATAGTCTGCCCAAGCAAAGAAGAGCCTCTGGCAAGATGGGAAAATGACTCCAGCTTGGTCAAAATTTCTTCAAGAGTTATAAATATGGTCCTAATAGTAGATCAAATTGTTCCCTACAATTTGAGATCAGATTGATAATTTTTGAAGTAATATTGACGGAGCTTGAGTCATTCTCCCATCTTGCCAGAGGGTCTTCTTTGCTTGGACGGACTGTAACCATAGTCTGGTCGAGCAAAGAAGACACTCCGGCAAGATGGAAAAATGACTTCAGCTCGGTCAATATTGATTTAAAAATTGTCAATTCGGTCTCGAATTGTAGAGAAAAATGTTTTCTACAGTTTTAGACTAAATTCATCATTTTTGTATAAGTATTGATCGAGCTGAAGACATTTTTCCATCTCGCCTGAATGTCTTCTCTGGTCGATCAGACTATTCTTTACAGGGTTTTGATAGCTGCAATACACTGGTTAATGGTACAGATTATATAGACGGACGCGACACTGAAATCGTTCGGAAATCACTTGCGGCTCGTACCCACGAAACTGGTGAAGTGCTGTACAGTAAAAGATACGGGCACTTCGCCTGTTTCGTGGGTACGAGCCGCCAGTGCGCGACGCTGAAATCGTTCGGAAATTGAGATATTACACCAAGGAAATATAGTATGTCCAAACAAACAAGACATTCTGGCCAGATGGGAAAATGCCTCCAACTCGGTTAATATTGGTTCAAAAATGATAAATTTCACCTCAAATTGTAGAGCAAAATGTTTCCTACAAATTAAGACCAAATTCATGATTTTTGAACCAAAATTGATTGAGCTGGAGTCACTTTCACATCTAGCCAGAATGTCTTCTTCGCTTGGAAAGACTATAACTATTATTCAATGTCTTTCGATCAAGTAGTTTCAAGACGCTCGTTTCAGTTAGAATTATTTAGTGCCACTTCACGTATTCTGAGAAGACACTTGTTAAAATATAAAGTGTGTTATAACGGCGTGTCTTCTCAGTTTGTTCAAACTATACTTGAATCGTAATAAAATCTCAAGTTCCATATTATCACGTGGGGTAGAATGTATGGCGACCATTAAAGTGTAATAGAATGAGGTTGAAGGAGTATTTTATACGTGTATATTAAGACTGGTTGATGTGGAAGTGAATACTGAATAGGAGTTTCTATTAAATTCTAATGGGTTGTTTAAGTGAAACGTAATGCTTTGACGGTTGAATTGGTCTGTCCAAGCAAATCTGTCCAAGACTCTGGCAAGATGGGAAAATGACTCAAGCTCGGTAAATTTTGGTTGAAAAATTATCAATTTGATCTCAAATTGAAGAAAAAAATTGATCTACTATTAAGACAATATTTATAATTTTTTAACAAATATTGACCAAGCTGGAGTAATTCTAGCTTCTTGCCAGAGAGTCTTCTTTGCTAGGACATACTTTATCTTCAAGATTAGAATACTATTCATTATATTTATATAATACAATAGAATACTATACGTTATACATTGTATTATATTTATATTATGTAGTTATAAGTGGAGACATAGTGTCAGTTTCTTCAAGATCTATAGTGGAAACATGGCGTCTCAACTAAATCTGCTAAAAGAAAATGGAGGTTTCTAGACAAATGTTGAGTGAGTATATAAGATGACCGACGAAGGTTTGTACTGGCCTGTGATTGGTTGAACCAAATTGCAGTGGGGAGCTGCTATTGGCTTATAGAATTGAGGCGTGTCAAACAGCTCAGTAGAAAAGTGGGAGACACTTCCTATATTTCTTATTATTGTGTGTATGGAAATTTTTTCGCATTTCAACTAATTTCTTGTTATTGTGTGTGTGGGAAATTATCAATTTTTTCGCATTTCATCTAATACTCACTCGATAATATGACACATTAATCATTTTAAAAACTAGACAATGATCATATTATTACTAGCTAGGCTGAAAAAATTATTACAATTATGTATGTATGTCCAGAGTATGTACATTACCAGTAAGCTGATAAAATAGATACATAGTATCTCTCATTTCTAATTTAAATATGAACGGATAGATAAATTAATAACGCTTTCAAAATTTGTAATGATGAACTTACATTTTCGATCAGTAATCATGGATCTCGGTTGTCAGTAGATTTTAATCTGTAATCAGAATAAAAAAATAGTATTAGAATAACAAGTAGAAATCTAGATTTACTTCGTAATTAGTTTTCTTCTCTCACATATTGTAGGAAACTAATTCAACTAAAAATTTGTTAATGAGATAAGATAACATAAAGATAAATATTTTATATGCTTTTGTTTCTTGGAACATACAAAAAGCAAAATAAGGTTCGTTCATTGTTACAGTATCAGTTGAAATTACATAGTGCTATTGTGAACACATTTGAAAAGCAAAAAAATAGTCTATATATATCCTCTACAGACTTTTTGATAAAAGAAAAAGAAACATTATATACACAGCAATAATAAGAATCTGTTGATTTTAATTGAGAATTCAATTTTTTTTCTTTGAATTTTTGTTAATGAGTCTTTATCATAATATTCACGTCATATCAGTGAATTGAACTAGAAACTAGTGTTGAATTGTTAAACAATATTTCATTTTTGGAACAAGAATCATCAATCAAAAATCATTTGGATCAAGAATAAGAACGATCTTAATCTCGAATAAGATGGAACTAATACAAAAATTATATTTCAACTAATTATTCTCTAATCCATCTATGAATATCTCTTGAAGGTTCAAAAGATATACTGTACTGAAATGATACTGTAAAAGCTCGATATTTGGCCAGCTGTGCCTCAACTTTGCCCTTTCAGGTTGATTAAACGCAGCTTTTTAGTTCATAAATATTATTATATTAATCAATTAATTTTTTCAATTATTTTTATAACTCTAACAACCGTTGTCTGATAAAGTTGTCATTCAGCTATACCTGTATTATATTTTTGTAATTGAAAGAGACAATAGATGCTCTTCATCAGCTGTTAGTAGGTTACATCACGTACGAGAGTCAGGCGAAACTTTGTAATTTTTTCAGCGTCAGCTCTAGCCGCAATGTAATAAAGGTTTATACTATACTATATATATTCATAATCATTATATATGCTATATCCTATATATTAACTGGCTAATAGCTCCAATCACAGAATCTCTTGCATCGTCATCAAAAAACAATTCAATCAATACTGAGTACAGTACTGTACTCAGTATAGTACAGTACAGTACTCAGTACTCAGTACAGTACTCAGTACTGAGTACTGAGTACATTCAATTGAAAAGTAATATTCAAAACCGAAAAATATCCACAAAATCACGGCCCACAAACTGGAATGTGGTCAAATCTATCCAGGAATTTTCCACTGAATATTGTCGCATCAATTATTCCCTATTCAGGAATTCGCTCTTTGTGCAATACGCAGCCCTTTTACTCATTGAATAAATAATAATCAAATGATGCATAAAGCTTGCTACATTGATTTGACACCGAGTAAACAAAAGCACTCGTTTAAAGCTCTACAGGAGCACTGGCGGCTCGTACCCACGAAACAGGTGAAGTGCTGTGCAGTAAAAGATAGGGCAGTTCACTGGTTTCGTAGGCACGAGCCGCCAGTGCTCGGGGGCTCTAGTTTTTATTAAAAGTAATTTAGAACGCAGTATAGATCAAATATTGTACAAAAAATTGCATGAATTTCACTGTCAAAGCTCGAAATTTGATGAAAAGTAATTATTTTTAGTAAAGTTTGATCTTTCCACTATAAAAACTTTTCATGAATATAGTCCTTGCAATGCCAGGAGTTCATGAAAAATCTATTATCTTTTGCAGGTATATCTATTAACTTTGTTTTTTAGTAGTTGAACCTTGTTGAAAGCAATTTTGGCCCTGGAAAAAATAGAAGAACGTCTATTCTTATTTATGTTATATGGATTTCTTTCGTTACAAAAAGGATTGTTTCTTCTTTGTCAATGATTCTGTTTGAGTTTTTATTGTATCATATTATATATTTTTTATTATATTATATTGTATTATATTTTATTGTATATTCCCAGTAATTTCCACGAGTATTATTTAATATTCTTGTTCGGGTTGACACAATGTAACATGCTATAGTCTGTCCAAGCAAAGAAGACCCTCTGGCAAGATGGGAAAAGGACTACAGCTCGGTCAATATTGGTTCAAAAAATATTGATTTGGTCTCAAATTGTGGATCAGAATTCTTACTACGATTGAGCTCAAATCAATATTTTTTGAACCAATATTGACCGAGCTGGAGTCATTCTCCCATCTTGCCAGAGGGTCTTCTTTGCTTGAACAGACTATATGTAGCTAGCTTGTTACAATGGGAACAATATTAGTTGACAATTAGTAGAAGAATCCTATACAACCGTCAACATAGTTGAATGCATGAAAATATATCAATAAGGATTGATGAGAAATTGGAAATTCGCCTAATTATGAATAAAAATCAATTTATACTTTCATAATAGGCTAGACTCAACAAAATGACAACGTCCGTGGGTGCGAAGAGATGAGGAGGTACGCTGCTGTTCCATTTTCCATTGGACCATTTTCATGCGCTCAACTCTAATACCAAACTCTCCGAGGATTGTGGGAGCAACATCGCATTCCGGTCTCTGACGGATTTAGGCGTCAGGGAAGTGCCTGAGTATTATAGTATGTACAAGCGAAGAAGACATTCTGGCAAGATAGGAAAATGACTCCAGCTCCGTTAATATTGGTTTAAAAATCATAAATCTAACCTCAAATTGTAGGAAACATTGTGATCTACACTTTGAGGTCAAATTTGTAGTTTTTGAACCAATTTTGACCGAGCTGGAGTTATTTTCCCATCTTGCCGGAATGTCTTCTTTGCTGGGACAGACTACAAGTAATCCAAATGCTTCCAAATGGATGTGAAAAGGCCATCAACCATTACATGAAGCTTAATAAACATTTATATACTTAATATAATGTACATTTCAAGTCACATACTTTAGATGTAAGTCATTTATATACTATATACGTTGAGTTGAGGGGACTCATGCCTCTCAAAATTACCCATATCACTTTTGTTTAAATTCTGAATGGGAAAGTCGAAATGGAAACATAATGTATCTTATCAGTCTATCTAACTATAGAGAGTGTTCTAGGAGGAATGTTAGTTCTCTAGGAGAATGATAATTCTCAACCTGATTCCTTATACCAAGTGGATGAGAAAAAATTTGATAGGACATGACCCCCAGAAATGCGAAATAACAATGGCGGAAAAATTGTCGTTAATTTTCATTTCATAGAGGCTTCATGCAGGTTCAAGAATAATAATTTCCTACGTAAAATTCAATAATACTATTGTAAGCAAAGGATAATTTAATAAATTATGAGAGCTTGTGACTTGATAAATAGAACAATTTCAAATAATTGAGAGTTAGAACTGGATATGAAATCATAGTCTTGTGTTACTTAATAGAGGTTGTAGAGAATCAAATTCTGAACAACAAGTTGAATGGGAAACGTTGTGTGAACTTTCCCAAACCTCAGATAAAAATCTCAAAATTGCGACGGAACACTGTTTTTTTCGTCTATTTTTTCTTGTTATGATCACAATTTCTGAGATTTGGGTAGTTTTACACAAACGTTTTATCCAGAATTCGATTTCCTAAGACCAGATACATTATTTCGCCGGTTCTGGTTCTTTCTACTTTTATTATTGAAAAGACATAAATAGTACTCAGCTACTAGGACCAAAGCCTTACTTTAATGTAACTCTTGTTAATAAATAGTGTACCATATTATACAGTACACATACCTAAAATACATATATTCACAATTTTACATCTATATTTCGACTATATGTGTGTCTCGGATGCAGTGTCTATATCTGTAACACTGGCGGCTCGTGCCCACGAAACAGGTGAAGTGCTGTACAGTAAAAGATACGGGCACTCCACCTGTTTCGTGGGTACGAGCCGCCAGTGATCTGTAATCCAACATACATCTGGACTCGAAAAGTTGGTCTCTTGAAAGCTGTTGGACGTAGAACCATCACTCTTTATAAATATTCATCGCAACGTCCTGTGGGATCACTCACTCACTCACTCTCTCTCACTCTCTCTCTGTCTCTCCCCTTCTCTATCCTCCTCTCTCTTTCTTCCACACTCAAACATCTTTTCTCTTTGTCTCTTTTTCCATCTCTCTAGTTTCGGCCAACATTATTTTCACATCAATTTCTCCCCGAAACTCAGCAAACGTGAAAAAGCTGAGAAAAATCACTCAGCCAGCCCTCGAATAAAGCAGATTTCCAGCACCAGATGGCGTTGTATGTGAAATTGATAGTTGGTGAAAAATTGAGCTTTCGTTGAAAGTCTTTGTGTGTTGCTTTTCCAAGAGTTTCTTTCTATCAACTGTATTTGAAATTGATAGGTCGAGTAATATTTCTCCAACTCAGTGGATTTGAAGTGGAAGTAAAGGGAACTTATGCGTCAACTTTTTCACAGAACTTTACTCTTATAGAAAATGGGGGAATTGAGCTATTTATCTAGCTCTTAGCAAATATAATTAGAGGTATACTCAATCCATAGTATTCATTATACAGAAACAAGTAAACTTATTGGTTGATAAACACAGACTATTGTCCAAAAAACGACTTTAGACCAAATTTTGATAAATAAGTTTGAAACTATAATACCCAATTCACGATCACTTGAGACGAAATGAAAAACTTTTTTGCGCATGTGTGCGGGTTAAGGGAGGTATTACCAGAGAGAATAGAATATAGAAATTCATATTCTATTATCGCTGGGTATTACTTCATACGACGGACGGCCGCATTCCAACACCTGTAGTCAATCACAATTCTTGGCTTTTCCTCAAGCTCAAACAAAAATAGCTACCTGTACATGGAAAAAGTTTCTTTATTTTGTCTCAAGTGATCGTGAATAGGGTATAGGTTTTATTCTTTTGCAACACTTCGATCAAGAATTCATAGTCCTTGAGAAATTTTGTATTATAGGAATTCTGAATTTACGGCAATAGGGTATTTCGAATGGAGCAATTCAGCAAATTTTTCACACATTTTTTTAAAGAATATTAAAAAACTTCAAAAATGAAAACTAAAAAATATTAACTACTATATCAGGCTGAGATTGATCAGGCTATCAAATTGCTCATAACCATCTTGCTAAGTAAGTATTGAACATGGTTGTAACTGCAATAACTGTTCGTAATAGATCCATGCAATTTGTGAAGGTTATTTATTTTAGAAAATTTGTCGAGAATCTTTGTTTCTACTCATCTGTGTTCGAAATTAAATCCTGTCAAAAAACATTTTCTACTTTGTAGATGCTTAATTATGGACGATTCAAATGATTCCACTATCGGGATTCGTAATTACTCTATCATTTTCAAGATTTTCACAGCTCCTGTTAATGTTCTAAAATTGAGTTTTTCTGAGAGTCTTGATTACAGGGTTTTTGACTATATTATTGAATCAAAGTTTACTCTGATTTAGGCTGAGGAAGAGATCGGTATTCAAGAATTATTCTTGAATATTAGTTGTGGAGTTGATATTGTGGTAGTTATCCATGATAAATGAAAAGACAAGATGTTGTCAAACCACTGATTTATTAGAAAATCAAGACATTCAGAGAATCTCGATGAATCAATGGTTTGACAACATCTTGTCTTTTCATTTATCTTGAATATTATTTCTATTTCTATGTAATTGATTGATTTATTATTATGATTTCAACACACTTCATGAGCAGTTCATCGAGAATCAAGAAAATGATCAAGTGGATTCCAGACGAAACAATGTATTCAACAAACTGAATTCACATAAAATGCTAATACATATTAATCAAATACATTCACATTTTCTGATGTTCATGTTCTTCCACATTGAACTTGTCATAGCATTTGAATTCTATTGGAAATTACTTGATATTTATTTATTTTCCAATATCTCTTTTAAGACAAGAGGTCGAACCCACAACTGCCTCATTAGCATAGCTTAGAAGGTTGAAAATAATTGATTGAAGACTGCAAAATTAGATAATGATTGAAATATGAATAAAATTTTAACTCAATATTAGAAGAAGAAGATGAAGATTGGAATAAGATAACAAAATTTTTTTTATGTATTCGATTGATTGTTGTTTTCTACAGGAATAAAATTCAAAGATAATAGAAATAAAAAGACATTGTAGTATTTTTTCTTCTCTCAAAATTTTCTCTGGTCTCTCATCCCCAAATTTTCTCTTCCTCCTTTGAAACCCAAATTGAAAGTCCTCTCTATTGTCAAAAACAATGAATCACTTCCTCTTCAAGGCATTTGTGTGTCAAGAAGGCTGAGACAACAACAGAAACCTAACCTACAAAAAAAAGAAACAAATGACTCGGTTACTTCTTGAATGTATTCTTGTAAGACGGCAATAAACTAGCTTTTGCATCGCTATGCATCTTCATTCCCTATTTTATTGCTTGGAAACGGAACAAGGAACTCATGAAGGTAATGAACAAGGAACGGAAGCTTGGTTCTGATTCGGAATAGATGTACTACTCGCCATTCCTATTCATTCATTCCTATTCATTCGTCTTCCTATTCGCCATTGGAATCCTTCTTCAACATCCTTATGTGCATAATGTTGGATTTCTTTTGTTTTCACGTATTATACGATATCTTAATGTGCGCATTTGAAACATTGAGACAATAGAGATTTAGTTGAATTTGTTCCATTTTAAAAAAAAGGAAACTTTCAGTTGAAAACCTTGAGACAATCGAAATTGAATTGGGATGTCTTAATCTATGAAAACAAGGTACATTGATTGATTAGAATTTTTCATGAAGCTCAGTGGTGAAAATTTTCAACATTACTCCTCATTCAGAAACGGGGCTGTGTGCTAAAGTCGGTCCAATCGAAGAAAACATTTTGGCAAAATGGGAAAATGACTCCAGCTCCGTCAATATTGGATCGAGTTTTACAATTTGATCTTAAATTGTACTTAGATGAGAGTATTTCATATAATTCGACATCAAATTAATGACTTCTAAATCAAAATTGACCGAGCTGGAATCATTCTACTATCTTGCCAGGATGTCTTCTATGCTTGAACGGGCTATATTAGATTCAAAAATTTGAACGCTACACCATCAGCTAAGTTGAAAATGAGTTAAAATAACAGACGGTCTTTAACCTTCTCAGCGCTAAACTTTGCAACTAGGCTTCAGTTAATTCTGTGCGAAGCTTTTGGAACTCTATGACCACAGCTTCCTGTAAATTGAAAGGGGCTATGCTATGACTGGTTACAGAATCGAATGCCAAAAAGCTAGGTAGTCTCGCCTACTCCTTGTGCGCTCCAACAGCTGATGTACGTCAAGGTGATCTTTTTGAAATCGAAGGAGACAATAGATGCATTAAATCAGCTGTTATTAGGTTACATTACGAACTAGAGACAGACGAAACCGCCTAACTTTTCGGCCTCAGCTACAGCTACAATCACGGGAAATCTCACATCTTAAAAAAAAATCAATACATTTCATTTCATTTAAATAGGAAGAGTGAGTGATATTGGAAAACTGAGAAATAGTCAGAAGTATATTTTATGACCAAATCAAAAATTTATCAGTTGAATGAATAAACGTTGACTCACTTCTGTATTGAACCTTTGACTGATATAGTCTGTCCAAGCAAAGAAGACCCTCTGGCAAGATGAGGAAATGACTCCAGCTCGCTCTGAATTGGATCAAAAATTGTAAATTTAGTCTTAAATCGTATAAAATGTTCTTATCTACAGTTTGAGACGAAATTTATTGTTTTTGAACAAATATTGACTAAGCTGGAGTCATTTTCTCATCTAGCCAGAGGGTCTTCTTTGCTTGGACAGACTATGAATGAATACATTTTCCTCCTCACATCAGTCAACCGTTCAACTTTTGCAACTTTTTTATCAAAGTTGTGACCTGACCGCTCTTTTAGGGCCGTGTCACACGTTTTCTGCGTCACGTCACAGTGTGACCGGGGCCTTTCTTTCTGCTTGTGACAGTTTGCCATTCATTCCTTGTGACGAGTGAGGAGGTTGGGACACAAAATGGCTCACTGAACGAAGCTAGACATCGACAGTGATGGCACGTCCTGTAATTAATCAATCCTCTTGTGCTCTATCAATGTCTTCTCTCTCTCTCTCTCTCTCCTAATTTCTTCCTTCTCTCTCAGTCTTCTAACTCGTTTTTCTACTACTACACGTTTCTACTATATGCCCATTGATTCATTTCCACTATCGCTTCTTCGATTTTTTCTCTTTCTATCCTTCGATTCTTTTCCACTCTAATAAGTTCGTCTTCTTATTTTTTTATTATGATTGAAAAATGATGGAGTTCTACAAAGCTATTTTGAATATACTAGAATAGACTGAAAATAGACTAAAATAGACAGTTCTTTTCCATTCTACTAAGCTCTTATTCTTCTTTTTCTTCTTCATTTCCTTTCCTTCTATCATCATCATCATCTTCTTCTTCTTCTTCTTCTTCTTCTTCTTCTTCTTCTTCTTCTTCTTCTTCTTCTTCTTCTTCTTCTTCTTCTCTTCTCTTCTTCTTCTTCTTCTTCTTCTTCTTCTTCTTCTTCTTCTTCTTCTTCTTCTTCTTCTTCTTCTTCTTCTTCTTCTTCTTCTCTTCTTCTTCTTCTTCTCTTCTTCTTCTTCTTCTTCTTCTTCTTCTTCTTCTTCTTCTTCTTCTTCTTCTTCTTCTTCTTCTTCTTCTTCTTCTTCTTCTTCTTCTTCTTCTTCTTCTTCTTCTTCTTCTTCTTCTTCTTCTTCTCCTCTTCTTCTTCTTCTTCTTCTTCTTCTTCTTCTTCTTCTTCTTCCTTCTTCTTCGCCAGAGAATAACTGATCAATGCTCAGCTTATCAGAACAGTTTGAAAGCGGTCTTAAAAATCGAAACGGTTTAGCCATGTTTTGGGGAAATGTACTTCTATACTCTCCAAAAATGTACAAGATTATATCCAATATTATGTCCATCAATAAAAAATTATTCAAAGGGTACTGTGATTATTAATAAAAATAGAAAACAAAGAATTTCTCCTATGAATAACAGAGACTCCGTTGTTTTGTGTAGAATCAAATCGAAATCAAATGATACAGTGTAAGAATATGGAATTATGGAATATGGACGTTCTAAGTAAGACTTGTATTAATATGTTCGAATAACAAAAATCACACTTGCCTTCATTCCAAACTAAAAAATGCGGTATGCTACCCAAAGTTTTCTGATATTTACTTTTAATAAATAGAATTAGTATGCCTAATCCATTCCTCTACAACTTTACATTAATTTACTTCATATTTAGAAAATAATCTCCTGCTTTGGCTAAAAAGTCCAAACCAAATTATTTTCCTATTCAACATCCACCACACTTTCGAACTACAGGGGAAATTCATTAGGCAGTAGGCTACCATTCTATCCTCTCTCATTCACTCTCTCTTCCATCTCCTCGCCTTTTTCTCTCTTTCTCTTTTCTCTCTTACTCAACTCCTAAACTCTTCTCTTCTCCTTCCTATCCTTGCCAAGTCCTTTACAGGACTCATCACAACCAAAGGACTAACTAAGGACATTCGTCACTCGGTCCTTTTTAGGGTACCGATCGTATCCCCCTCTTCCCCCCCCACCTGAATCTCCTAATTCTCCTCCTCCTCCTTCTCCTCCTCCTCCTCCTCCTCCTCCTCTCCTCATCCTCCTCCTCCTCCTCCTCCTCCTCCTCCTCCTCCTCCCCACCCCAACCATCAGCACACGCTTGATCGCTCATAGTCAATTGATCACCGGTTAAGTCTTCGGTTAACGTTCGTTAACAGTGTCTACTCATCATTCAGGCTTCACTGAACGCTCAAGCACGGTTCAGCCTTTATAGTCTGTCCAAGCAAAGAAGACATTCCGGCAAGACGGGAAAATAACTCCAGCTCAGACAATATCGGTTTAAAAATTATGAATTTGGTCTCAAATCGTAGATCAGAATGTTTTTCACAATCGGGGACCAAATTTATAATTTTCGAACGGATATTGACCAAACTGGTGCTATTTTCCCATCTTGCCAGAATGTCATCCTCGCTTTGACAGACTAGTGTACCAATCCTAAACGTTGCTCAGACGTGAGATTCTTTATTATACCTATAATTGTTATCAGTTGATTATAGTTAGTTATTTGATAAGTACTTATTTGACAGCTTATTGTGAGAAAAATACCATGAAATAAAGATTAATTTATAGAAATAAAGTAAATAATATTGGTTAAAGAGATGATACTTCTATACAGTAGCCTATTATTTTCTATTGTGGAGTCACAACACTAGAATCGTAATTCATAGCATTGAAGTAGAATAATAATTGTATAGTCTGGCCAAGCAAAGAAGACCCTCTGGCAAGATGAGAAAATGACTCATTGGTTCGAGAAAATGAAATATTGGTTCGAAAATATTGATTTGGTCACAAAATGGTAGATCAAAACCATAAAATTAACATACATTAACAATACATTAACATTTAAAAAAAAAACCATACAATTTTCTAACGATTGAGACCAAATCAATATTCTTTGAACCTATATTGACCGAGCTGGAGACATTTTCTTATCTTGCCAGAGGGTCTTCTTTGCTTGGACAGACTATACACAGTCTTTGAATCAAGACGATTCCTTCATATAACATAATATCAAACTATCTTCACGCATAGAAATTGAGAATTTAGTACGCAATAAAATTCGAAGTATAAAAATAATGGAATGCTTGATAGATTGATTGATTGATAGATTGATTGATTGATTGATTGTTTATTTGATGTGCTATATGACAAGAAACAAAAAAAAGGAATTCGGTAAAAAAAATCGAATAAAACCGCATTGGAACAAAGGAAAAAAATTATTGGATGAAAAACGAGCAACAGAGTACTTATTCCAGGAGAAGTTTGATGCAAAGGAAGTTTATAGAAATGGAAATAGGAATAAAACTTGCGTGTTAAAGGAGGATGAGGATGAATGACGGGGGAATGTATACGCCAAAAAGTTCCATTAAAGTAGGATGGATTTGAATCGGAGAAAGACCACGAAAGAGAAGAAAAAGGAGATTTAATAGAAGAAAATGAGAAATAAAAATAAAAATTAGAGGATAGAGGTACTAAAATTTGTACCAGAGCACATTGAACGCTGTGAACGAAAATTAGGAAGAAGAAGAAGAAGGAGAAGAAGGAGAAGAAGAAGAAGAAGAAGAAGAAGAAGAAGAAGAAGAAGAAGAAGAAGAAGAAGAAGAAGAAGAAGAAGAAGAAGAAGAAGAAGAAGAAGAAGAAGAAGAAGAAGAAGAAGAAGAAGAAGAAGAAGAAGAAGAAGAAGAGGAGGAAAAAGCAGGAGAAAAACAGTGTGTAAATTGAGAATGAATGTGGCAGAGGGGTCCTAAAGAGCCACTTTTCAGAGCAGCGCGGGAGGTCAAGCAGTTAGCTAACTAATGAACGACCATTGGTCGGTATTACACCCAGGCCCAGGCCTACAATGCTGTTTGCATTTATCATCTTACTTCCTCTTTTATTTTTCTCCTCCTCCTCTTGCTCCTCCTCCTCCTCCTCCTCCTCCTCATCCTTATTCTCATCCTTATCCTCATCATCATTATCATCATAATCTTCCTCTTCTTCTTCTTCTTCTTCTCCTTCTTCTTCTTCTTCTTCTTCTTCTTCTTCTTCTTCTTCTTCTTCTTCTTCTTCTTCTTCATCTCCTTCTTCTTTTTCTCCTTCTTCTTCTCCATCTTCTTATCCTTGTCCTCCTCATCCTCCACCTCTCCACCTCATCCTCCACCTCCTCCTCCTCCTCATCCTCCTCCTCCTTCTCCTTCTCCTCATTCTGCTTTTTCTTCTTCTCCTCTTCCTCCTCCTCATTCTCCTTCTCCTTCATCTTCTTCTTTTCCTTATATGAACTCAATTTTTCTTCTTCTTCCAATCATAAGTAGTCTTTCTCTACCATCAAGAAACTCCAGTCTCTTCTTTTTCTTTTGCCTCTTTCTTCTCTCTTCTCTTTTTCATCTCTCTACACTTTCTCTTTTCTGTCTCTCCAATTTCCCACCCCCTTCATTTCTCTTTCCAACCCTCTAGGCCTACTTTCCACTGAATGTTTACTAAGCCCACTCTCTGATCCCCCTCCCCTTTGACCAGTTCTTGAAATACGAGCCAAGCTCATTCTATTCTGAAAAGCCTACCATTCACCCCATTGGCCAAAATAAAAGAGAAAAAGTATAGTCTGTACAAGCAGAGAAGACATTCTGGCAAGATGGGAAAATGACTCCAGCTCGGTCAATATTGGTTCAAAAATTATACATTCCATCAAAAATTTTAGGAAACTTTCTGATCTACAATTTGACATGTCGGGTTATCGACAACTTATCGGGTTATTCTCTCATTTTGTCGAAATGTCTACTTTGCTTGGACCGAATCTAACATAAAAGAATAAGAGGCTAAGAGTGATAATACTCTTAGTCTCTCATGCCTGAAAAGCCTATTCTGACCCACTGCTGGTCAAAATAAAATGAAAAGTTCCTCTATTAGTGCTCGCATTTAGTTGAATGATATCATTGAGCCATTCATTGCAGCCTCATGGAAGTAACTTCATGAATGGGGGGGATTATTTCATGATATCATCCCAGAGCGGCATTCATTTTGATGAATGAGTATTATCAACAGTGCAACATATTATGATATAATCGGATATTTGAATTGAGAACACTGGGAAAACTGGCATTTGAAAGTAGATTAGATAGACTTTTATACTATTATACTTAGCCTACGGTTGTAGGTGGTTAGTGGGTTAAGTGGAAGACGGGGCTTGCATGCCTCAACTTCGCCCGCAAACTCTTGTAAATTTTTACAAAGTGTAAAATAAAGTCATTTTATCTATCTATCTATCTATACTGTATAGTGTGTCCAAGGAAAGGAGACATTCTGGCAAGATGAGAAAATGACTCCAGCTGTTCAATATTGGTTCAGAAATCATTGATTTTCAAATTGACTTTGCCATTTTCAATTATTTTGAAATCATTGATAGTCTCAATCCTAGGAAACATTCTGATCTACAATTTGTGACTAACTTTATGATTTTTAATCAAATATTGACCGAGCTGGAGTCTAATCCCTTCTGAACGGAATTTGCAGGCGAGCGAAGCGAGCCTGTTTGACTCATTATCACTGCCTATACTGTCGGGAGTCCAGGGGGCGGAGCCCCCTGGCTAGATGAAGAAGGCGAGCGAAGCGAGCCTGCCGGCTAGTATTATATAACTAATTATATAAAAGTTATCAAAAAATGTTATTAACATTCTGGTGTAAACGTGGCTTGAGATTAATCTCTCTTAGCTCCCACTCCTATTTCCTTATCCAATTTTCTCCTATATTTTTCTTCAAACTACTGTACTAGTAGTTTTCCATCTACCAAATTTTTCTTTCTCACACGTAGTTTATTCCTCTCTCACTCTATCTCAAAATATCACTCTCTCTCTCTCTCTCTTTTCCATACTCAATCTCTATCTCTCTATATTATGATTATAAATCTTTCTCTTACTCATCTCATCTATGTTACGTACACTCCCTCTCTTTCTATTATCCTATCTTTCTCTCTCTCACACACACTCTCTCTCAATCTCACTCACTCACTCACTCTCTCTCCCTCCCTCTCTCTTTTTCTCTTTTTCTCTTTCTCACTCTCTCTCTCTCCCTCTCTCTCTCCCTCTCTCTCTCTCTTAGTTTATTGTTAGTCAGCCACTACTTGGTAGCCTAGTAACTTAACATGACTTGGCCATTAAACTTACAACTACTATATAGCTGCAGCACCCTTCCCCTCCGCCCGCCACCCACACTGGAAGTAGCAACTCCTTCCTTTGTGATATGCACTTGAGACATGCTTTGTGAAATTGTATTATTTGCCAACAATAACTTTGAAATTAACAACAATTTCGCCATTTCTGGGCCGAAAATAACAGCGCTTGTCGAAAATTGAGACTGTGTTGGTAGGCCTGAAACATTGCGATCAAAACAATAATATTCATTTTGTGCTCCATTGAGCTGATAATAATTTTTTATTCATATTTGATTCACGAGATTACTATGTATAGAAAAACATACAAACTTTAATGCAGTCAAAAGCGTTTTTTTTCCAATTTATATTGTTGTTAATCAACTCCTATTAAAAATGAAGTTACCGCATGATAACATTGGTATTGATGAAGTAATTGTCTAGAATCATAAAAGCCTCACTGAAATTCTAAGTATTTATTGATTCTATTATTGAAGTTCAATATTCACTGGCGGCTCAAGCCCACGATACAGATGAAGTGCTGCACAATAAAAGATACGGACACTTCACCTGTTTCATGGGTACGAGCCGCCAGTGTAAATATTATAATTCAAACTGGTAGTTTCATAATTATTAGTTCTTAATACAGTTTTCTGCTATTCCACAAGTCCTTCATGTTAATTTATAGGATGTAAATTTCCAATACCTACAGGAATGCTTCAGGTGTATTATCTATCATGGACTACTAATATCCATAATACATTATATCCATGGACTAATAATATCCATGGACTACATAATCCATCATGGACTACTAATGTTAAAGTAATGCTACTGTAGTTGCAAATTCAGAATTGTACTAATAGAATAGAATGCATAATTATGGAGGTGAGTATACAAAGGATTGAACTGAGATGAGAAGTGATTACATCTAACCCAATTCAATTTCAAATACAGAAAATTCCAAAGATGAAAAAAATGTCAATGTGAGTCTCAAACTGCTCGAGAAAGTAGGACTGTATCATTTCAGTCATCGAAAATGCATCCAAACAGGAGTGGGAAGCAGTGGGGCGACCCTAGACTCTTCTCGCCTTCTAATTGGTTGTTGAACGGAGCCCCCCTTCCACCAGCCACGCCTCCAGCCAATCGCAAGTCACCATTGCTGAACGTGATCGTTCAGCAATCCAAACAGGAGTAGGAGGCAGTGAGACCGCCCCTAGACTCTTCTCGCCTTCTGATTGGTTGTTGAACGGAGCCCCTCCACCACTAGCCATGCCTTTATCCAATCGCAACGCAATGGCGTTGACTATCTCCTACTATTATCCAAAGTGAGAATTATTTCCAAAGCCAAAAAGCTCACAAATACTACAAAGATCACTGTAGCTTTAAAGAATTCTTCATGATTAATACATTTGAAATACATTGGAAATATACTCACAATTGATTGAATAGATTATTCATGAGTCTATTATATTCGAAAAATATGTTTTCATATTGTCTCCTTCCATACTGTTTTTATAATGCTACTCCCTCATAATTCTATGATCTGAGAATAAATGCTGTTGAAGCTTCCAATTCTATTGTCATCTTTGTCAACTTTCAAAAGGAGACTCTATGACCATTTGAATTGTTATCAATGAATTCAAGTGAAATAATTGTAAAGCACATGTACAGTTATTTTTGGGAACAGATATGCAAACTTATTAAGGGCAGAACAGAATAATATTATCTACTAATTTTAATTATTTTTTGTGCTTTTGGGGAAATAAGAAGTTCCTCTTCCATTTCAACCCCCTTCTTCCTTTATTTTCTATAATTTCTTTCTTCCTTTAAGTTTTTTTTTCATTACTTTCCTTTTCACTTCACTTAACGCAATTTTATTGCTATTATTATCTTTAGAGCGTAGTAAGAACGTTCTATTAATTATTTAAGTATCAAATTATTTTTAATAATGTATCACTAATTTATTTTACTTTTTATTTTGTTTTTCCTACTGTAATTCTATTGTATTTCTATTGTATCATGTCCTCTGTATTTTCATTTTTCTATTGTGCAATGGGTCTCCTCAGACCTATAGCCTAATCTGTTCTCACTGTTTCTGCTTTCCTTCAAATTATTCTCTTTTTTCTCTACTCTTTCATCTCTCTTGTCTCTCTCTTAATTATTTCTCTATTCCCAATTCAATTTTTATACATCTCTCCCTTCTTAAATTTCCTTCTTCCTTCTATACATCCCCACCCTCCACTCTCTTTTCCTACTCTTTCTTCTCTATCTCTTCTCTTGCTCTCACCCTATCTCTACAATTCTTCTCTCACTTTTTCTCTCAATTCTATCTCTTCACTATTCTTCTTCTTCCCTCCTTCACCGAATCCCCTTTCCCCTCTCCTATGACACATCTCCCTCTCCTGTTTTTTCTCCATTCCTATCCTTCCATATAGTCCTACTTCCCCCCCCCCCTCCTCTTCATTTCATTCCTCTATCATTCATTCCACATCTAAACTCTACTTGAATAAGCAGCACAGAGCACAGATTCAACCAGGTTCAGAGTGCAGACGTATTTAATTTGCCCTAAAGATAAGAGAAAATCTGACTCCCTACCGAAATGTTACACTGTCTTACTCTTCTACTATACCTGTATCTTTTTCTCTCTCACTCTCTCACTTTCTCTCTCTCTCTCTCTCTCTTACTCTCACCAACACTCACACTCTCTCTTACACACCCTAAAAGCAAGAATTTT
Source organism: Sogatella furcifera (assembly GCA_017141385.1). Taxonomy (NCBI): domain Eukaryota; kingdom Metazoa; phylum Arthropoda; class Insecta; order Hemiptera; family Delphacidae; genus Sogatella; species Sogatella furcifera. Next base: position 26,704,166 of record CM029556.1, read on the forward strand.
CCGCATTTTCCCAGAACCACAGCCTGTTAGTCCTGCTTTCATGCTTTTTGAGCTTGTTTCCTGGTTTAGAAACGTTGCGCTGAATCTTATCTCCTTTTGCACTTTTGAGAGATAATAATTATCTTACCACCCGTGTCACCTACAAAATTTACTCTGCAACTCCTGTTTCTTACCTAGTTTTCATTTCTTATTGAGGAAATATCATCCTGAACGTTGAAGATGTTATAAATTTGGAGTAGCGTATGTGGAATCGACTATAATTGTCAAAAACCTTACATGGAAAGTATAGGCTAAGCATTTTCTTTTTCACTCACTCGTTTGAACCAATAAGGAATCTTAGAGCAAATTTACAGTCCACATTCACAATCTATACCCTATTCACGATCACTTGAGACAATTTTTTTGCGCGTGTGTGCGGGTGAAGGGAGGTATTACTTCATACGACGGTTGGCCGCAGTCGAACAGCTGTTGTCAATCACAGTTCGTGGCTTTTCCTCAAGCTCAAACAAAAATAGCTACCTGTACATGCAAAAAGTTTCTTCATTTCGTCTCAAGTGATCGTGAATAGGGTATAGAGTCTAGAGAATCATCAATATAGGATCCGAGTATTAAGCTTTGTGACCTGTCATCGCATCAGAGAAGTCGGTAAAACAATTGAATTTAGTCATTATTATTATTACAAAATCATACTCATGAGGGCACAAAGATTTAGAATCCCATTATGTTGCCCTCTTAACACAAAATAGATTGAACATAAACATGCTCATCAGACAAACACAAATCAAATAATCAAATATTTATTTATTATGACACTTGAGCAATACAATTTATCAAACTAAACAAGTTTTCAAGAAAATGAAAGTTTGAAGTATCATAGAAAAGATTTATCGATAATGTTTCATATACAAAAATGCTAAAAGCTAAAAAAAATGTCAAAATAAAAAATACTACTTGCTAAATTATAAAATTTGCTCGTAAGTTGGAGAAACAAATAACTACACAAGAAACAAATAAACTACACAAAGCCTTTAACAAGCATTTAAGCCTCAACTTCAGCTGTTAGTTGGTTACATCACGTACAAAAGACAGACGAAACCACCTCAATTATTGGATTCACCTACCAAGAACATATATTTATTTATTTGTTATGTTTCAAACACGTATACCGACACGGTATTGACACAATAAAGTACAATGATGTGAAAATAGACAAAAATTAAGAAGACAATAATATAGATATGGAGATAAGATACATTAATATTATCAATATGAAATCAAATAATACTGATCAAGGTAAGAAAATATAACAGAACCAGTTCGCACATAATTATTCAGAAAACCTAAACTTTACTGTTGAACCAACACTCCAAGATTGGAATGCTAGTGACATTTATTCTAGGACCCTGCATTACTTCAGAGAAGAGGTTCTGTCTGCAGGAATAAGAGCGTAGGTCAGAGTGCAGAAAGAGATAGAGTGAGAAGAAGAAATATAGTAAGAAAGAGAGAGAGAGAGAGAGAGTGAGAGTGATAGAGTGGTCTGACGGGGAAAGGTAACTGTGAATAATTGACAGTCCAATTTCCTTTGCCAATGGAAACAATATGTTGGGTTTGGCAAATTCAGTGATTTGAATTCAAAGGGCCGGTGATCTTGCACCCTCTCCCTCATTTACTCTCTCTGTACCTCCCTCACTCTCTCTCTCTGTCTCTCTCATTTAAGCTCTCAACCGCTCTCAATATCTATAAGACACTCTCTCTTTTCAATTTTCTCTCTTTCTCTCAATCTCTCAGCCTTTACCTGTCTAGTCTTGAGCTCTATTCTGGGTGAATTCTAATCTGCTACAGTATTCTCCTGTTTCAACATCTTGGGCTGACAATCCTGTTCGAAATCAGGAATTCTATTGATCTGAGAAGGATGGAAGGGCGAAGAACAAGGTAAAGAAGAACATAAAGAAGTAGGCAGGAGGAGGGAAAGAAGATTATCAAAGTGAATAAATGAGAATGTTAAGTGAAAAGAATTTCATAAAGATAAAATGAAATGATTATGACGGAAAACTGGCCTTACTGGTACAAGAGTATCAAATTTATATAAGACCATGAATATCAAGGAAGTTTTGTGACATTCATGATAAAAACCGGATGGATATCGCATGTAATTAAAAAAAAAGATGAAAAACGTTCATCAATAATGTTACAAAGACATGAAGTTTGATTGAACTCTTTGACAGCAGTATGTCAGCCAAAGAAAATAGATGTTCAATGAATCTCCTTATTCTCTGATATAGTTGAGTAGTTCTTTGCTGAGTACAAACTACTGAAATTGAAAAGCGACTGGTGTTTCAAACGGATTGCATATTATCAAAGAAAAACGAGCTACAAGTGTATTAAACAAATACCGTATTAAAGACACGAGAGGGCCACAATAATGTATCAAACACATAAAAATATAGTCAAAGAATACCCTCTGGCAAGATGAGAAAATGACTCCAGCTCGATCGATATTGGTTCAAAAATGATTGATTTGTTCTCAATCGTAGAACACATTCTGATCTACAATTATTCCAAATCAAGATTTTTTGAACCAATATTGACAGAGCTGGAGTCATTTTCTCATCTTGCCAGAGGGACGTCTTAGCTTTGACAGACTATAGCTACAAGCGTATCAAACGCTTGTAAGGAAAACAACTATAGCACATTCCAACAGAATTTGCAGTTGACGGATGTCAGTAATGTTGTTAAAGTTCAGCTTTGTTAGGACAGTCTGAAAGTACTTAGCTGAGGTTACTCTCTCATCGATATGATCACATAGACCGCTAGCCGACTCTCCCGACAGAGCTAGGCGTTAATGACTGCTAACACCCTGTTTTGTTGACGTCTAATTTATACAAGCGTATCAAATAAAATGCAACCGAACACCGCCATCTATCGCACAAACGTGGAACTAGTGTCATGCGATATCAAACACATTCAAAAACCGAAAACACTCATCCCTATGTATAGTCTGGCCAAGCAAAGAAGAGCCTCTGGCAAGATGAGAAAATGACTCCAGCTTGGTCAATATTGGTTCAAAAATTATTGATTTGGTCTCAATCGTAGGAAACATTTTGATCAACAATTTGAGACCAAATCAATAATTTTTTAACAAATATTGACCGAGCTGGAGTCATTTTCTCATCTTGCAAAAGGCTCTTATTTGTTTGGACAGACTATACTGACAAAATCAGCAAAAGTTTTCCACTTTGAGTAGTCGGTCCAAGCAGAGAAGACATTCTGACCAGATCGAAAAATGACTCCAGCTCGGTAAATATTGATTCAAAAATTATAAATCTCTTTTCAAATTGTAGATCGGAATGTTTTCTATAATTTGAAACCTGATTTATAACTTTTGAACGAATATTGTCCGGGCTGGAGTCATTTTCCCATCTTCCCAGAATGTCTTCTTTGCTTAGACTATAACAACTCACACGCTTCACAAGTATTTCCAGCGCAGTTTCATCATGAATAATAATAAATGATCTCTCAAACAGAATATCACTAGAATTCCGACACTTCATTCAAACGAATAATTTATCTTTGAGAGCAGCACACTGCTTCGGATAGTTTCCTATTGCGATAGCAACTTTGAGTGATGTAAAATCATGCAAACTTTGAGTGATACAAAATCGTACAAACTTTGAGTGATACACAATCATGTGATAGGAACTCTCAGTGATACGAAATCATTGCCATGGAAACAAAAAGTTTAACGCTATACTGATTTCAACGTCAGTTGGCAGACAATGGAATTTCGTTCAAAACGTTTTCTGTGAAAGTGATGGAATTGATGTTTAGTGTTGATAAATTTCATTTTATTTGTTGTACAAAAGAGCACAGTTCAGGAGTAACTATTTATCTATTCATGCAACGAAAGATCTCTCTATTTGAATAAAATTATTATTAGTGATATCTCCCCCATAGATAGATGGAGGTTTTCCGTTTTGATCATTCTCAGTTCCTCAAAAATCAATTATATTCTACGTTTTTGAAATAATGAGTGTATGAAATTGATGGCTAAATTGAGTCACAAGTTCAGATAGCATGATTATAGCTTGAAGAGATACTACTCTACTGTATCGAGCTTAATTAATCTCCTCCAAATTCATTATCTTATTTATTTATTCATTCAGGAATACAAACACACAATCATAATAATTATATGATGGGGAAAGTGAAAACAGGCGCAGGCCCTTCACTATCTCGATTTGAAGAAAAATTCAGTTCAGAAATTACATGTATTCAAGAAAATTTAAACCTCGAAGAAAGCTCAAAAGAGCAATGTATTAATGTGATATTCAATAAGAATCACTTGAAAAACTATCTTGTGTATATTTATCAAAAAACGAAGCACTGTAGTATTACTATAAACTATATAGTTTGTATAATCTACAGTCTCTATATCATAAACTAACTATTTGGTAATTGGAGTAATGAGAGCAGTATTGTGTTTGGTATTAACACAGTATTACAGTAAAAGAGTCATACCCGGTTTTTCCAAGCACACTCAAAGTTGAGGGACCCTCAAATTTTGATGAACAGCTGACATTTTCCATGATAAGTATAGGAAATGTAGTAAAGTGTAATAAACTTGAGGGACTCTCAAATTTTGATGAACAGCTGACATTTTCTATGATAAGTATAGGAAATGTAGTAAACTTGAGGGTCCCTCAAATTTGAGTGTGCTTGGAAAAACCGGGCATGAGTGTTACAGAAGTAACTCAGCCATACAAAAGTGAGTCATTATTACAAAAGTGAGTCAGTATTACAGGAGCAAGTCAGAAGTACAGAAGTTAGTCAATATCACAGAACTAAGTCAGTGGTCAGTACTACAGGAGTAAAACTAAGTTTCATAGTTTGAGTTCACTTCATTCTACCACTCAACAGTTAAAATCAACACATTCGACTCCAACCGGAAAGTAATCAGTAACAGTGTAGTGTACTTAGGACGATTGACCCCTTCCCCCACCACCTCAACAACAGCACAAAGTTGAAAGTTGGCATCACTGGCCTTTTTGGCGGGAGTCTCACGTCGGATTTGGCGGCAAATACAGCTGCAAAGTACATTATTTGTACTCTACACTACGTGCTGCATTCTTTGTAAAGTCTGTACAGCGGAGAAGACATTCTGACAAGATGGCAAAATGACTCCAGCTCAGTCAATATTCGCTCACAAATCGTAAATTTGGTTTCAAATTGTAGGTAAAACTCTGATCTACAATTTGAGATCAAATTTATAGTTTTTGAACCAATAGTGATCGAGCTGGAGTTGTATTCCCATCTTGTTGGGATGTATTTTTTGCTTGAACAGACTGCTACCTTTTCGGCGAAAAAGTGTGTGTCATTAGCCCTAATTGTGCGCCCTTTCAAAGGACAACACAGGACAAAAAGGACAAACAAGGACGGACAAAAAGGACACACAAGACCGTACAAAAAGACAAACTAACATTGAACCAGGGAGATGATTTTTACAGGCGAAAATTCCTCTGAAAAAGACTGCTGGGTTCATCTCTTTTTTTCGTTAGTCTGTTTGTTTTGCGACAATGGAGCTTGTTTTTCGGGAAAGAATAACGTGGACATTGGGTGTCCGGGAATGCATTTAATCAACACATTCGAAATAATGTTTGGGCGTGTTTTGGGAGTTTGTTTTCAGAGCTCCTTCATCAAATGCTGTATGGAATGTTTAGAGTTCAACGTATGTTGAATTTAAATTGAAATTTTGTAGACATATTCTAAAGTTCTGCTTCAAAACTTTGTATTCATGTATACTTTATATACTTGCCCTGGACCTGATCAGGAGCGACCTGAAAACTTTGACATCAGACCTGAGCAAGCCAGGTTACACGAATATTATTACGTATTATTATATTTATGAGTATTGGGAAGTCAGCCCTCAGGAGTAGAAAGTCAACGTTTTAGCGTCAGCTATATACAAGTCGAATATATATAGAACAAGAACCACTTAAACATCAGTCAAAAATCAGTCAAGAATAATTGTAGAAGACTGGTGAAGAATCAGTCAAACTCCGGTCAAGAATCAGTCAAGCTCCGATCAAGAATCAGTCAAGCTCTGGTCAAGAATCGGTCAATCTCCGGTCAAGTACCAGTTACTCACCGCTTAAATTTGAGAGATTCAGATCTCATTTACAGTAGGCTGATCTTGAGTAGTATCAAGTCACCTATAGTGTGTCCAAGCAAAGAAGACCCTCTGGCAAGATGGGGAATGACTCCAGCTCGGTCAATATTGGTTTAAAAATTATCAATTCGATTTCAAATTGTAGGACACATTCTGATCTACAATTTGAGATCAAATCGATAATTTTTGAACTAATATTGAACGAGCTGGAGTCATTTTCTCATTTTGCCAGAGGGTCTTCTTTGCTTGGACAGACTATAGCATAGGACTAATAATAACGAAATTATTTCTCCAGTTCGCGCAATCTGAGAAGATACTCCATTTCAATGCAAAGTGTGTTGCGACGGCGTGCCTTCTCAGAGAACTTTAGACTTACTATAGGCTTGGTAACTATAGAACTAGGAACTTCACTTGAGAATCTCAGGTCCTCGAAGATTACCGAACTACTCAACAGAGAGCAGCACTCTCGACAAAGGAGCTGCAATCTAATCGCTGTGATTGGTAATTGATTGTTGGATGCTTCAACACTCTCAAGAGTGATTTCTCGCTTAGAGCACTATGGATTATGTAAGTTCTTGTATAGTCTGTCCAAGCAAAGAAGACCCTCTGACAAGATGGGAAAATGACTAAAGCTCAGTCAATTTTGATTCAAAAACTATCAATTTGATCTCAAATTGTAGAAAACAATTTGATCTTCTACGAAGACCACATTTATCATTCCTGAACAAAAATATTGACCAAGCTGGAGTCATTTTCCCATCTCGCCAGAGGGTCTTCTTTGCTTGGACAGACTATAACTCGGAAGCTTCGAACTATTCAAAGTTTGCTGGATAAGTTAGAGATTGGTTGATGAGTTGGCCGAAGGTCTTCAAGAGTCACTCTGTGAAGAGGCCTGGAAGTATCAAAATTGAAAAGAGTAAAACTGAAACTATAAAACAAGAACGATACTTTTTTCTAAATAAATCTCTTCAAGAATATAAATCTGTAGAGTGAAGGTATTAATGTTTAACTCAATGCTATTAAAACTTTAAAAATTAATGAGATGAATATTTGGAGTTCTTCAAGGTCACTCTGTGGAGAGGCCTAGAAGTATCAAAATTGAAAAGAATTAAACTAAAGCTAAAAAGTATAAATGATACTTTCTCATCTAAATAAATCTCTCCAAGAATATAATATAACTCTGTAGAGTAACTAGAAGGCATTAATGTTTCACTCAATGCTAAATCTTTATTCATTTAGCGTATGGCTTTTGATAGTGGGGAGACCCAAGGGTTGTTCCACTTCGCCAGATAACCTCATTTTCCACAAACGGAGACATGAGTTATAGTTTTTTTTAAGTTCATTCGAAAACATAATTTTTTATTTCAAACATTGTTGACTACTAAAACTGAAGCAATTGAAAAATTACTAAATCTAATTACTAATTACAAAATCACTACACCATAGCCGAAAATATTGAATTTTTTAAATAAAAACTACTACTATTAAACTTTAAAAATGGATAAGAAAAATATTTGGAAGGAAAAGACTCGTTTACAGGGGTTTGAGAACTACCGGAACTATGAGTTGACTAATTTTTTCTGAGGGTGATGCCCACATGAGCACTTAAGCTTGTGCTTGAATAATAAGAAGGATGAAAAAAAGACTAAATAAATTATATTCAATTAATCAATTTAAATAATGTATATATTAAATTAAATAAATAAATGACTAATTGGTAGTTAGTCAAGACAGACGGTTATTATGCGATTGTGCTGTGGTCATAGTATTTTTCCCCGGTAAAGATTCGAACTATAAAAGGCCTATAAAAAGATTCAGATCATTAGATAGGTACCATTGTTAATTTATGTATCATCTTGTGTATCTTCTTGTACGTGAATAAACAAATCCAGCAATAAAATGATGTTCACTTCTGTATCATTGGAAATATTTTTGAATTACCCTAAGATTACAATATGTAGAAGTGGAGCTGCCCTTTTCAATCTGACAAGACTCTCTATTCTTGTCCTACTACTATCCAGCTTCATGTCTGAATATCTGATGTATCGATTCATTCAAATTTAGAATAGGTCGATTGCAGAGCCGTCAGAGCCAATTTACAATGCAGTTATAGTCTGTCCAAGCAAATAAAACCCTCTGGCAAGATGAGAAAATGACTACAGCTTGGTCAATATTGGTTTAAAAATAATTAATTCAATCTCAAATTGTAGATCAGAATGTTTCCTACAATGTGAGACCACGTTTATAATTTTTGATCCAATATTGACTGAGCTGTAGTCATTATTCCATGAGGCCAAAATGTCTTCTTTGCTTGGACAGATTATATAATAGCACAGTGACAAAATGGGAGAAACGTTCATATAAGTTTTTGAAATGCGGTATTTGCAGAAAGATTGAGGTATTATGTGCAGAAAAATTCAATAGTGGTTTTTAAAAATAAATATAATTATAAAAGTCAGTAATCATCTTATTGTCGTGCGAATTCTTGATTTATCCATAGAAACTTGCGTGGTACTTACGTGTTGACACAACTTTACTGTGTTGTGGTTGGTAATCACACATTCACAGAACTTTCAAGTCTTCAAGACTTCACGGTCTTATTAATATTTCAGTTTTTAAGGGGTTCGTCTTCATATGATTTTACTTATGAAATATATGTTGAAATTCATCTGCTTTCAAGTGCTGTACATTAAAAGATACAAGCACTTCACCAGTTTCGTGGGTACGAGCCGCCAGTGATCGACATAATAAATTATAGCGGCTCCACAGCCTTTTATGATACGTGATTTAACCTACTAACAGTTGATGTGATGCATGTATTATATTATATATTTGTATCTTTCTATTTCAAAAATATTATCTAGGCATCGATTAATGCCAACTCTAACAGGGGCGACCAGGGGTTGTTCAAATATTGTTGATCAAATTTTTGATCAAATATTGTTGATCAAATTGTTGATTAAATATTGTTGATCAATTATTGTTGATCAAATATTGTTGATCAAATTTTTGATCGAATAGTTGATCAAATATTGTTGACCCCTCAATCTCCCCCCCCCGGGTTCGCCCCTGAGCTCTAATAATCGACAGCATCAGCTGTTGGAGAATACCAAAGAACATGTAGAGAATATAATTATACTTTATATTCACTGGAAATACGTTTCTATACTTGTAAGCTGTATACAGTCTCCATATAGCTATGAGTAGAGATTGAAGATAATGGCCAACGGAAAAATGGAAGATGAACTGAGAAAATGGAGGATACTGGTTGGCCGAACTAAGCCACGCCCCCTGGTTCGAGTGGGTGTTTTCAGCCAATGAGAAGGAAGTAAACGAAAGTATAATTTAGGATTATGAATCTGAATGGTTTGGTCATTAATACAGTATTATACATATATAACTGCCGGCTAGTTATAAATATTACTCTTGGGAGATGAACTACCTCTTATTTTATACGAAAATTTAAAATGTATTATAGTATTACAGTATTAATATTTCGCTGAATCATTTTGTAGATCTGTCAAAAATGTTTCCTGTACTGTGTGACTAGTGTTGAATTAGATTTTATTCGAAAGTTAATCCCTTCAATTGAATCACCAGCTTTCAATTATTTATTTATAAAATAATGAATATTAATATTATTAATTATATACCAGTATTATTTTTAATATGGAAATTACACGTAGAGAATATTATCAGTTTGTATACTCTGAATAATATAAACAAAGTAATATGGCAGAAGAATTTGAATAATTATTCTTCTCGAACGTGTTTTTAAGATATATTATATATATATAATATATATAATATATATATATATATTTTATTTTATAAAAATATATTAATATATATATTATTATATATTATATATTAATATATTTTTTATTCTTAATGAAAAACCTGATAGATTTCACAACAATACATTCATTTCATCGATGATGTTACTATTGAAACAATAAAATAATGTTTATAGCTGATTGGCGATGTTTTGACTAGAAAGTCGAAACAAACAATACTATTACACTGAGAAACAATACTGTATGGTATTATATGATAATAATATAATATGATATTATTATATTTTTATGATTGGCTTCTCCGATATTGGAATCTTCACTTCTTTTATTCTACTAATACTTTCAGTAGTATCAACTCAACTACTTTTAATATTCTCTTTAACCAGGACTTCCTTAACACCTTAAGGTCCTGCTTTAACACTCAAACATGAATCACTCTCAACCATTCATAATAATAGAATAACTTTATTTTGTTTCATACAATCTTTGGTGACTCGTACCCACGAAACAGGTGAAGTGCCCGTATATTTTACTGTACAGCACTTCACCTGTTTCGTGGGTACGAGTCGCCAATGGTGAAGTGCCCGTATCTTTTACTGTACAGCACCTCACCTGTTTCGTACGCACGAGCCGCCAGTGCATACAACCACAAATTTACCCATCAATTCTGATCGCCCATAATAATAACAACATGCCTGATATAACAGCGTATTGCTGGATACACAGCTGGCGATATTAATAGGATGTTTCGCACTGATATACAGGGTGACCCGACCCGAATTCAAACAACGATTAATGTGGCACATGCCATGTTAGCGGACTATCTAATACAGGGCGCTATATATGTAGTTTGCCACAATCCTTTACAGAGTACTATGACTGTATATAGTGCACAATGTGTGATATAATATTGCAGAGCACTATGTAAATATTATGTTATATCTATAAATGTATATAGTTCGCTGAATGTCATATATAAAATCTATCACAGGCTTCTATCACTGCAGATATGTGTCATGATTGTACTATACAGGGTGTTTCAGGAGGAATGTGCAATACTTCTCAGGCTGATTCCTTACACCAAGTAGACAAAAAAGTTCCATGGGACCAACCCCCAAAAACGCTTTGTTACTGAGATAACAATGGCGGAAAATTGAGATTTTTCAAAACATATTAATTTTTCTAATTTTTTAGAGGCTTTAGTGAGGATCTAAAGTAATCAATTCCTATGTAAAATTAGCTGAGGAATTGAATGAAACCAGTTCCAAGTTTGTAACTTTGGCGGTTACCGAGATAATTGGAAAAATATGCTAAAAAACGCCATTTTTCAACAATAATGGTTATAACTGGATAAGGAATTATAAAATTGTATTTATTATTAATGGAAGTTGAAGAGAGTCGGATTCTAAACAAAAAGTTAAATGGCGGCGATTGTGTAAATCTCACCCAAATCTCAGAAATAGCGATCAAAAATTGCAAAATCGCTACTAAACACAAATTCATCACTCTTGTCAATTTTGCGATTTTTGATCATTGCGAATCAGCCTGAGAAGTATTGCACATTCCTCCTGAAACACCCTGTATATTGTAGATCACTATGTATATGTATATAGTGTGTTGTGTACATGTGTCATGATTGTACTATCTATTGTGGATCACTATGTATAAAGTAAATATATATTTTATGTTGTGTACTATCTATTACAGTAAACTATGTATGTATTTCAACAGTGTCATGAACATTATTACACAGGCATTGTCAGTGCACTCGGCTTTATCTAGTAAGCAGTATCCAGTAGCTAAATAGCAGTAGGAAAATAATCAGCATGAACTGAAACTACTAAGCTACTACAATCACATATTAGGTACAGCCTGGTCGAGCAAAGTAGACATTCTGACAAGATGGGAAAATGACTCCAACTCGGTAAATATTCGTTCAAAAACTATAAATTTGTCACAAATCGTAGAGCAGAATGTTTTCTACAATTTGATACCAAATTTATTATTTTTTAACCGATATTGACCGAGCTTGAGTCATTTTCAATCTTGCCAGAATGCCTACTTTGCTCGACCAGACTGTACTCTCTGCTCTGTGCTGCAATCTAGTGGCGACAAGCTCTAATAAACTGTAGCTGAGTCTGAAACAAAAGCATTCTATCCACGCAAACGTATGTGTAGGTTGATACGCCATCACAATGTAAAGTGAATGGGGACGGCGTCTTTTCACAGCTTGCGCGAATGGCTGTATATTTGTGAGTTTATTGGTGTGTTCCTATGTGACTGTGTGTGTGTAAGTTATTTGCTTGGACTCTTGTATTTGTGCTAGTGAAGGAATTGTATTTGAGTTTGTAATGTAGGGAAGGAATTGTATTGTTGTGTAGTTTAAGTGTTAGTGTGAGTGTATTGTAGTCTGATTTTGGCTGACACCAAAAAATTGTGCGAATTCGTCTGTTCCTTGTGCGATTTAAAGCTAACGTTATCAATTCAAATACCTAGAATAAGATTTATCAATTTTGGGATGAAATTATGCAAAAATCTCCAAATTCAATTGCTATCACAATAAACAATAATCTACTACTGGAAAGAATATGATATCTATATCTATAAAAGTGAAATGGCACTGATTCATTTATTTATTAATACACTCGTGACCAGAACTAAAATTCCACTGAAACCGAATGCGTTCAAATTTGGTAGGCATGTTCAGTTGGACGTTTAGATGCGCGCTAAGAACGGATTTTTAGAAATTATCAAATATACCAATATATTTGAGCTTTCCTATAGTTTTTCGGCTTTTTTCAATATTTTCGAGAACCAATCGAGAAAATGTTAATATTTATCAATTTCGGGATAGAAATTATGCAAAAATCTCCAAATTCAATTGCTATATCAATGTTAATCTACTACCGGAAACTATGATATCTATATCTATAAAAGTGAAATGGCACTGATTCATTTATTTATTAATACACTCGTGACCAGAACTAAAATTCCACTGAAACCGAATGCGTTCAAATTTGGTAGGCATGTTCAGTTGGACGTTTAGATGCGCGCTAAGAACGGATTTTTAGAAATTATCGAAAATACGCCAATATATTTGAGCTTTTCTATAGTCTTTCAGCGTTTTCTCAATATTTTCGAGAACCAATCGATAGAAAATGTTAATATTTGGTGGGCAGGTTCAGATTAGGTCTAGAAATGCTGTGTAGCTGTGTTCAAAGAATTTCGAAACCCTTTCGAGGTTACGCCTGTTTTTCAATGTTTGGAATCTGCACTTTTGATTATTTCACGGAAACTACTGAACCAAATACGTTCAAATCATATACCCAGGTTGAGCTGAGGTAATAGAACAACTAATTCAGAATGATGTCCAAAAAGAAGCCTGTTAAGTGATATGATGTTTCATCTGACACTGACAGATGTTTAGCAGGCGAGCGAAGCGAGTTTGTAATATAGGAAAGGAATTCAAACTTATGAATAGATGCGGAATGGAATTGAAGGGTTACAAGTGAGCCTAGAAGCTTCTCTATCCTACTATAGATGTCTCTTGTTGTCTCCAAATACAATCCTACAATAATTACCCGTACAGAATTATTCTCAATCAAATTTCAAAGTAATTAGCATCTATAGATGGGCCAATTTCAACAAGCGATTCCGAAAAGCAGAGTTATTACAATCAGCAGCAGGTTTCAGAATAACTTCTAGTTGATTGATGCAATTTGTCACCAAATCTGAAATTTTAATAGGTATCCCGTCGGTGAGGAATCACTCAATATAACGCAGGAATCACAATAATATTATAGTCTGTCCAAGCAAAGAAGACATTTTGGCAAGATGGGAAAATTACTCAAACTCGATCAATGCTAGTTGAAAAATTACAACTTTGGTATTAAATTGTAGATTAGATCGTTTTCTACAATTTGAGACCAAATTCATAATTTTTGAACCAATATTGGCTGAGCTGTAGTGATTTTACCATCTTGCCAGAATGTCTTCTGTGCTTGGACAAACTGTACGCAGGAATCAGATAAAACGAAGCAGGATTATAACGTGCAGGAATAATCAGACAATACAATTCAGGAATCAGCCAATATGAAATCTCTGCCTGAGTGCTGCGATTGTGGCGAAGTCGTCATTTTAATGGAACCCGAGCACCCTCGAGATTTAACTGCCAACGTGTTACAATCTGTCCAAGCAAAGGAGACCCTCTGGCAAGACGAGTAAAGACTCCAGCTCGGTCAATATTGGTTCAAAAATCATGAATTTGGCCTTCAATTGTAGGAAACATTCTGATCTACAATTTGAACCCAAATAAATAATTTTTGAACCAATATTGACCGAACTGGAGTCTTTTTCTCATCTTGCCAGAGGGTCTTCTCTGCTTGGACAGACTACAGCAATCATTTCAAGTGTTGCATGCGATTTGAGTGTCGTGACGTCAACACTGTTCGGTGGGGGGGGCGCATCGTGGTACGTGGGGGAAGGGGGATACTGGAAAGTGGGTGACTGTCAGGGGAGCCTGTTATTGATGGGCGGCAATAATTTTCTGCAAGGGCAGTGATAGAGTCTGTCCAAGCAGAGAAGACATTCTGGCAAGATGAAAAAATGACTCCAGCTTGATCAATATTTGTTTAAAAACTATTAATTTGTTCTTAAATTGTAGATCAGAATGTTTACTACAATCTGAGACCAAATGTAAAATGTTTAAACTAACTTTGACCGAGCTGTGGAGATTTCCACATCTTGCCAGAATGTCTCCTTTGCTTGGACAGACTATAATAATTCGTAGATCGTATGCCAACAAAAATTGATAGGTGACTGTTATCGACGAATAGCTCTGACAGTACAGTCTGGAAGCGGTCTGAGGCAGGGACCGTGTAGCTGGGGTTGCACTGGACTGTATGGGCTTTCACAGACCGCTCTCCAACCGTCCTGACAGAGCAGAGTGTTGATAACATTCATTATTCAATCGACAGTTTCGTTGGCGTTAGTAGTGATTCTATTTTGGTCTCTCTACGTTGTCTCTTTCCACAAAACTTTTGTAAAATATTTACAAAGTGTAAATAGAGGCATTCATCTATCCATCTATCTATCTATCTATCTATCTATCTATCTATCTATCTATCTATCTATCTATCTATCTATCTATCTATCTATCTATCTATCTAACTAACTATCTATCTATCTATTTTTTTCTGTGTATTCTTCTTTCTACTGTTTTCATTTCCTATCCCCTTCTCATCTCCCTATTGTATTAATCGTTATTTCTTGTCACGAATTCTCCCTTGCAAAATAATTATCATAGGCCCTTCAGTTCGTCTCTTCATCTCATTTAGTCCCTCTTCCACATTCTCTCTTCATTGTTTCTCTTCGTTCTCCATTCTCCATTAAGGTTGAGTGGTAGAAAGACTTCCTAGTCCTAACTCCGCCTAATAAAGGATAATTTCATTTCATTTAATTTCATTCTTTCTCATTTTCCATTCTCCATTCTTCT
The DNA here is from genome assembly GCA_017141385.1 of Sogatella furcifera. Taxonomy (NCBI): domain Eukaryota; kingdom Metazoa; phylum Arthropoda; class Insecta; order Hemiptera; family Delphacidae; genus Sogatella; species Sogatella furcifera. The sequence continues at coordinate 26,719,623 of CM029556.1, forward strand.
TCATTCTTCTTTATTTTTCATTCTCCACCTCTCTTTTATAACCTCTCATATCATTATTATGTCGCTCTTTACTCCTTCAAACATTCATTTTCTTCTACACTTCCCTACTCAACCACTTCTTCCTCCTCATCTATACATTTCCTCCTTTTCCTCTCTTTCTCTCTCTCTCCTTTTATCCTCCTCCTCCTCCTCCTCCTCTACCTCTCCCCTACCTTCCACTCATTCTTGATTGCATTCGCTTACAATACCTTTTCTCATTCCAATGCAATGAAAATTTCCCCAAGGATCGACTCGAATAATATTTTTCTAGCAATGACTTTCTTTCTCGACTTAATTCCGACATTTCAATTCATTCTCTGTGGCTTCTGTTAGATTGAGCTCAGGTTTTAATTTCCAAAAAATGCATATTCATCTAACAAGTGTTATGTATAATTGTTAGAACTCAGACCAATTGAAAGTTTTGTTAGGCTCAACTCATTTATTTATTCACATGAAAAAGTAAAGTTTTTCGATTCTCATCAGTTACTGACACTGGCGGCTCGTGCCCACGAAACTGGTGAAGTGTTGTACAGTAAAAGATACGTACACTTCACCTGTTTCGTGGACAGTTACTGACACTGCTCGTGCCCACGAAACAGGTGAAGTGCTGTACAGTAAAATATACGGATACTTCACCTATTTCGTGGGTACGAGCCGCCAATTGTTACTAAAAATCCAGTACTCTGAAAATTGTAATGTACTCTTAACCCGAGATAACCTCTACAATAAAAAATAGAAAAATTAAAAAAACTGGGGCAAAGTATGAACGTGGAAAATTTTTAAGCGAATTTACGGTAAACACAGGGTGTTTGAATACGCCCCCGAGATCACTAAATCACAATGAATTCTGACTACGGCTTAGAGCACCAAGCTCACTACATTATATACATGTATTCACTAGTGCATAAATATATGTATACAGTAGTAGATTACGCGCATGTATTAATAAATCCTGCTGATTGTATCTTTTTACAGGATGTGTGGTTTGTGTATATAGTCTGTCCAAAAAAGGACACTCTGGCAAGATAATAAAATGACTACTACTTGGTCAATATTGGTTCAAAACTTATAAACTTGGTCTTAAATTGTAGACCAGGATGGTTCCTTTCTACTCGAAATAAATTCATGATTGCTAAACCAATATTGACCGAACTGTAGTCATTTTCCCATCTTGCCAGAGGGTCTTCTTAGCTTGTACAGACCATACAAGGGTTACAGTAATCCAGTCTGTGTATAATACGGGCCTTACTAGCTAGAGGGTGTTCAAAAATGCTCCCTGTTCTGCAATAAATAGTTAATACTCGAAATACGCCATAAATTTTACCAGAATAGTCAAAGATAAATACCGAGTTTGTCATAAATAATCTGGATAATCGTGGTTTAGAGCGTTAAATACTTGGACTATTCTTTTAATGCTAAAAATACTTGGAATATTTCCTCATTGAACTCACATGATCTGTTTGCTTTTATGATAATCATCATACAATTAAAAACTTATTTTAAACACCTCAGGGAAAGTTGATAATGTCTGACTTTAATATAGTTACAGTTGTTGTGAGGATAAACAAGCGCTATTTCTCTAATTAAAGTCCTATTAGTCCTTCAAAACTGCATGCTCAATGAGTATCTTTACTGTACAGCACTTCACCTGTTTCGTGGGCATCACTGGCGGCTCGTGTCCACGAAACAGGTGAAGTGCCCGTATCTTTTACTGTACAACACTTCACCTGCTCCGTGGGCACGAGCCGCTATCGATGCTCATTGCTCAAAACCCAAACCTAAATCCTAATTCACAACTGTATAAAGCTGATATTCTGGAAGAAAATAAAAATCCGGGATAACAGTGTACATTTTCAAGATAGACTGACGTAATTATAACAAATCAGCCCTCATTAATATTCCATTTCCACAGAATTGGAATTTTGGATATCATTGTTCAAGAAAAAAGTTAAAATCAGGAAAAACTAATTAGAATGCGTTAGCTCTTACTAACACCCCATATTCACAACCCCAAGTCACTACAGAGTAGTTCACTACTCTGACAAACGCATTTCCATAATATTCTACACAGGCCTGTAGATTCTAAGTGGCTAATACCATAAACTTGCTAATAACGTTGAACAGTATGGCACACATCAACGAAATTGGCGGTTGGTGATCAACTTTTATTAATGCTCAGCTCTGTCAGGACAGTCTGAGAACAATCTGCATGAGCGAAGCTCATCACTGAGGTCGCTCTCGATTCGATAAAATCTGGCAGACTGCTTGCCGACTGTTCTGACAGAGCTGAGCATTGATGAAAGTCATTCGCCAACCGTCAACATTGTTTGACTCTGTATAGTAGGCTCTAGAAATCTCTTCAATCCACTGCTTTTGGCGACAGGCCAAATGGATTCACTCTCAACGTTCTAATTGGTCAGAAAAGGCATAATTTCGAGCAGATAAGGCCTGTCGTCCCTGTTAATAGTCTTTTGGACCCCGAACTTGTGTTTTAATAGATTTGGGGTGGTTTTCTGTTGGTCCTGGTTTTATCAGAGAGAGTGTGAATCATGTCAAATTCTATATTCTTAAATAAACGTACATCCTACAATTCTATTCTAAACAATGTCATTAATTCTCCCACTGGCGGCTTGTGCCCACGAAACAGGTGTAGTGCTATACAGTAAAAGCATAGAATAATAGAGCTGTCCTCTTTGGTAAAAGATACAGGCACTTCACCTGTCTCGTGGACATGAGCCTCCAGTGATTTCTGCTTGTATTTTGATGGATCGATAATATTTTCATAAAGAAATATTCCCATTTGGGTTGGAGAGAATATTTCAGGTTACGTATGATTTTATCAACAGTATAGTTGGTTTTACAAGTAGATGCAACTTACTATTCTATCCTGATCATAGAGACAATGGTATCATCACATTTCTGTTTGTTTTTTAATGTACCAATAACTTATTCCACAAGAAAAGTTCATTTTGAGTAGGAGATATCTCCTTCCCTACTTCCCTACAAGGGAGAAAGAGCAATATTTCTGCATGATTTTGTTGTTTGTTAATTTGAAGATAATTGTACTTGAATTTTTTGTCATAGAGAAGAAGTGACTCCAACTTGTCCTTCTACCTTCTCAAAGTTATCCCACATTATAGTCACGTACTGAGCTATTCAACAACAGATACATAGAGTACTGAAAATAATCATGCAAATTCTGCTGAGATAAACAAATTCCTCGCAAGAATCGTGAATCTCCTACTTCAGATTCCAGCTATCAATCGCTACCAGTTACCTTGTTGCGAACGTGAGTGTTCTCTCAAAATTGGAGAGGAAATTGATGTGTGGGAGTGTATGTAAAGTTCGCTCAAGCTGAGAAGATACGCTGTCAAATGTGGAATGTATCGTATCGGCGTCTCTTCTAGCGTGCGCGTACCTGTGTATTAGTGTTTAGTTCGCGAACGCTGAGAAGAACCGTGGTCACAGTGTAAAGTAAATGTAATGAGGGCTCTTCTCAGCTTGCGCGCGCACTGAACGTGTGACATTCTCGACTAACATTGCTGAAATTACCTCGGCTTGATTGAGTTGTTCGCTAGCTTGCTGTAGGCCACACAGAACTGCTGACATGACGTCACTTTAGTTTCTAAATAGGCTGTCGGGAATTCAAGTGTCAAAGTTGGTACTGTAGTAGTTTTGGATGAGTTGACATTAGAGGAGGTGGTATGCAATCATGTATTTCATAGAATTGAAAATTTTTTGATGAGACTAAAAATATGATTAGATAATCCAATCTGGACTAATTTTAAATGTCACTACACTGGCGGCTCGTGCCCACGAAACAGGTGAAGTGCTGTACAGTAAAATAAACGGACACTTCACCTGTTTCGTGGGCACGTGCCGCCAGTGTATTACTTATGAATTATATATATGCAGGAATACTTTATAACTCACTATGAGATTTGAATAACTATTCATAAAAATAATAGTATATTAATTGACATTATGCGAATGTTATTGTTGAAAGATGGTTGAATGAAGCACCCACCAACACAGAGTGGCCAATACTAAGCTCGCATTATGTTTGAAATAGCTTGATTTCTGAACATCTCAAAAAAAATTTATGAATGCGAAACTATGATGGATGTTGTTTGGAGGAAATAATATCTTTTACATATTTGAATTCTGAAGCAAAACTTGTAGTACAAATTAATGTTTCTGCATTGATTGCATTTTCGTGATGACGACTGCCTCTCGCTATGAATAAACATGATGACAGCTACTAATCATGAGAAGCGCGGGAAGACATCCATTTCCTGGCGCCTCATGAATTCAGGAAATTTCCGCTGCTCTGCAACCTGAATGTCTCGTTAGTTCAGCTCCTTCCTGTCACTAACTCTCTCTCACTCACTCTCTCTCTCTCTCTCTTATTTTAAGTCTCTTTCACACTCCCTCTCTTTTTCTCTTCCCCATCTCTCACTCTCTCTCTCTCTAATACTAACTCTCGAACTATTTCCCTCTCTCGCCCTCGCTCTAATAATTATTCTACAATTTTTCTTTTCCGTCCTTTCTCTGACTCTCTAACTACCCTCTCTTTCTCTCTCACACACTCTCTCTTCCTCTGACTAAAACTCTCTCTCTCTTTAATCCCTTCTCACTCTAACACCAATCTTGTCACTTCTCTCATGCATGAGTAGTTCCAGAAATTCTCTACCATTTCTCATTCCGCTCCTAATTATTCATTTTCAAATCTCCTATTTTCATCAAATTTCCTTTGAATCTGCTGTATGTCCTAATGTTATTAACATAATTGATCGATATAGTCTGATCAAGCAAAGAAGAGCCTATTGCATGATGGGAAAATTACTCCAGCTTGGTCAATATTGATTGTAAAATCATCAATTTGAACTCAAATTGTAGGGAACGATTTGATCTACTATTTAGACCATATTTATAATTCTTCAACAAATATTGACCAAGCTGGAGTCATTTTCCCATCTTGACAGAAGCTCTTCTTTGCTTGGACAGACTATAGCAACTTACACCATCAAGTATATTCTGGTCGAGCAAAGTAGACTTTCTGGTAAGATGGGAAAATGACTCCAGCTCGGTCAATATTGTCTGGAAATTAATAAATTTGGTCTCGAATTGTAGCAAACATTCTGATCTACAATTTAAGAACAAATCAATAATTTTTCAACAAATATTGATCAAGCTGGAGTCATTTTTCCATCTTGCCAGAATGTCTTCTCTGCTTGGACAGACTCTATCACTGCTCTTGCAGAAAAGTTTTCAAACCATATTGACCAAGCTGGAGTTATTCTCTCATCTTGCCAGAATGTCTTCTTCGCTTGGATGTACTATTCCCGACTTACAAACAATAATTTTTTTTCTATAGCTCCATAAAACTATGGACAATTCGATATACAGTAGTAGATTTTTTATAGGAAATGAGTGTAAAAACATGTAAACAATTGAAGAGAATTAATTATTGTCTTTGCTATAACAAAGAAAGTATTTATGAGAATTCGATTTAATTTTTTGGAGAAAGGAGAAATTTTATTTGACTATTTTCATGCATTCTAATCTTGGCACAGATTGAAATACTACTATAAATATACAACTGTAAGCAGGCGTGGACATGATTTTTCTAAGGTAGATCTTATGGGAGGATTTTTATGAAATAATGACTTTTTCGGTGTTTTGGGTGAGGGATAGTTTATGAATTCCAGATCTAATAGTAACTATAGTATTACCTAGTTGGAACCAATATAAAACCACGCTTAGTTAGACTTGACAATAGTCTAAGGATCCGATCCATACGGAGACACTGGCGGCTCGTACCCACGAAAAAGGTGAAGTGCCCGTATCTTTCACAGTACAGCACTTCACCTGTTTCGTGGGCATGAGCCACCAATGCACGGGGATGATCCAAACGAACCTTAGTAAAAGATAGATCATCTAATTTAGTAAACTGGAAGTAAAAGTTCCCAACTACCAGAGAAAAGACAAAAAGACCAAACCACCAGACAAAAATCCTACTACAAGAAAAATTCAATTTCACACACAATAACCACTCAAACAATACCCATTCAAACCCAATTTCTAGACAATTTTTCAAATCAACTTTCACCGAAATCACTATGGGACTCCGTTGGGAATCAACTAATAAAAAATCAGTAATCAACTTCGTATTCCACCAGAATAGATCGCACAGGCAGAGAAGACACACCTCCACTATACACTTCACATTGTAACTGAGTATCTTCTCAGCTTACGTGAACTATACCATTTTTGATTCATTTTCTCGCCGCTTGGAGCGCTACTAACCTCGTTAAATTGACGTTCAGATTGTCCGGTGGCTCCAAATTGACGTTTTGTCAATATTTCTCCGGCTGCTGCCCGCATATTTGCAGACACAATACACGAATTGTCATATTATTTTTGGACCAAGAATGAGACCATACATTGTCAGTCTGTATTATCTTCTGTGCTAATTTTAGACTAAAAACCTGACCAGCAATCTGAAAGCATCAACCTTTTGTCAGGGAGTAACTCAGAGGAATTAAATGAAGCACTGGCGGCTCGTGCCCGCTCGAAACAGGTGAAGTGCTGTACAGTGGAAGATACAGGCACTTCACCTGTTCCGTGTGTACGAGCCGCCAGTGGAATGAAGGCTCTTGCTGTACTTTTGACGTTTGAATCTTTTCTATTCTAGTGTTTCATACAGTCTGTCCACGCAAAGAAGAGATTGTAGTAAGATTGGAAATGCCTCAAGCTCGGTCAATATTGGTTCTAAAAATATAAATTCAGTCGAGAATTGTAGGAAACATTCTGATCTACAATTTAAGGCCAAATTTTTCAAGTTTTTCAAGTTTGAACCTATATTGACCGAGCTGGAGTCATTTTCCGATCTTGTCAGAATGTCTTCTTTGCTTGGACAACCTATTTTGGTATTAATTTGTAATGTATATCCCAATTAATTTCCCATCTAAACTTGGTTTTTTAGAATATAAATTGAATAGAAGGTGAAGGTCAGGCATGTTTTTCCTTTTCTAAATGAAAAGTTATTTCAGTGCAATTTAAATTTCAAATTCTAATAAAATTCCAAATAAATTTGTACTTTTCAACCTGTTTACACCATTCCTACTGTATACAGCGAAACAGATTATTTTAAAAGTGTCAAGCTGAAATTGAATCTGTGAATTTAGAGTAGTCTAGCACAATTATTCAGAGTAGTGAAAACGAATCCTGCTCTAAATTCCTGTGTCATTTGGAAAAAGGGAACCATGGTGGAAAATATAGGGAAATCAGGGCACAGGTAGGATTTTACGAAAAAGGAACAAATTTGAAAGTATAAACAGCAACGATCAAGATACGGCCAGTGTTACCTTTCTGAGCTTTCTTCTTCCTTTTGTATGTCCATTCTCCATTATTATTCTAGCTCCTTCATTCTTTTTCAAAACACATCATTGTCCGCTTTCTCTCTCATTACCCTTCTTCGTTCTTTATCCTCAAAATGATTTTCTTCCTCTTTCTTATTGTTCTTCTTATTTGTAGAAACAATTCGAGAGTTTATCTATTACTATTCTTTTTTCACATCTACTTTATTCTTCCGAGCTACAATTATTACATTTAATTAGATAAGATTTTGTGTAAATTCTCCATTATTATTCCAGCTCCTTCATGCCTAATTCCAGAATTTATCACTGTCTGTTTCTCTTCTTTTTTCCATCTTCATCCTTCCATTTCTATCTTTGAACTCTCCTCTCACTCTTCTTCACAGTTTGTCGTCTTTGTAGTGAGAATTCAACGGTTTACTTTTTCCTTTCTTCACATCTTCTTTATCCTTCAAGCTACAATCACTAGCTTAGTAGCTAGTAGCTTAGTTACATAGTAGCTTAGTAGTTTAGTAGTTTAGTAGCTTAGTAGCTCAGTAGCTTAGTAGCTTAAAGTAGCTAAGTAGCTTAGTAGTTAAGTAGCTTTGTAGCTTAGTAGCTTAGTAGCTTATAGCTTAGAAGCCTAGTAGCTTAGTAGCTTAGTAGCTTAGTAGCATAGTAGCTTAGTAGCTTATTAGCTTAGTAGCATAGTAGCTTAGTAGCTTAGTAGCTTAGTAGCTCAGTAGCATTGTAGTCAAACACAGTTATGCCCGGTTTTTCCAAGCACACTCAAAGTTGAGGGACCCTCAAATTTTGATGAACAGCTGACATTTTCTATGATAAGTAAAGGAAATGTAGTAAAGTGTAGTAAACTTGAGAGTCCCACAAATTTGAGTGTGCTTGGAAAAACCGGGCATAAGTATATTGTTGTCAAATTGCATTCTACTTATTCAACGTTACCTTTCTTCCAGCAAATTCTCGTACAATCCTGTTCCAATTCCCGCATTTTTTTCGTTTTATTACTTTAATTTGAACTATCAAACATTCTTTGAACTGGAAACCAATTGTTCATTATTCAACTCATCCCTCAATAAATCTTACTCTGAACCTCTCTCTTCATTCTTACTCCTATTTTCTCTCTTTCTCTCTTGTTCTTTCTCTCTTCACCATTATCCTCCATTCCACCTCATTTTGATTCTTAAACATTGACATGGAAACTGTTTACAGAGCAAAGGTAGCGAACAAACGAAGCAGAAGCAGCGTATCGTACGTAACAATAATTAATTCATGCGCATTTTACATCTTCTTCTTTTATTCTTCTTCTTCTTCTTCTTCTTCTTTTTCTTCTTATCTTCCCACTTCTTCTTTTTCTCCTTATATTCCCACTTCTTCTTCTTCTCCTTTTTCTTCTCCCACTTCTTCTTTTCCTTTCTCATCTTTTTCTTTTCCTCCTCAAAATATACTGCTAGCCGTCTACAATCTCCATTCTGTCAACGTATTGTTTGCATTATTCCGTGTTATTTCCGCTGTCCTCTCTATTTTACCCTGTTTCTTCTTCTTCTTCTTCTTCTTCTTCTTCTTCTTCTTCTTCTTCTTCTTCTTCTTCTTCTTCTTCTTCTTCTTCTTTCCCCTCACCCCCTCCTTCTTCTCTTTCTTTCGGTAACCGACTAATATTCATTGGTTATACCCTATTAATCCTTATGTACGCTAATGAATTAGTAATAATATGAAATTAAAAACAAGATGTTGTCAAACCACATGTTCTTTAAAAATCTATATACTGGGTACATCATTAACAATTTCTGTTGAAATGGAATTTGAAGTGAAGAACAGCATCATCAATATCAACGGCCAAGCATCGCTATTGGTAGACGCTTGAACCAATCACAGTGAACGTCTGCCATTGGCTTAGACAAGCCCCTCCCCGATTAGCGGTATGTACAATTGTTACAAAATGGCGATTCATACAGCGAACATAATCATTGAAGATTGAATACGAACTTTGAACAAAAATACAAAATTGATAGAAAAATGTTACGTATGAATAGGAAGAAGAACTGATTTTTTTAAATTCAAATTCAAATTTATTTTCACAAACAGATATCGTTATGAAACCAAAATGACTTCCATACACTGGCGGCTCGTGCCCACGAAACAAGTGAAGTGCCGTATCTTTTACTGTACAGCATTTCACCTGGTTCGTGGGCTCGAGCCGCCAGTGACTTGCAATTACATTCTGACAGTTGAATAGTTATAATACTTGTAAGAGAATATTATGAACCAAAATGAGGAAAATAGAATAGCTAATCATGAATGTAGGTATGTAAGTTGAACTGAGTAATTAACACTCCAGCTCCCATCCAGAATAGAGCCAATGTCAGCTTCAAACAATAGCTGAACAATCTATTTGTCTACACCACTACACGTGGCTCAGTCAATTCTTGTCACATCAACAACAAATGCAAACTTCACTTGTAGTTTGAAACGTAAATTTGAGGGAGAACTTGACAATGAACCGATATGACTTTGAATGACTGTTTGATTACCAGAAAATATATACATTTATACTAAGTATACATATGTATAGGAACATGAAAGATAGTATAGTCGGTTCAAGCGAAGAAGACATTCTGACAAGATTGTAAATTGACTCCAGCTCGGTCAATAATGGTTCAATAATTATAAATTTGGTATCAAATTGTAGAGCATAATGTTTTCTACAATTTGAGATCAAATTTATAATTTTTGAACCATTATTGTCCGAGCTGGAGTCATTTTCCCATCGTGCCAGAGGGTCTTCTTTGCTTGGACCGATTGTACCATAGAACAATATTATGTTAGTTTGTAACAGACGGCATCTCTGTGAGTGACAACTTTGAATTATTGAGTGTGAGTTGATAACACTTTGAGTAGAAATTCTAGAAACAATGCATTATTCAAGGACACGCAATATAATGGAAATCGATTGGAATTTGATGTTAGTGTTGAATTTTGACTAGTAGATAAAGTCTAGTAGATAGTAGAATTTTGACTACTAGTACTTTTCACTGTAGATAATAGTTTGAGCCTTATCACTGAAAATTCGAGTTTCTAATTTGTGTGGTGAATTTGGAATAATCTCACTGAAGATAACAGTTTAATTATAGAGTCTCATTTAAAAAAATTTTCGTCTTAAATTTGTGATGGAGTTGAATAATCTCGCTAAAGATTTTTCCAGTCTCTTTGGAAAACTTCATGTTCACTTATTTTTTATTCGATAATTATTCCTTCGCGATAGGCCTACTTAACAAGATATTACAGTTGGTCAATGCTCCTTTTAGGCTAGGTTCACTTATTGAAATTAGATTTGTGTTGAAATTGATTTGGTAATTCACTGATAATTCATGTACATACTAGATAATTGTAATGGACTTGTAAGTGAATAGATAGATGATTTTTTGTAAATTTTAATCTCCGACTTCCATTGTCAAACTTCCCATGTAACCTAGTCCATCCACAGAGAATGAATCCTTCTAAAGAATATTCACCTCCTCTGTGCTCTTACGTATCAACTAAATCTTCAATTCGTCTTACACATAAATAGAATTATATCATGATCGAAATTTTCCTGTTGTAATAGCTTGATTGACAATTGCAATGAATGAATAATCCTCTGTTCCAACGAACAAGAGACAAACAAAACATATACAGGGTGTTTCAGGAGGATTGTGCAATACTTCTCAGGCTGATTCCTTACACCAAGTATACAAAAAGGTTTCATAGGTCCAACCCCAAAAACGCTTTGTTACCGAGATAACAATGGCGGAATTGATTAGGAATTGATTATTTTAGAACCTCACTAGAATCTCTAAAAAAATAAGAAAAATTGATATATTTTTAAAAATCTCAATTTTCCGCCATTGTTATCGCGGTAACAAAGCGTTTTTGGGGGTTGGTCCCATGGAACTTTTTTGTCTACTTGGTGTAAGGAATCAGCCTGAGAAGTATTGCACATTCCTCCTGAAACACTCTGTATAACATGAAATCTGTAATTGATGATTATTATCGATAGCATACATCAGAATTTTACCTACAATCAGTACTCATATCAGTAATATGATGGGAAGCGGTTTGTCCCAGTGGTAGAGAGCGTCTAATCGGTGAGATCAGATAAGCGACGTGCCTCATCCAGCACCATTGTACTGGTGACCGGTTTCTCTGAATTCAATTTATGAGCCTCAAAAATCGCTTCCCGGTGGTTCGGAACCCACCTAAAGCAGTAGGTCCATTCATATTTCATCATCATCCTTCCCATTACCCACGCACAGGCCCAAGAGCCCATGTGGGCATCACCCTAAAAAAAAAGAAAAATGAATATATTTTTAGAAATCTCAATTTTCCGCCATTGTTATCGCGGTAACAAAGCGTTTTTGGGGGTTAGACCTATGGAACTTTTTTGTCTACTTGGTGTAAGGAATCAGCCTGAGAAGTATTGCACATTCCTCCTGAAACACCCTGTATACTCGAGCATGAGTTAAGGTGTAGGAGCATTATGTGGATTGCCCCAGCAGGCAAATAAAACATGACTAATCTCAGTTCAGTTTTCACTTCAACACATTTTTCCATGCGTTTCCTACTGAAACAATTCCATGGTTTCCCTGCCGAAACAAAGCTTTCCCCAACTCTTATTCAGCGATTCAAGCAGAATTCTCATTGTTTCCAACTGAAAACATTTCCTACCACGGGCGGCTCGTATTCACGAAACAGGTGAAGCGCCCATATCTTTTACTGTACAGCACTTCACCTGTTTCGTGGGCACGAGCCGCCAGTATTTCCTACCTGTATACTACAGTTCATTCATGCTGCAAAAAAAAAGTCCGCTTTTATTCGTCGGGAAAGTGCTTTTCTATTATCATTATCCGCATGTTGGTTTGAGTTGCAATCGAGAGTAATTTATCATGAAGGGTTTCAACATATCAATAACAGTAAAATATTAACATTAGTCTGTGTTTCTAACCAATAAGTTATTAGTGTTTGTGAAATAAATAAATAAAGAGTGTTCAAAAATGTAGACGGTTTCGTCTGTCTCTTGTAGGTGATGTAACCTACTAACAGCTGATGAAAAGCATCTATTGTCACTTTCAATTTCAAAATAATCAGCTGAACGATAACTCTAATCGACAACATCAGCTGTTGGAGCGTACAAGAAGCAGATAATACGCCAGAATGTTGAGCGGTATTATCTACTACTTGGAGTTGTCATTTAGCTAGAAAATGTTTTTGAAATCGAAAAAGACAATAGATTCTTTACATCAGCTGTTGATAGGTTACATCATGTACAAGAGACAGACGAAACTGCCTAACTTTTTGGCGTCAGTTACATCATTTTGTTTGGTTTACACTGGCGGCTCGTGCCCATGAAACAGGTGAAGTGTTTGTATCTTTCAAGTTTCACTGTACAGCACTTAACCTATTTCGTGGGCACGAGCCGCCAGTGTGGTTCAATCTTGTTTGGAGAAAATGTCCCTTCATAGTAATAATTATTATTCAGAGCATACAAGTTATCTCGTGCAGAAACTTCTGGTAGAATATGAATTTCAAAAAATTGATCAACCTTGAAAGACTCATAGGACAGACAACCTCCTTTCTTAATATAAGTTATGTGAAGTCACATACTCAACCCTCGAACCAATAATATAGTCTGGCCAAGCAAAGAAGACCCTCTGGCAAGATGAGAAAATGACTCCAGTTCGGTCAATATTGGCTCAAAAATTATTGATTTGATCTCAAATTGTAGATTAGAATGTTTCCTACGGTTGATATCAAATCAATAATTTTTGAGCCAATATTGTTCGAGCTGGAGTCATTTTCTCGAATTGCCAGAGGGTCTTCTTTGCTTGGACAGATTATACTAACTCTTATCCAATACTCATTCGTAACACTTTTAGTTTATTTCAGATCTCTTGAGAAAACACATCACTTCCACGTGATGTGTAACAAAAGTCACCGTTTCCAAGATCAAACTTTTCCAAAGGTCATACTTCACAACAACGTTACACGTGCCCCTCTATAGTCTGTCCAAGCAAAGAAGACATTCTAGCAAGATGGAAAATTGACTCCAGCTCGGTAAATATCGGTTCAAAAAAGAGAAGTTTTGTCTCAAATTGTAGACCAGAGTGTCTCCTACAATTTGAGACCAGATTTTTACTCCAGCTCGGTCAATATTGGTTCAAAAATGAAAAGTCTGGTCTAAAATTTTGGATCAGAGTGTCTCCTAAAATTTGAAACAAGATTTTTAATTTTGTAACCAATATCGACCGAGCTGTAGTCATTTTCCCATCTTGCCAGAATGTCTTCTTTGCTTGGACAGACAATGACAAATTTGTTGTTATGTCAACTGTAATAGATAATTCAATGTAAAGTTGTAGTGGAATTTTTACTGGAATTTGAAATGGTATTAGAAAATTCAATGTAGAGTAATGGTAGAATATACACTGGAATGCGATATAGTATTAGAAAATTCAATGTAAAGTAGTGATGGAATGTACACTGGAATGTGAACTCAATTTTGAAAATTTAATGTAAACTTATAAGGGAATGCACACACGAATGTTGTAACTTGCAATCGGCAAGCACGATTTGGATAAATACCAAGACAATCAACTTCTCAAAGCCCAGGAGCATTCCTTGGCAAAGTCCAAGCTTTTCCGCCCAACTTTCAAGTCCCTCCAGGCTTTGGAGACACTTGCAAAGCTCACATGTCACACTACTGGTAAGTCTCCAGATGTCTTACTGAAATTTAAAGACTGGATTTTTCTTGAGAGTTGGCTGTGTATAGTCGGTCCAAACAAAGAAGGCCCTCTGACAAAAAGGGAAAATAACTCCGGCTTGGTCAATATTTGGTCATGAATCGAAAATGTGGTCTGAAAAATAGATCAAATTGTTTCCTACAATTTGAGATCAAATTGATAATTCTTAAACCAATATTGATCGAGCAAGAGGTATTTCCCCATCTTGCCAGAGGGTCTTCTTTGCTTGGACAGACTAGTTTGTGAGTTTATCCGGTTTGTGTTGTTTGGGAGCTTGGTCTTATGTCTTTGGGTTCTGGTCTTAGGAGAGTTTGTCTGTGAAAGTTTCGGTTTTAGCATATTGATGCGGTTGAAGCAGTGAGTAATAACACTATATAAAGGTTTTGAAACACTATCTTCTTATTCTATTATCTATTCTTATAACGGATAGATTTGATTCCATCCTTTCCTACCGTTTAAACTTAGATTTAATTCAGTAATCGTAAAGTAAAATCTCAAGTTCTGATTGCACAAATTCGAATAAAATGGAATGTTAATCTCCTACATGCAATAGTACATGGAATTTCTACATGCAATTTCTTACATGGAATTGCTCATTGAAGTACTTTATTACTTCAATAAATTCAATATTAACATGCGCTTCAACTACATGACATAACCTTAATTTGGACTTCAATTATAAATTTATTTAGGATCAGTTTTGGGTATTAACCCTGATAGCACAAAAAGCTGGGTCCAGCTGGTTTCCAGCTTGAATGTTCCATTCAACAAGCTGGATACAAGCTTGGAACTTACAGTCAACAGCTGTAATACAGCTTGATTCAAGTTAAGTAGTTACCACGTTTCAAGCTGTTTGCAAAGCTTGAAAGTTCAAGCTGGAATCAAGTTTAATCATCCAAGCTTGAAAGTTCAAGCTGAAATTAACCTTGAATCAAGGAATCAAGGTTGATTTCAGCTTGAAACAAGCTGGACTGTAGCTGGAACATTCAAGGTTGATTCTAAGAATGAAAATTCCAGCTTGAAACTTCTAGCTTGATTGCTTACAGCCTGTTACAAGTTTGAACTAGGCTGGTTTGATCAAACTGGAACTTCCAATTCAAAATCCACTCAATGTACAGCTTGAAATAAGCTTACGTGCTATCTGGGAAGCCTGTTGTACTAACCTTTGTATTTTTTGATTGAATAAATATTGCTATTAAATCCAATCATTGCTTTACAGCTTTACTGTACACTGCTAACAATATAGCTAACGGTAAAAAATAATGCGGTTTTGTCTGCTCCTCAAGTGCCTCAACAGCTGTTGTTGTCAATAAATTAGAGAGTTTCTCTTTTCAATTTTTAATTTCAACATCCTCCTCTTCATCAACATGTGGTGTATAGCTGACGTATTAGAGCTGGGCGGTTTCGTCTGCTCGTTATGCGCTTCAACAGCTGATGTTGACAATTAGAGTTGTATTGTCATTCAGCTATGCCTTGATTATGTTTTTGAAATCAGAACACTGGCGGCTTGTGGCCACGAAACAGGTGAAGCGCTGTACAGTAAAAGTTACGGGCACTTCACCTGTTTTGTGGGTACGAGCCGTCAGTGAATCAAAACAGAAAATAGATTAGGTCTGAGTAGCTTACATCACGTACAAGAGACAGACGAAAACGCCAAACTTTTTGGCGTCAGATATATTCAATAGAAGTCTCGAGGAAGTTAATAATGACATCTCACTTTGGCGAAGTTCAGAGGGGAATTGATATAACTTACGGTTATAATTTCCTATTTCTCAGCATTAATCCACTGTAATATAGGCATATTTCCATCTCGGAATGCCTTTTAGGAGTTTTGAATTGAAATGATATTAATTGATGAGCAGTATCTAAATTACCAGTAATATTTCCAGCCTGCCTATGCCTATATCCAACTCTTAATGGCTTCATAAAACTAATTTGAAACTTTGAATTTTCATCACAGACTCCAATGAATATAGTTTTAATTTGTTTGTATAGTAGACTCCAAAGTTTGAGGCGATTGGCGTATGACTGTTATTGATTCTCAGCTCTGTCAGGACAGTCGGTGAGCTGTCTTCGAGAGTAAATCGGAGCTAGAGCGACCCCAGCCATACTAAGTAGCTCTCGGAGACAGCTTCAGACTGTCCTGACAGAGCTGAGCATTGGTAAGATAAGAGTCTATCGCCAACCGCATTATTGGCGTCATTTCTATGGTCTGTCCAAGCAAAGAAGACATTCTGGCAAGATTGGAGAATGACTCCAGTCCGGTCAATATTGTTTGAAAAATTAAAATTTCAGTCTCAAATTGTAGATTAGAATGTTCGCTACAATTTGAGACCAGATTTATAATTTTTGAACCAATATTGAATGAACTGGAGTCATTTTCTCATGTTGCCAGAATGTCTTCTTTGTTTGAGCAATTTCTGTCGAAAATTTTGTGCGTGTGTGTGTGCGCGCGTGCGTGCGATGTAGGGGAGGGGGGATGTGTCTTAATGGGGATTCGGAGTTGGGATTAGGGCGATGTAGTGGTGTTAAGGAGAGATGAAATTACTCTAGTCGAGAGCAATTCAAATGATGTCTTCATCTTACCACTAAGTTCTGGAATGTAAGTTGTGGATGTTTGCCTTCTTCTTTCTCTTCCTCTTTTCTTTCTTCGCTTTCTCTCCTTATTCTTTTTCTTCTTTCACTCTCTCTTCTTCTCCTCTCTCTCATTCTCTTCTCGCTTCTCCGCCTTTTTCATTTTACACTCATTTTCAGTGTAACTTCAGTAGTAACTCATCCTTCTTCCTCTTTTTCTTGCTCTTGCTCCTCTCTTTCTCCATCTTTTTCTTCTTCTTCTTCTTCTTCTTCTTCTTCTTCTTCTTCTTTTCTCTTCTTGTTCTCTCTCTTCTTCTCCTCTCTCTCATTCCCATCTCTCTTCTTCGCCTTTCTCATTTTTCACCTACTACTCCTTCTCCTGTATTTTCTTCCTCTTTTTCTTGCTCTTTCTCTTCTTTCTTCTTCTTCCTCTTCTTCTCTTCTGTCTTCTACCTCCCTCTCTTCTTCTCCTTTTTTTCCTCCACCTTCTTATTCTCCTCACCTCTTTTATTCATTTCTTTTCCTTCTTCTTCCCCTCCTTAACCCTTATCATTTTTCTCCTAGCCTACTATACCTCTTTCCGTTTTTTTTTCATTTTTTCTACCCCTATTTCATATTCTCCTTCTCCTCTTCTTTTACTTCTTCTTCTTTTTTTCTCCTTTTTCTCATGTGTCTTCTTGTTCTTGTTCTTCTTCCTCTCCTTCTTCTTCTTCTTCTTCTTCTTCTTCTCCTCCTTCTTATCCCTCTTCTTTTCCTTTCAATTTTGTCTTTTGCGTGAGCCTGTCAACCCGCTTTTTTTCGAACTTATTTCTGAAAATAAACTTTTCCAATTTCAATGTGTGTTGGCGCTTCCACCTAACTTCTGGCAGAAGCTACATAATTAAAGTAGGCAAGTCAAAAGACCATATTTTACTGTAATATTACAATTATTTCCGAAATTTCAATGATATCAAAACTCCAAAAATTTCCACAATTTTGATAAACTGATATAGTGAGAATGAATGTTATGTTCACACTTAGATAATACACAAATTTTCACTTATGAAAATAAAGTTCTAGCAGCGTTCTCGAGAATACAGCTCAACCAAGAATATAAAAGTTCAATTAGATGCGACATTGTCACTTCATACTTGAATATAATTATGATATAGTTTGTCACAAAGAAATAAGACATTCTGGCAGGATAGGGAAATGACTCCAGCTCGGTCAATATCCTTTCAAAAATCATAAATTTGGTCTCAAATTGTAGAAAACATTCTGCTACACAACTTGAGATCAAATCTATAAGTTTTGATACAGTATTGATCGAGCTGGAGTCATTTTCCCGTCTTGCCTTCGCCTATGTAATCATTTTCCTATGTCTCCTTTGCTTGGACAATGGAAATACTATACTGAACAGTAGAGGATCTACTTAATAAGCATGGAAGCAGATACATACTACTGTATTTGCTGAAATAAGTAGCGAATACAGTGCGTATTTGCGTTTCTGAGTCGCTCGTTGGAATGTGTATTCAAGACTTTATTATTTGAGAAGCTCTTCAAGCTTGTCAGAAGGCATGAAGCTGTACAGGCACTGTTAAACAATATGTTACTGTATCTGAATATACTAATATACTCGTAATAATACGGCCTCACTGCTCAACTTGTAGGATCTGAGAATGTATTATGATGTGCAGGCTACATTTTGGTACATTTATTATGTTTACATATTTGCTTTGCAATGTAATATCGATGCCTAGCATTTCTTATTGTCCGAGGGACGCTCAAATGCTGACAAAAATTCTTAAAACACTCAATAGCACATGCAAAAAAGGCTAGTTGGTTTCGTCTGTCTCTTGTACGTGATGTAACCTACTAACAGCTGATGTAAAGCTCTGTCTCTTGTTTTCAATTCTCTTGTTTTCAATTATTGTCTCTTGTTTTCAATAACATCATCGAGCCAAAGTTCCAAATTCCAAATTCAACAACATACACTCTAACTGATCAACTGTAATAAAGTTTAATAAAACAATTTCAATTTCATTTAAACTGGATGTTATTCAGATGTGTTCTGCGCCGTCACTTGGTTACGGGAGCTAGCTAATGGTTGAGAGGATCAACGTGCTATCCGCACGTTACCTTTATCCTGGTTGATCATTATTTACCTTTGCTGCAGGCCTATAGTGGAGTGAATATGAAACTGGCAACTAGCTGGTAGACCTAAGCCCTTCATGGGCTGTTGAGCGATTGACAAAAATTGACAACATCAACTGGTGGAACAAACGAAGCCGCCTAACTTCTTGGTGTCAGCTAGGAAAATAATGACTCTATCGGTCAACAATGAGGAATAATATTAATAGTCATAAACCTCGATGGCGGCTCGTACCCACAAAACAGGTGAAGTGCTCGTATCTTTCACTGTACAGCACTTCACCTGTCTCGTGGTGATGCCGCCAGTGATGAACCTATAATCCATCATCAAACTAAAAGCAAATTAAACAACATGAAAACCAACCCACACCTGTTGAACTACCATAAATAGAGTAGAGAAATTTATTAGGGGTAATGAGAGCAACCATTCACAAACTTTTTCAATATGACTTCTTCTACCCCATTAAACCCCGTAATTACGTTTCTGTGAGTAATAATTCACTCCTCACTACCCCTCTACCCTTGAATAATTATCAATAAATTTACGACCACCAAGCCGGGGTAATTATCAATAAATTTACAGCCGAGCTCATAATTTAGTTGACTAGTTTTCTGATATGAATTTCCAAAAAACGTTTTCGGAAAATCATTATGGGCTATCTTGCATTTGAATACAAAAAATAACAATTTTACGGTTCACTAATCATGAGTAATAATTATAATATAGTAAATATGATAAGTAAATATATAAGTAATAATAATACAGTTATTAATAAATTCATGATCACCAAACGGAAGTAATTATCAATACATTCAAAGCCACGCTTATAATTTAGTTGTCTAGTATTTTAATACCCTTTCAAATAATTTTTTTGGGTGCCCTAATATAACTGCAGCTCGATACCGAAAGTAACAATATGCTACATAGCGAATGTTTTATGGTAGGGAGTATAGTCTGTTCAAGCAAAGAAGACATTCTGGCAAGATGGGAAAATGACTCCAGCTCGGCCAATATTTGTTCAAAAATTATAAATCTGGTCTCAAAGTGGAGGAAACATTCTGCTCCACAATTTGAGATCAAGTTCATAATTTGTGAATCAATACTGACCAAGCTGGAGTATTTTTCCCATCTTGCTCGAATGTCTTCTTTGCTTGGACAGATGACTATACCATAAAAGCACCCTTCACTTCCACCACGAGCTCAGCGAGCAGTAAAACTTTGAAATTATTTTTTATCGTCCCAAATTTTTTTACTTCTCCCAGTTGTTTAAAAACTCCAGTTTATTCAGCAATCCTATAAAGTTTGTGATGTACGGATCGCGCTAGCTGAGAAGACACTCTGTCCCCATATACTTTACATGCTAATGGCGTGTCTTCCCAGCTTGCGAGAAGTATCTCGTGAAAGCTATTGTTGAATTCAACTTGGAACTTGGAATCGTACATTATTCTGACCAAGCAAAGAAGACCCTCTGGCAAGATGGGAAAATGACTCCAGCTCGGTCAATATTGGTTCAAGAATAAACAATTTGATCTCAAATTGTAGGAAAAAATGTGATCTACAATTTGAGACCTAATTAATGATTTTTGAACCAATATTGACCGAGCTTGAGTCATTTTCCTATCTTGCCAGAGGCTCTTCTTTGCTTGGTCAGACTATACCACACTTTACTTTATTGATGAGTACTTTCTGTTTTCCCATCTCATGCACATTTTCCATTGGATTTTAGTTCATATAAACTTGCAGCTTAGTTCACTGCACTGGCGGCTCGTGCCCACGAACCAGGTGAAGTGCTGTGCAGTAAAAGATACTGGCACTTCACCTGTTTCGTGGGCACGAGCCGCCAGTGGTTCACTGCTTTATTTGATCCAAGTATATTAAGAGTTTCATGTGTTATTCACTTTGATTTAGTTCTTCAAGTTCAAGGTTGAGATCGGAGTATAAAGCTTCAAATTGAAAATCGATGAAAATTCTTTGGGAAAAGTTAGTGAATGTGAAAACTTTGTGGGAAAGTGTTTCAACCTTGGAATGTGGCCGAAGTTAAAAGAGAATCGAATTCTTCCAGAGCTTATCGAAGGGGGAATGGAGGGGTTTCTATAATATCATGTCAACTAATATGATAATAAATAAATGAGTGATGATAAATAGGATATAAATAATAATAAAAAAAGAATTAAACTCTTTCAAAACTCATCAATTGAAGGAGGAACGGACGGATTCTATAATATCATGTCAAGTAATTTGATAATCTTCAATTAGTGTATTTGATATTCTTATGCCGGTTTTTTCAAGTACACTCAAAGTTGAGGAACCCTCGAATTTTGATGAACATTTCCTATGCTGAGTATAGAAAATGTGAACTGTTAAATGTAAACTTGAGGGTCCCTCAAGTTTAAGTGTGCTAGGAAAAAACGGGAACTAGTGTTCTTCTTTTGAAATGTGGTTGATTATTAGTAGAGTTTTATGAAAAAATTCTGTAAGTTCATGTTTCGGATGAGTTTAGTGGAAAGAATTAACAATAGAATGAATTTGATGGAATGAGAACTTGTTAAGGAAAATTGATATATCATAACTTTAGCACGCAGAATATCATCAAACTCATAATATTAATATGTGAGAACATCTTCATTTTCATTCAATTGAATACAGATTATTAATAATTGAATTTTAAAGCAGAGGAAATTAGAAGCTTTGATACTTTATCATCAAGAAAACTGATTTGACAAGCTCAACAGTAATTGCCCCGCCCTATGTTAAAAGTGGGAGTGACTGAGTACAGTGGGGAGCCAATCACAGCGCACCGTTCAGCCAATCACCAACAACCAATAGGAAGCCACGACTTCCATTTCGGTTAGCAGTCTATTCTCAAAATGGAGAGCTCGATACTTTTAGTTACAATACTATCTAGATACTACTTATTGCTTGATTCTTGTTCAAAATTATTCTCCTAATCACAACATCTACCAAAACTAATAGATTTCCATCCATGTTGAAACAATCAATCAATCATTCATTCATTAATAAACTATAACAATGATCTATAATGATAGCTATAATAATCTGGAAGAGAAAAGCTAGCCTGTACTATTTCTCTTCCAATTTCAATTGATAATGATGTTCAAAAGGCTATGTATGTGTCATGCACTTCAAATTTCTTGTCCGGGAATATTCGCAAGGATAATTGAAAAGTAAAAACTATTTTGAATTTAGTAATGTTGTTAGAAATCCGAAAAATCACTTGAAAACTTTATAATTCCAATAACATTCTATTCTATGTTTCCTTCATCAGCTTTGTATTTATTCCTTGATTATAATAATTTTCATTATTACCATGCTCATCAGTTCACTTTGTTTACTGTGTTATGTCTTAAACTTTTAATAAATATCTTTATCCTATTATATTGAGCGAGTAATTTCTGTATGTATGTATGTTTGTGGAACCAAGGATCTAGAAAACGGCTCTAACGATTTCCTCGAAATTTGAAATGTAACCGTGATGGAAAAATGAGATTGCACCAGGTCTCTAGGAGAACTCTCTGGCAGGATTAATAAAAGAATTAAATATTCCTTATTCAGGCATAATACCAAGAGCTGCGTATAATAGCTGTTATCGTTAGCTGACCAAAACTGTCCAGCTGGAGTAAATGGAGTTACATTCAAGTCTATAACACATGTTCATGCCAAAAAATTGCGAGAAGTGATCATATCAATTTTGATTTTTTTACAATAATATATTTAGCCTATGTGATTCAACAGTTCGGCCACAGCTTCAGAGCAAAGCTCGGTACCAGATATTTTGAAATTAATGTAATATCCAATTCTGTTAGTATTGATGAAAAAAAAGACATATGTGGCATATGTAAACTGGGCCTAAACAAAACTGGCATATGTTTTTCTTGATTAAGTTTTGTAAACCCAACATAACATAAATAAATTTATTAAATTTGTTTGAAAGTTTATCTCAAAACTTAATGCTCACCAAAATAATTCTCTCTTCATCAATTCAAATCCAAATTGCTTCATATCCAAATTCATACAAAATGCATTATAGGCTGGATGAACTGACGTTAGATTACATCACACAATTTAAATAAAAAAAAAACACAGTATACTGGAAAAGTAAATGAATAGGCTAGTTATAGTACTATGTATACTTTGTATGATGCAATACACATCTGCAAAAAAAAATGATCAATGACGTGTGATCACTATGAGATATAGGTATGTTCAAATTGGCTCGTTGGAGTAAGTGATAACACGGTGGTGAGATAAGCAAGAGGACCCGAGTTCGATTTTTGAACAGGGATCGAATCATCGAGGCTATACGGCCACCCCATTTTTTAAAGGAGACGATAAGTCGTCGGTCCCGACTGCGTGAAAAGTAGTAGTCACCTCTCATCATATCCCTCTGTTACACACGAACAAGTCTGAGAGCTCACGTGGGCATCACACTCAAAGGAACAAGTATAGTCTGTCCAAGCAAAGAAGGACCTCTGGCAAGATAGGAAAATGACTCCAGCTCGGTCAATATTGTTCAAAAATTATCAATTTGATCTCAAATTGTAGGGGACAATATTTGTTCTACTATTAAGACCACATTTATAATTCTTGAACAAATATTGACCAAGCTGTAGTCACTTTTTCATCTTGCCAAAGGGTCTTTTTTGCTTGTACAGACTATACCTAATACTCGATTTCAATTGCAGTTTTTTTTAAGCCATCAATGTATGTATAACCGTTCTCAAGTCTGAGATGCCTGGTTTTTCCAAGCAAACTCAAATTTGAGGGACCCTAGGGTTTACTACATTTCCTATACCTATATCAAGAAAATGTCAGCTGTTCATCAAAATTTGAGGGTCCCTCAACTATGAGTGTGCTTGGAAAAACCCGGCATCAGAATTACATACAGTCTCAATTCAATGCATGTTCCATAAAACTAACCACATAAAATCAATTCTAGTTGAAAAGAGCGAGTAGCCCTTATATAAAACTAATTCTATGTCGAAACAGTGGGTCACTCTTTTATAAAATCAATTGTAGATAGAAATAAAGTGTCGATTTTCCATACAGACGGGTTCAGAGAACACTTTTTTCTATTCAATGTACGTCACATGATAGCTGCGCGTAGCAACATAGTGGTCTTTATTGCATGGAAATGAACGACGCTTTTGAAGTTTACGCTCGACACTTAACACTTTACGCTTGAAACTTTACGCTATTTTGGCTCTTCTGTTGGCGCTTTCATGTGGCCAGTGCAACCGCGTCAATAAATGGTCTGTCATTGATCTTGACACAGGGTCGGTTTGGTGACAGTCGAAAATCTCTTCCCCTCATTTTATTAACATGGAAATCCGGGGTTCTAGACATCACTTTTTATTATGTACAAAGTGGAAAATAAAAACATTCATCTACATCTAGTTCGAACATTGGGAGAGTTTACATTGAAACGTCATGGGAACCACTGGCGGCTCGTGCCCACGAAACAGGTGAAGTGCTGTACAGTGAAAGATACGGACACTTCACCTGTTTCGTGGGCACGAGCCGCTAGTGGTTCTAAAACAATCAACCGATATATGACATATGAACATAATAATATAAATTGGGATAGAAGAAGTTTTGGGAGAACGACTGTTTATTAATTCCTCTGTGTATAATTGTAATCAATTTAATAGAGAAAAATTTCATTGTTTTCAGTTTTGAAAAATACAGTACGATTAGGTAATGTTTGTTTAAACAAAGAAGAGCCTCTGGCATGATGGGAAAATGACTCCAGCTTGGTCTATATTGGTTCAAGAATCATAAATGTATTTATATCAAAATGTTTCCTATAATTTGATATAGAATTGTTAATTTTTGAACTAATATTGACCGAGCTGGCGTCATTTTCCCATTTTGCCAGAGGGTCTTCTTTGCTTGGACAGACTATAGTTGTTTAATTGTTGTATAGTTGTATAGTTGTTTAAAATCTCAAGTACGAGTTAATAGGATGAACAAAGTTTGAACAATTTTATAGTCTGATCAAGCAAAGAAAACATTCTAGTAAGATTGGGAAATGGCTTCAGCTCGGTCAATATTGGTTGAAATATTGGGAATTTGAGCTTAAAATGTAGATCAGAATGATTCCTACAGTTGAGACCAAATTAAAGTAATTTCAAATAATTAATATTGTTCGATCTGGAGTCATTTTTCCATACTTCCATTGTGTCATTTATCTGACGAGCTAGAAGTAAATAAACAATGAACCGATTCAGAGAGAAGAATGAGGAAGAAAGAATAGAAGAAGAAGAAGAAGAAGAAGAAGAAGAAGAAGAAGAAAAAAAGAAGGAGAGGAAGAAAGTATGACAGAATGTAACAAGTGGATGGTAAATAAAAATCAGTAGCTTATGTGTCTGACATAGCTACAAAATTGACAGGTACTCAATCATATTTTCTGCTCATCGTGTGTTTCTTCTTATTCTCTTCCTTCTTTCCCTTCTCCCTCTTCTTCCCATTCTCCTCTCTTCTCATCCATCTATCCATCCATCCATGCCAAGACATGCTCTCATTTGTTCAAATCTGGCTTAAAATGGGGGAGAGGTGAAAGGTAGCTTGTCCAAACAAAGAAGACATTCTGACAAGATGGGGAAATCCCTACAGCTCGTTTAATATTGATTTAAAAATTGTGAATCTCGTCTAAAATTGTAGAACAGAATGATTTCTACAGTTTGATATCAAATTTATAATTTTTGAACTATTATTGACCAAGCTGAAATTATTTTCGCATCTTGTCAGAATGTCTTTTTCGCATGGACAGACTATGAATAGGTTATTTGTCACTCTTGCATTGGTGTGTTATCATCTTTTTTATTCTGCCACTCCCATGAATTCGAATTCCATTTATTGCTTTCCAATATTACGGGCAAGGTTTTATGAGAGTGAAGCATATTTGATAAATTATAGGGCTGCATAATGTCTCGAGAACTTTAGAGTGATAATTTTTATCTATATTGATAAGCCTCAACCTATGAGTCAGTTTTATTTAATCATTACATTTTTTTATAGTTATTCATTTTGTCCATGGAACTCGATTTATTTGATTATTGTATTGTTTTTTTGGTGTAGAAATAAAGAACTTATTCAATTTTAGATGAAAGGGCACATAGCATAATCATATAGAAATCATCGTACGAAATGAGATAAGAGAAATGGAATGAGATTGTGAAATCATATTTTTATCCAATTGTATACTGCATAAAACGATTGTTTTAGGCGGGTATTATACGATAATAGGTCTATGACATATTTCTATTATCAAACATCTATGATGATGAAATATTACCGTGTAATGAACCAAATATTATAAATGATCATATTCTATGTCATATGTTCTCCTATAGAGAACATATTATAATATCTTTGATAATAGATGTATGACATAGAACTATTATCGTGTAATAGCGGCCTAAACAAAGACTAGTATTGACCTAATAGTGGCACAATAGAAGTAACAATAAATCTTAATATTCTATAAAACAAATCCTTAATAAATACACACTTGATAAAATTATACCAACTTAAATATATATAAATAGGCTATAATATGATCGTAAGATAGGGAATACTGAATCAGCGTTATGTTGTGTGTACAACATCCACCATTTTCTCGCCGGCAGCCATTTTCTAAGACAGAACTCTCGAAACACTGTCAACCAATCAGGAAAGAGCAGGAGGGGCGTGAAGGCGTGTCCAAGTCAAATCTGAGACATCACCCGTCAACTGCTGCCACCTATTGGTAAAATTTGGAAAGTCTTCAGCCGATGTCTCCGGCCAATAGGCAGAGCTTGGAGGCGTGTCCAATGGATGTCGAAGCAAGCCACCCTATTGCTACTGCCATCTGCTGGCTGAATTCGGAAATATTTCGAAAGTTTTTGTCAAGAGATTTGGGATTTTTTATTCTTCTTATTCAGAGAATGGTATCAATTGAAATTTATTTTTCAATTCGGAATTGGAGTGAGTGTACAGAATTTTTAAGATGAAATCGGAACACATTGGTTTTTAAGACATTGGAGCACACATATTGTATTTCTAATAAATTGGAATACCTTCCAATACATTGCAATACGTTCCAGCACTGGCAGCTCGTGCCCACGAAACAGGCGAAGTGCTGTACAGTAACAGATACGGGCACTTCACCTGTTTCGTGGGAACGAGCCGCCATTGCGTTCCAGTAAATTAAAATACATTGGGATGCGTTACAATCCGTTTTAATATTGATGACAATTCTCAAAAATACATTTTAATCCATCGGATAACATGAAAATGTATCAGAATACATCACAAGACATTGTAATACTTGGCAATGGTATTCATAAATTGAGAAAAAAATATTGAAAAGGCGCAAAAAAATGTCCTTGCCTGCGCCTCTTGAAATTTGGCGCCCTGAGCTAGTGTCTAGTCGGCCTAATGATAAATACGGCATTGCTTTATGAATTAATTCTACCCTTTTAGTGGGCGAAACTAATTTTTTTTTGGAAATCTTACAACCAATTACAATTCAGAAATTTGCAGCGGTCTAGTCTATTATCAATCATCGACCGAAAAGCTCCATTCTTAGGACTTTTTCCAGTTAAAATTGAATTCACAACCCACCAACTCAATTACTCAACAATCTCTTCACAAATAATAGGCAAATCAATTTTGTCAACAAGTTGGTGTTCTTGTGATGCTGTGGTGTCTTAAACACACCATTGAACGATAGAAGGAGAAGAAAGAAAGAGGAAGAAGAAGAAGGAGAAAAAGAAGAAGAAGAGAGAAAAAGTGGAACGTCTTTGTTCACGATTCTATATTATGCAAGGAAGACTTCTGGAAATAAATTGAATATTAAGATTTGACATTTCAGTTGAATGAGATTGAGAGAAGCATTGAACGACAGAAATTCCTACGCTTTGGAACAAGCAAACGGAGAGAACGTGAAAAATGGATCAATTTTCATTTTCTTCTTCTCCTTTTCTTCCTCTTCTTTTTTTCTCTTTCTTCTTCTTCTTCTTCTACATTTCACCCTTTCTTTCTACATGAAAAATAAGTTGGACTAGTTAAAGGAAGTGATAATGCGCCGGTCTGATAACCAGGTGGACCCAGGTTCGAGTTTCAACCGGGGAACAATTCTTTGATCATAGCAAAATCACATAAATAAGGCCACCACGTCTTATCGAGGAGACCATGAGCCGTCGGTCCCAACTACAAAACAGTATTCGTTATCTCTCATCATCATCCACGCACAAGCCTATAAGCTCATGTGAGCTTAACTCTCAGAAACAAACATACAATAGAATTATTATATTTATGATTGAAAATGATAAAATTCAATGGTTGGAATTTTACATGCCTTATTAGTTTGGACTTGCCAAAATGTATAGTGGACAGACTGTACGTATTAGAGCAAAGCTCGCTAAGAAGGTATGGGCAATAAAGGAAGTAGGCTAAGGTTCTTTTGATTTATAATTTTATAATTTTATAGAAATTTTATAATTTTTCTTAGCAAATCTTCCTCAACACAGTGCTATAACATAGGTACCAAGATCAATGACCTCGGTTCTTTTGTTGAAGAAAGTGGAATAACCCCACAAAAACGTCAAAGCAAATTATTCCAGTATTCATCGGTCAATTCCGTCTCAAATATACCTGGTTCCAAAATTCCAGGCAGTTGACGAATGGCTGTTATTAATGCTCAGCTCTGTCAGGACAGTCTGAAGCTGTCTTCGAGAGCACATCAGTATAGCTAGAGACACTCCTGTTCTAATATACTAACGCCGACAGCTCGCCGACTGTCCTGAGAGAGCTGAGAGTTAATAAAAGTCATTCACGAGCCGCCTACGTGACATCAGCTATATCGTACCCTGATCCCTCCACAATGGCCGTTCGTTCAACTTGTGATAACAAGTTCTTATCAGGAGTTTCGTTTGATGCTATAGAAATAATGATGTGCTCGTGATACAAGTTGGTTGTTACCACTGGCGGATCGTGCCCACGAAACAGGTGAAGTGCTGTACAGTAAAATATACGGGCACTTCACCTGTTTCGTGGGCACGAGCCGCCAGTGGTTGTTACCTGGAGAAATCTGATCATTAGGCCTTATTACTCAAAATATTTTCATCCAGTATAATCTAAAAAGGCTTAGTTCAACCCACAAAGTATTTCTAGGAATACTTCTTTTCTTCAAGGGCTACTATATTTTTTGAAACTATAAAAAATGATTATAATCAGAGTACCCTTTTGAAAATATTTTTTTATTTCACACACAAATAAATACAATAGGTTTAATGTTGTTCACTGTTATTATTTACACTTGAAAATGGCAAATTAGCCGAAACATGTTGTGTGTGAGATAAAAAATATATTTAAAAGGTTACTCTAATTATAATCATTTTAGTGCATTTCATTCGAAAAAAATGCACTATTGGTCTTGCCCTGACAATCGAAAATTTATGATGTGATATATTTTTTACACGTTTCCGAGCCCCTAGAACACGAATCTGATGTCCGCTCAAATTCATATATCTCTATATATATATTTATATATGTACAGATTCTTGTGAACACGATAACTTCCGAAGGGCTTGTCGGAGAGCGACCGAATTTTGCACAAAAGTCATTAGTGCTAATATCTCGGTCAAGTTCGTTAACCAGCCAAATTGGTCCAAGGGTAGGGGTGAAATTGGGGGATGAAAGTTTTGAAAAATCCCTACAAATCGACCAATTACTTGATCGTTTTAAAAATTGGTGTGTATAATACCCTCATTATGCACTACAATTTGAGCCATGAACGAGAAAAATTCAATCAAAAATGGCGAAGAAAATTGCGAATAATATGCCAAAAATGGTGTTTTCATGGGTTTTTCGAAAACGTCACTTTTGAATTCACACCCTGAATGACTCATTATAAGTCATATGATTTCAGCTGTCATAGAATTGCATTTGAAATGCACTCTTTCCGACCGCCAGCTGCCGGAGAGAAATTTTTAAATATTGCTAGGAAGTATTTGAGGTTGGGCTGTAATAGATCATAACCTCCCATCATTCATCCATCATTGAGGAATTATAGTTATGAATAGATGTATGTATCAGATTTATCATATAAATCGATACAAGATGAAAAATAGAACATTATATAATTATTAATTCATAAAGCCCTCTGTAAACGGTAGATTTCTGATACGCAGTTGCGATGCTCATTATCTGACACCACTTTGTATCAATATTATTGTATCAGTGAGCATCCTTCCTGTACGATAACATTAAAATTTTGGACTCTTGTGTCAATACTATTCGGTGTTTTTCGGATAAACCCTTCAAAATTCTAAATTTTCCAATTATTATCACTTTTGGATCATTTCTTTGAGTGAGAAACCTTCGGCTGGAGAAGAAATTTGGACTGATAACCTACAATTTTGAACTCTATCTAAAAGAAAATCGTGTTGGAAATATCAAGGTGTTTTTGCTATAGAGTAATAATAAATACTGCTTATCAGTATGTAATTTTTTTTTTAACTTTTTTTTCAGTATGTGTATGTAAATGTTATGTACAGTTGACAGCAAATGATCAGGCGGTTCCATAAGTCCATGTATCTCTTGTATGAGATGTAACCTATCATGTCATGCTAGATGACAACTCTGTATGGATCATCAGCTGTTGGAGCGCAAAGGAGCAGACGAAAGCGCCTAACTTTTTGGCGTTGCTAT
Source organism: Sogatella furcifera (assembly GCA_017141385.1). Taxonomy (NCBI): domain Eukaryota; kingdom Metazoa; phylum Arthropoda; class Insecta; order Hemiptera; family Delphacidae; genus Sogatella; species Sogatella furcifera. The sequence goes on from CM029556.1 coordinate 26,750,228, forward strand.
ACAAGTTAATACACATTGTTCATAATGTTCATGTGGGACTCTCAGAAGATACGATCAAGTAGACAGACCATTCTACAGTCTGTCCAAGCAATGAAGACCATCTTGCAAGATGGGAAAATTACTCCAACTTGGTCAATATTTGTTCAAGAATTATGAATGTGATCTTAATAGAAGATCATATTGATTCCTACAATTGAGATCAAATTGATAAATTTTGAACCAATATTGACTGAGCTTGAGTCATTTTTCCGGCTTGCCAGAGGGTCTTCTCTGCTTGGACTGACTATAGTAGAATGTTTTGTGAAAAATATACATAATAAACGCATAATATTTAGTTCATACATGCAATACAAACTTTATGTAGGTGTCCCCAGTGAAATACTGGAACTTTATTTCAGTATCTGTGGAAATCCCTATAGGCAAAAACAAATGGACAGACCACAGACATAATAATCACGGATACATACAGACGTTGACGTACGTATCAGGATCTTGAACCCGCATGAGATTTCATTGCAAGCTGCTTGACATCTAAGCTCTCAAAGGCCTTCAGGCTTATCGGAAAACTCATTTCGGTTCCCATTGGAACAACAAAGTGGGTCTCAAACCTTGATTAAAACACAACTCGAAGTTTGAGTTCACCTGATAACTGAACGGAGTGGCCAGAATTAGCCCGAAGTTCGCTGCAACCCTTATATGAGTTTACATTAAGTTGTCAAAGTTTGGAAAGTTTATAAGAGAAGTCATGAGCTTCTGTACTGTGTAGTCTCATGAGGTTAAACGTTTCACTGATATGATTAATCAGCTATTTTACTGAATAAGTTGTTCGTTGATTTCATGAGGTATAAGTATATTTCAATTTTGAGAGAGGGAAGACAGACTTACCCACGACGATTTTTGGACTACCGGTTTTTTACCGTCCCTATAAAAATTCTACTAGTTTAAATGAAACTTGGCAAATATAAGATGAGCACAGAAACCATAAATTAGTTAACCAGTCAATTAGTCTTATAGTATCTAGTTAAAGTTTATTCCTACCCAGAGCCCTCGCGTGGGGTGTGTGGAGTGTGCGACCACAGAGGGCGCCACGGCCAAGGGTTCAATTGAAAAATTTCAATTGGGCTATTGGAATAATTATTCACTATTTGATAAAAAACTTATTTTACTAACAACTTGTATCCACAAGAAATTATTTCCTCTGCATATACTCATTCATAATAGTGAATTGATAAATAATTGAAAACCCACGATCAATGTATGAAGCAAGCCAAGAAACGCCCCTTTTAAATTCAATTTTATTGTTGACTGACAACCACCTTACACTCTGTCGACCAATTACAAGCCAGTTTGCGATAAAATCTTCTCCCTAATATTTTTAAAGAATTGTTGTAGTTTTCAGACTTTTTTCTGGCATTAGGTCGGTATTAGATCATGAATAGTTTGAGTTCTATTTCACCATATTCATTGTATAGAGAATAGAATTAATGAGTATAAGATGAAAGTGCAAAATCATATTTTCATCTCATTTCATACAGCATGAAACTATTGAACTCTAGTACTAGTCTAAGTTACACAAAGTAAAACTGAGTCTAAAGTCTATAAATGAATTCTTCAAATACTAACTTGAATACATAAATGAATATTGACACAAAATCGTCAAAAGTAAATGAGCGTAGTTTTCTGTGTATGATACACTATCCATATTTTTTTTGCTAGCAGCCATTTTCTAAGACAGAACTCACGAAACACTGTCAACCAATAAGAAAAGAGCAGGCGGGTCATGAAGGCGTGTCCAAGTCAAATCTGAACCATCACCCGTCAACTGCTGCCACCTACTGGTTCAATTTGGAAAATTTTCTAACCTATGTTGTCGGCCATTTTGATCGTAGGCGGAGCTTGAAGGCGTGTCCAATGGAAGTCGAAGCAATTTACCCGATTGAGACTACCATCTGTTGGCTGAATTCGGAGCTATTTCGATTGTTATACAAGAAAGTTGGCTAGAGCAGTGAAAATGGCTGAAATCTTCAATGTTCTTGTTATTGAGTTTCAGATTTTTTGTTGAAACACCTTTATTTCCAGTGAAATGAAATATTTATGATGATATCCAATATTTTTCTGTGAAGAATTTATTATTCCATTATACAATCACATAGTTAAGTCACGAGCACTGTGCACTGCTCTTGGATGGGTGACCAGGCACCAGTATTTGGCCAAGGACACATTGGCAACTCCAATGAACTCCAAAAAACTCAGAGCAAGTAAAGAAAGCTGAAAGTTATGAAACGTTTCAATAACTTGAATATAATAAATTATTGCATTGGAAGTTATTGATACCTTTCTACTGGGGTCAAGGTGGAACCTACCATTAGACCATTAGGGTCTCCCCACCAGTAAAAGCATATTATATTGTGTTTTGACAATATCTAGAATTTCATTCAAGCCCATTTTTAACTAAAATTAATCACTTGAAAACGTAAAAAATACCAAGAATAAGCCGTCTAGGAAAAGAGAAATAAGGAATTCGAGATTATTTCCCCTGCCATCCAAGTAAATACAACAGTACTCTGTGTGTATACATAATCCTCCCTGCTAAGAACAAAAGACAGTGAAGAGTTGAATAATTCATAGTCTACCCAGTCAACGTAGACATTCTGGCAAGATGCGAAAATGACTCCAGCTCAGTAAGTATTGGCTCAAAAATTATAAATTCTGTTTCAAATTGTAGATCTGGATGTTCCCTGCAATTAAAGACCAAATTTATATTTTTTGAAACAATATTGATCGAGCTGGAGTAGATTTCCCATTTTGGCAGAATGTCTTCTTTGCTTGCACAGACGTTGAAGTCTAAAACACAAGCAAAGAAGTTGAACTGTGGCACTCTTCATGCTTATTCAATTTTTCAGCAAGCTTTGCGGGTCCTATCCGAAACCGGCTAATGACTATTAAAAAATAATACATTCATCTCACTTTTTCCCCTGGCACTGGGTGCTTTTTTCCTTGCATTTCTGTCTTTATCACTCTGTTTACCCTCTTTTTCTGACAAGTATCTTTCCCTATCTCTTCCTGTCAAGTGTCTCCCACTATCTTTTTCTGACAAGTGGGTTTCACTATCTTCTTTCTTTTTTCCTCTTGCAACCCTATCTCTTTCAAACGTTTTTTTCCTCTTTAATCCAAATCTCTCTCTATCATTTTCTCTCTTCACCTCATATCGTTAGAGTAGTATCTCTCTTTCTCACTCACTCTCTCTCTCCCTCTCCACACTCATTCCAGACATCTTTCTCACTCTCTCATCTGCCTCTTTCGCTCTTATCAGATAAATTAGAAAAATTCGTCTGTCTCTCTCACTGTCTAACACTTGAAGTTTCAAAGATTCACGAACAATCAGACTGATTTATTCAATTTCTAGTTTGAACCCGAGGGATTAATAACTTTTTATCGTGGTTGTTTATGGATCATAACTCCTCAAATTACAGGCCCTGAGTATTGTTTTTCTTCTTTTCAGAGCCCTGAAGAGAACAAACACTAATTGATTCAGGATGGGAATGTAATATTAAAAAATCGGTTCCGAAATTTGATTTCATTCCGTATCAATCTGTTACGAATCGAGCAATACGATTTGATTGGAACTTACTGTATTACAATTGAATAAGATATTCGTTAAATTAATCTTGATATTATATCAGATATTCTACATATAGGACTGATATGATTTGATTTAAACATATCAGAATTTAAATGAACTATTTGTTTAATTGAGTTCTGTGAAATATTCTACACGTTCAGCTGAGTATGAAAACATTATAATCGTATTATTGAAATGTTTTGGAGTGGGGGAGTGGGAAAGCTTGAATAATATTTCTCAATATGAATAAAACCAGAATTGAAAAGGTCTATTGATTGATTTTATACCGTAGATCTATTTATTGATTTCATCGGTCTATTGAAGACGTTCACTCACTTTCAACATTTTAAATTGAAAAGCATGTGAGCAATTTTCAATCAAAATTCAAATATTTCACCAGATCTGAAAACTTCTATTTTAAAAATTCAGTACTCACTTCACATAATCACTAGGTACCAAATACATTATTCTAATTTCTCACCACAAGATGAATGAATAGGCCTACTATCAATTCACAATGGAATTCAAATCATCAATGATCTCTCACTTGCGATCCCCACGGGCGGCTGGTACCCACAAAACAGGTGAAGTGTCCGTATCTTTTACTGTACAGCACTTCACCTGTTTCGTGGGCACGAGCCGCCAGTGGTTCTCATAACTTTTCAACGTGAACTCTCCCAATGTTCGAGCTAGATATAGATGAATGATTTAATTATTCCACTTTTTACATAACAAAAATTGATGTGGACTAGATGTAACAATGCCCTGAATTTACAATGAATTTTAACTTGAAAGTCAAATTTCAGTCAAGCAGCTGTCGCGTTTTGAGATACGTTTTCCTTATCTACAGATACACGGATCAATATTCTCTCAATTTTGATGGTATTCAACTTGAAGCACATTCTTCACTCGAGTTTCCATCAGGTTTTTCAGAAAACTCGGCTACATTTCCCAAATCCATGTAAATGGAAATGGAATGAGTGAGCAGTCTGTACAAGGAAAGAAGACATTCTAGCAAGATGAGAAAATTACTGCAGCTCGGTGAATATTGGTTCAAGAAACATAAATTTGTTTTCAAATTGTAGGAGACAATCTGATCTACAATTTGAGGCCAAATTTATAATTTTTGAACGAATATTGACCGAGGTGGAGTCATTTCCCCATCTTGCCAGAATGTTTTCTTCGCTTGAACACTCTATAGTACACGGTGTGAATACATACGTTTTTCTACCTACCTTTCAAGTTGTAGGTTTCATTGAGAAGAAGAGAAGCAACAGAGAAGTAGGAGAAGCAACGGAGAAGGAGGAGAAGAGAGGAGGAGAATGATTTCCATCCGAAATTTATCCGAGAGCAGTTTGTAGTCCAACAAAGCGGTCCAAATCCGTTGCTAGGCAACGCATTCACAATGTTATTCAGTTACTTTGGAAGTTTGTGCCTCGCGACAATCACTTTATCGAGTAGCTACCAACATCTATGGCTCTTAAGTGGTTTAATCCTTTTTCAATAGATAATACATTTCAGTAACTTTATAAGGAAATTTATTTCAATTTCCAACACATAGATCAACAAATGATTAGACTATCATTACTCTTTTAGGTCCTTATTATCGACAGCAGTTTAAACCAAAAGTAAATCAACCGATATTATTTTATTTTATTCTATTATTTATAGGGCCGGTTTCTCCAAAAAAGTTAATCTGAATTTTGGATTAAACCATCAGCTGGGTCAATTGAAACACATGTTAATAAAAGTGACCATACACTGACAATTGATAGTTTAAACTAAAATTTCAGTTAAATGTATTTGGAGTAACCGGCCCTTAATATATGATCGAATTTAATATCCAATAAGATTCATCTGAATCAGCTGATATTGAACTGGTATTTTTGTTCTTGATAATACGTGCCCTAGAGTTGTTTTAAATGGTTCATAGTCTATTTCTCAAAATTTTGAACTGGAAGAATAATAGCTCGATTATAAACGTTCCTCTAATAGATTCTAGTGTAAATTACAACAAACAAATTCTCGAGAATAGTTGATGTTAGAAGTTAGGCGGCTTCGTCTGTCTCTTGAATGAACTAACAGCTGTATTGAAGCATCTATGATTGTCTCTTTCGATTTTAAGAGCATCACCTAAGCCTGGCTTAATGACAACTCTCATCGACAACATCAGGTGTTGAAGCGCACAAGGAGCGAAGGAAACCGTCTAAGTTTTTTCATCAGCAGCACCCAAAGTTTCTAAGCGGGCTATTTTCAAATGAACATTTAAATTTATTATATCATAATTAATAGTCTACAAAACGTTTAAATAATGATACAATACATTTGAATGCAAGTGTTTTATTTGTTTCATAAATTAATTCGTGTATAATTTTGAACCGTTTACATACAGATGAATAGATAATGCCACAGAAGTTCCCTAACTTTCTCACAGAGGTTTAAATCTCATTACCCGAATACTCTCACTCTTCAAAAAGTTTTTGAAATTTGTTGATTTTCAAATTATGTAAAGATAGATACTTCTATAACCATACTTCTCAAAGTTGTTCACAATAATTGACAGTACCTAGTTCATTTCCCGATAAATAGTCCGTTGTGGGATACAAATAATACCCTGAAACTAATAATACTAATCCTATTACGACACTAAATCATTTCGGAAACATGTGATATTGTCGGTCGAACTCTGTAACAATACAGAGCTTTGTTCGCCGAAACAATATGACAAAAGCTGGAACATTCAATAATTTGGTTAGTCTGCCTCACCGTACGTAGTTTTAGTTAGTCTGTCAAGCGAAGAAGAACCTATGGCAAGTTCAGAAAATGACTCCAGCTCGGTCAAGATTGGTTCAAAAATGGTAAAATTGGTCTCAAATTGTAGGAAACATTCTGATCTACAATTTAAGATTGAATTTATAAATTGTGAACCAATATTGAAGGAGCTGAAGTCATTCTTCCATCTTGCCAGACTGTCTTCTTTGCTTTGACAGACCATACCCATATAATATTGCAGTGTGGGTTTATAGATCGATTACTTGCCACGCGGTATTAAAATTTGAAATAAATTATAATGAATGTCATAAACCAAAAGGTTCACTTGTAACGCGCATTAACAATAGAAAACCGCCAAAATTTTTGCTTTTCAATTTTCTAAGTGTGATTTTTGAGCAATTAAGCAACGCGGTATCTGAATTCGAAATAAATTACTGTCAAAAAGTATTAATGCCCAGCACTAATTGTTCAAAAACGCAACATCTATTACTTTCTAATTCCAAGTGTGACTAATTTTCAAGTAACTCACATTATAATATAGGATATAATTATCTTTCACTTATTATTATTTATTTCGGCAGTAAATCTTATTTGATTCATTGTCATTACAACTTGCACTACATCAAAATGAAACAAGACTAATAGACTTCAATATAATTCGACTTGTATAGTTAGTCGAATAGTTTCATTTTGTTGAAAACTGAAATTTTTGATGATTCTACTGGATAAAATTCGATGGTGAATTTCATTTCATGATGAAAACTCAATGAATAACTTCATTTCCAAAAAATTCAAATAGCTGATCTAAAAAGAAGGAGATTATTAAAAAAGTATAGTGATTCTGATGTTTTTCAAATTCTTATTTTCAACGGTATGAATTGAAATGGATTAATATTGCTGTTTAATATTGAAGTGATAGAGTGTCAATATAATTATGTTCATTAGACGATCACTTTCATCAATAATAATAGTATGAAGATGACAGTAAGAATAATTGGGCAAACCTGTGAATAGTTGGAACTTTGGAAGTGTTCCGGATTTTGATTGACAGTTCATTTAGTGCAAGCAATAAAGATACTTATAGAATTAATGAGATAGAAATAAGAATCCTTATGCAAACGACTGTTTTATCTTAAAATATCACAGTGTCTTTAAACGGAGTGTCCTTGAATGACCTTGCCATTGGATAGAACTAGGTCAACACTTTCTCCACCAGTGCAACTTATTCACAATAATTATTTACGTGAGTTGTTGGAATTAATTGACTTGATAAAACTGTATACCCGAATAGATTTATACAATTCGAATAAGTGAATTGTCTTTGTTATTGGACACTGGAAATTGATAAAGAACCAACTCTTTTTATGTATGAAAAGAGATTAAAAATGAAAATTATAGAAATCACAGTACACTGTAGGAATATTACATTATTGAGCGGAGCGAAGCAAAGCTCTAATGGATTAGGAAAGTCACTCTTTGTATAACTACTCCTCCGGAACCGCTCCGGAAATTTTCAATTGGAAATTGAAAATTGAAAATTGAAAATTGAAAATTGAAAATTGAAAATTGAAAATTGAAAATTGAAAATTGAAAATTGAAAATTGAAAATTGAAAATTGAAAATTGAAAATTGAAAATTGAAAATTGAAAATTGAAAATTGAAAATTGAAAATTGAAAATTGAAAATTGAAAATTGAAAATTGAAAATTGAAAATTGAAAATTGAAAATTGAAAATTGAAAATTGAAAATTGAAAATTGAAAATTGAAAATTGAAAATTGAAAATTGAAAATTGAAAATTGAAAATTGAAAATTGAAAATTGAAAATTGAAAATTGAAAATTGAAAATTGAATAAATTTAAAACTTAAAACTTCACTTTAAACTTCTAAACTTTAACTTTTGAAAAGTTAAATTTAAAATTTAAAACTTTGACTTGTAATTGACAAGTCAAAAATTTAAAATTTTTGACTTGTAATTATTCATGAAATTCTAAGAAAAATAGAACAGGAATCGTTTTGGGGAGAAATCTTGTTAACTGAGAATGATTATGATTACGTCCGAAATTTCAGTTCTCAATAAAATGAAACTATTCGAATAACTATTGTATTTCAATTATCCTTAAGTGATGGAAAATATCAATGTTATTCAGTTTATATTATAAACCATGTTAATTTTTAGGATAAAATCTTATGCAATAAGATTCCCTGCAGGAATTCTAATACGCTTTTTCTGAAGATGAAAAATGGACGAAACGTTTCAGAAAGGGAAAGCTATAAGCCTTCGGAATTATCACTTGGGGCTCATCTTGTGGAAAATCTGAGCAATTACCAAGAAGAGGCCTAACGAGAGTAATTAGTGGTGGCTGGAGCTAAGCCATCTCCAAAATTCATCAGACAAAGATTGCGACTTTCGGAAAGGATTTCTTGAGAGCGGGCTGTAGGGTAGGCCTTCTGCGTCTGTAGGGATTATTGAGTGATAAAATTGGTATGGGTTGGAAAAAGTTAGAAAAGGAGGCCTAATTCAAGTTTTATCTCTAGCAAATTCAATGATGGAATCGATCGAAGATTTGAGGAGAATAGCCTATGTGTTTCGTTCAAAAGTATGATGACTACTGGATTCCAAGGCCCTTATTATCAATAGTAGTTCAACAAGAAAATTTCAGTTTAAACAATCAATTGATTCAGATGGTACTCATTATATTAAATTAGACCATATTTCATTCAACTGTCGTTCAGCTATTCTTGGTTGAAACTGCTATTATTAATACAGAGTGACACAAAAAAACGGGAATTTTTGAAGTAACGCGTACGTGAATAAAGGAAATGTAATCATTACTTTTATTGCTGAAAATGTGAAGTAGAATTGTTGCCATTTATAGTTGTAACAAGAAAAATGCCAATATTTATAGATTATGTCCTTGAGATGACGACCATTCAAACGTATGTATAGATTCCTGGAAGCGAACTGTGAGGTTTTGCACGGCAAGTTTAATCACTGCAATGCGAATTTCAGTGATTTTCTCATGAATCCTTGTTTTCAACTCAATAATTATTTTTCAGCGTAAAGCGTAGGCTATGCTTTACTTTTCAAATGGCACCACAAGAAAAAGTAAAACACAGTGCTTCGACATTTCATGCTTACATGGAAATCTCACTGTTTGCCTCCAGGAATAATGTATACGTTTGAATGGTCGTCATCTCAAAGACATTGTCCATCAATATTGGCATTTTCCTTGTTACAACTATAAATGGCAACTATTCTACTTCACATTTTCAGCAATAAAACTAATGATTTCATTTCCTTTATTCACGCACGTGTTACTTCAAAAGTTCTTTTTTGTGTCACTGTAGACTGAGTGTGGGAGATTATGTTGAATTATGTGAAAAAAGTTATTACTAGTTTTTTTTTATGTCGGTTCACCTCATTTCTTTACGTAATAACCAAAAGATCTCTTAAATTCATAATAATATTGTGGAATATTTTCCTACTTTTCAATATTGAGAAACTTGAAAACAAGTTTGTATTGATCAAGTTCATCTCAGAATTTTAGGACACTTGAAAATAAATCTCCTCCACTACAAAACACTGACACATGTCGGAGAAGGTTATGATGAAACTCAGTGTTTCAAATTAAAAGTCTGGTCGAGCAAAGAAGAACCTCTGACAAGATGGGAGAATGACTCGGTGAGCTCGGTGAATATTTTTTTAAAAATCATCAATTCTATCTTAAATTGTAGGAAACAATTTGATCTACTATTGAGACCACATTCATAATTCTTGAACAAATATTGACCAAGCTGGAGTCATTTTCCCATCTTTCCAGAGGGTCTTCTTTGCTTGGACAGACTATATCTTGTGTCCGTCATGTCCCTGTGTTTTTTAGTAATGGAAACTTACCTACATTGGGTCTTAATTCTTAAGTCTAAGTCTTAAATTCTTAATCAATACAAACTTGTTGTAAGTTTCCTAACTATGGTTATTCACAAGTCTACTGAAAAAGGTTGTAACCACTACAACTAAGCTTGTGGAAACCTATAACTTGAAGACTATTCAATCAAGAAATAACATTCTAGAAGTATGATTATTGAGTTCAACATAATCTTATAATTTATTATCATTATTATTATTATTGACAATCACCTCTCAATATTATAGTAGCCTAAATTACTTCCTAATCTTCATACGAACGAACCCAAAAACAGGATTTTCCGCAAAGAGTTCCCCGATATTTAAACGTCGCGACTTTAAGTTTCCTTCATATGAACATCACGTAATCTAACGCGTACCTAACGAAACTTTCACGTTAGCGACATGAACTGACGCGCTCTCCGTGACTACCTGACGCCAACAGACGCGTCCGTAAACTGACGCTCCGCGCTGACGCATGCGCAGGAGCGATCGATGCGCAGAAACTTGTGCGCAGGTTCGCTTATATCATCCCTGAAATTTGTCAAGGTAGGTTTTTCCCATTGAAAATTCCAGCGAAGGCTTTTCATTAACAGTTTTGGAGGTTGGAAGTTTGGTTGGTGGGGGGTGTGGGGGTGAATGACTTTAGAGAGGAGGAGGAGAGGGGGAATGATTGATGTTCAACGTTTTTCTGGAGTGATGGGTTCAACGCAATAGTGATGAATGGTTCAATTAGAGGTGGAATATTCGATCAGGCCAATATCCTGGTTTATTTTGTTAAGGCCTCTTTTAACACTGATACGCAGTAGTGATACAGTAAGTGCAAAGTTGATACGCAATCGTACAAGGAGGAAGCTCTTTGACACAAAATATGCACAATGTGGGCTTGCAAAAGCCCCCTATTCACACGACGGCCTTTCAACGGGACAAAAGTTGAAAAATGATACGCTTTTGGACACAAGAATTGCTATATGGGATTGCAAAGTGATGTTAGCTCATTTGTCAATGCCGAAGATGGAGGGAAAATAATTATTGACTATTGTCCGAGACTTGGATTTTTATTCTTTTTTTTTTCTTTATAACTATTCAACCTGGAAAATGCAATTAACAAAAAAATAATTTCAAATAGTATTCTGTTTCATGAGATAATTCAAACTGAATTCTATGTAGAATACCGTATTTCATTGATATTTTTGTAAAAAGTAATTAAATACTATAATATACAGAATGGTACCAGAGATAACCAGATGAAAGACAGTTGGTTGATCCTCATAAAACAGAAGATAGGTCGATGATATTATCCCTATCAAATAATCAAATTATAATTAAATAATATTCAATAGCTTTGCAACTCGTATCAAATGGCCCTGGTATTTGCATGCACTCACGTAAGCTACTGCATTGTGGGTAGAGCCTGGAGGGTGGAGGGTAGTTGGTAAATCTATAGAACATACACACCAACCACAGTAATACATCGTATGAATGATATGTGTTCAGCCGCCATCCTCAAATTCTTAAATATGGACAACATAACCTCAAAAAACAGAATGACGTCATACCATTCATACGATGTATTACTGTGGATGATGTGTATGTTCTATAGATATACCAACTACCCTCCACCCTCCAAGCTCTACCCACCGGCAGTGCGGCCTCAGCCTTAGGCTTGTGCGTGGGTAATGAGATCGAGGGATGATGATGAGAGATGACATAAACTTACTGTACTCACAAACCAACAATATCTACTTAGATATTCTTTGGAGATGACGACTACATTCTAGGTACGTCGGTACCTACGGCTTATCGTCTCCCCCAAAAGACTGTTTTAATGAAATACAAAATTATGATAAAAATGAACGATTATTGAATATTTGAAAAGCAATCGAATGCTCCATTGAGTTTGAATACTTTTTAAATCGAAAACTCAGACCAGAGATGGAGAATATCAGGGGAAAATATTGAAATGAATTCATGAGGAATGGAATTCTCATTTTAGCGAGAACGGTACAGTCGACTGCATTAATGCGATAAGGTATCGTCTGTCCAAGCAAAGAAGACATTCTGGCAAGATAGGTAAATGACTCCAGCTCGGTTAATATTAGCTCAATAATTATGAACTTTGCCTCAAATTGTAGGAAAAATTCTGATCTACAGTTTAAAACGAATTTTATAACTTTTGAACCAATATTGTTCGAACTGGAGTCATTTTTCCATCTTGTCAGAATGTCTTCTTTGCTTGGACAGACTTTGATAGAAATCTTTATGGATATTGAAATCAACTGTTGGCTTGAGAAATTCTCTGAGGGAACATCACCAAGATCAAGATGTTCAACTATGCTCGATGTGTTGTAGATCCAGTTTTATAATCAAATATTATAAAATTATTTTGTTCTTGTGAAATTACTTTTTATTCAGGCATTTAATAGCTGTCATGATTTTGTCAAGTGTGAACATGGCCTTTTTTATATCACTGATCAGAATTGGAAAGAAGAGATGTTTTGTCAATCCTTTTGAATCCCAATCTCTTAAATGAATCATGAAGGATTGGAGGATGTATTGGTTCGAAATTATTGAAGTATGAATGTGTGGATATTGTATGGGGCTATGATCATGAATAATACTCTTTCCAAGATTCCAAACATTGAAAAACCTTATTACAGGCGTAACCTCAGAAGGGATTCGAAATTTTTCGAGTACAGCATTTCTAGAACTTATCTGGACCTGTTTACCAAATTTCAACATTTTCTGTCAATTGATTCTCGAAAAATCTGAGAAAAACTCCGAAATATTGTAAGACGTTGATAATATTATTAAGCCTAACCTTGAGAACTACTATTCTGACAAATTTAGGAAAAAAGTCACAATACGAATTGACTATACTATAGTACCTTTCACTTCATGTTACCCAGAAAAATAACTCAAGAAAAACTAAGAATGAGATTTTCTGCTTTAGAAATAGACATACAATTCCATTGTTCGAGGTGTAAAATTCTTGAATAAAAATAATGAACCAGTTAATTGCACGACTAGACAGGTAATCAAACTTCCTAGCTATAAAAAGGCATAATTTGACATAACTCGAAATAGAGAGAGTGTCATATAGCATACTTTCTGTCAAATTACGTCAATTCACGTCAATTTAACAAGATTTGCTTTCGACCAATCAGCGTTTGGCATTTGAATATACAGATTTGGTATTGGAATATAGTTATAGAGTCAACCATAAATGTATGTATATTGCATATTCCTTGCTAGATCTGTGAGTCTAGGTTTTCAACCACAGTTGATTAAACTTTTGATGAGTGACTCATCAAAAGTTTAATCAACTCATAAGTGAAGGGGAGCCCTGAGTAACTAACACCTCGATAGATCGAGCTATACCTCTGTCTAAGCAATGGAGACATTCTGGCAAGATGGTAAAATGACTCCAGCTCGGTCAATATTAGTTGAAAAACTAAATTTTGTTCTAAAGTGTAAAAAGTATTCAAATCCACAGAATTTGAGACCAGATTGATAATCATTGTAACAATATTGGTCTAGCTGGAGTAATTTTTCCAACTTGAATTGTTGTAATGTATTCTTTGCTTATCCTATTGCGGTAGACAACGGACTCTCTTTTTCTTATTCTTTCTCCTCTTCTTCTTTTTCCTCTCTCTTCTTCTTCTTCTTCTTCTCCTCCTCCTTCTTCTCCCCCCCTTGTCATCCTTCTCCACCCCTTCCTCATCCAGCACCCCTAGGCCTACAGACCAAAAAGCGCCACCTCCTCCTACACCTGAACTCCTCCCCTTCCTAACGAACTATGACAACACCCCCATCCCCTAATTTTTCTCATAACTTTTATAAATTATAGGAATATATGTTATAGTTATATACAGGCTAGGCTAACAGCTTAGAAAAACATACTGATTATTCTTGATAATATTGTACTGTCAATAGTATATTACATAATGAGTGTGGAAAAGCCGTTTTTACATACAAATAATCATGTTCTCCAAACAAGCCGTAGGCGAGTTTGGAAAATAACTATTAGTTTGTAAACTTTTCCACACAAATTCTGTACATTTTTTCTCGTCATACTAGACTGAGAAGTATTTATTAAAACCTCAAACAACTGAAAACATTAACTGAAGCCAACATAACCTTAACACTAGCACAAACGCACACAGTGAACTGTCATGGCGGCTCGTTCAACTCGTTTATTCATACGTTGAAGTTTGGAAAAAACAGATGGGCTAGATTTTCAGTGCTGTAATTATCATAGTGATGATGACTATAGTTGAATTGATTTAACTTCTGACTTCGACTGGAGGGGAGTCCTCTCTTCAATGGGAGAGAGAGGGTCTGCTCAGCCAATAGAAACAAGAAATGAGCAAATGCTACACGCGCTGTTGTCAACTTTTCACTCCCATACACACAGGTGCATTTTTACAAATTCTCTGAGCAAGGAGGAACTACTAGATTAGCTTGTCTGTGTCTAGTGCGTGGATTGAGGCATTCAAGTAAACTGTCCTATCAATGAGGCAGCGGCAACACTGCACCAGCTCAATCCCCACATGTTGCATCTCCCCAGATCCCCCCGAGTCGGAAGTATTTTCAAAACGACTATAGTGCTGTAATAATCATCGAAATGATTATTCCCGCATTCAGAATAGCTGATCTTTGATTCTCCTGTGAATGGCAATTCTCTAAACGCAAATCTAGCTTGGAAAGTTGTGTATTACATACGAGTATGGCGAAAAAGTTATCAAGATGGTGTGTAGAAAAACTTGAAAAATGTGAGTTTTTTAGTAACTTTTGTATTTTTACCCTAAAATAATATAACTTATGTTTCTGATGAACAACATTTACAATGTACAAAAATAATAAATAATTACATTACGTTAAGATTGTAAATCTTATGTTGTAATGTAAATCTATACAATCATATTTTGTTCTGCCGCGTGGTCGCGTCAGCACATACATGTTGACGTATGCATCATATTTCATAACACTGTGAATGTCGGTCGCTACATTGTTATTGTTGTATATTTAAAGTTTAGTAAGTATATTTTCTTTTAAAAATAAATAGATATTTTCGATCGCTTGTCCAATCATATCTTATCCTTGAGTGTGCGCTTCTTAAAATTTTGCGCCCCTCAAAATTTTACGCCCTAGGGCCTGGGCCTAGTGGGAAATTCGGTACTGCTCATCCTTCTTACTGTTCTTCTTCTTTACCTTATTTTTCTTCAACATTCTACTTCTTCTTCTCCATCCAAAAAGTGAGAACGAGAGACACCCGCCGATGTCTTTTAGTAGTGGAGGTGGTAGAGAGATAGTTTCCAAACTTTTCCAATTACCAACGGCTATAACTTTGGATGACAACTTTTCATACCCTCTCCTCGCTTTCCTACAACTTCCATCTCCCCTTATCAACTTTCCCCTTCTTTCCTACCAGCTTTTCCCTCCTCCCACTTCATCCCTTACAAACCTCTCTCAACCTATAGTCTGTCGAAGCAAAGAAGACATTCTGGCAAAATGGGAGAATGACTCCAGCTCGGTCAATATTGGTTATTGGTTTAAATTAGTAAATTTGGTCTCAAAAGTTGGAAGATCAGAATGTTTTCTACAATATGAATCCAATATCATGATTTTAAAATCAATATTGACCGGGCTGGAGTTATTTTCCCATCTTGCCAGAATGTCTTCTTGGCTTGGAAGACTATATCTCTCACTCTTTAATCATTTCTAAGCTACTCCAGGAATCCCCCTCCTCTCCACTTAGACACAGCAAATAAGACATTTTGACAAGATGAGGAAATGTCTTCAGCTCAGACAATATTGTTTTAAAAACTATAAATTTGGTCTTAAATTGTACAAAACATTCTGCTCCACAATTTGAGACTGAAATTATCATTTTTGAACCAATATCGACCGAGCTGAAGTCATTTTCCCATCTTGCCAGAATGTCTTCTTTGCTCGACCAGACTATAGTTGATGACATTTTAACTTTTTCAGTGGTGCATTTACGGACCACCACCTCAATCAAGCGAGAGAAATTGCAGTCTAATTAGAATATGAGTGGTGGATTTGCACAATTTATCGTTGTTCCTGCAAATTATGGTTCTATAAATTAGATAACCAGTGCTGGATTCGAGGAATTTATAAGTGCCGAAATACAGGAGAATCCTAGACTCTAGACGTGGATGGCTGAAACGATTTTCTTTCTAAAACGTAATTTAACTTTTAAAATAACTATGCAACTGGAAAAAATGCCATGATTTTTGGAAATAATGTCACGATTTTTGGAAAAAATGTCACGCTTTTTGGCTAAAATGTCACGATTTTTGGAATGGCTGACTGGTGGAATACATATTTTTTTATTGATAGAATTAATTACATTATACAATTAATACAATACACAATTAATTATATTATATTGATAGTTTAAATCCATTTATTTATAAAAATGTTAACAATTTTCATGTGCCATTCTTTATTCTTTAAAAGTATTCTCAAGTTTCATGAAGCTCGATAATTTTTGAAAGAATAGCCTAATGAAGTTACATAATTGGGCATTGAACTTAATTCAATTGAAGATAACAGTAAATACTATTGTAATAGAACTTAAGAGTTCGACTGAAAAAAAATCCTTTATTGAGTTGTGATCGATGTTATAGAATCTTTCCATGGGAGTGAAATGGGAGTGCGAAATCAGATTTTCATCTCATTTCATACAGCATAAAACTATTAAAGTCTCCTACTGACCTAAGTTACACGATAAAAGTAAAACTGAGTCTAAATTCTTCAAATTCTAACTTGATAGAATCTTACCAGCCTGGATACATAAATATTATATTAGCACAAGATCGTCAATAGTAAATCAGCGTATTTTTTTTGTGTATGATACACCATCCATCATTTTCTTGCTAGCAGCCATTTTCTAGGACAGAACTCACAAAACACTAACAACCAATAGGAAAAGAGCAGGTGGGGCATGGAGGCGTGTCCAAGTCAAATTTGAAACATCACCCGTCAACTGCTGCCATCTACTGGTTGAATTTGTAAACTTTTCTAACCGATTTTTTCGGCCATTTTGATCGTAGGTGGAGCTTGGAGGCGTGTCCAATGGAAGTCGAAGCAAGTCACCCTATTGCTACTGCCATCTGCTCGCTGAATCAGGAACTACTGTATTTCGAATGTTATTCAAGAAAGTTGGGTAGAGCAGTGCGAATGGCTGGAATCTTCAATTTGCTTGTCATTGAGTTTCCAATTTTTTGTAAAAACATCTTTATTTTCAGTAAAATGAAATATTTATGATAATTCCCAATATTTTTCTGTGAAAAATTTATCATTCCCTTTATTATGTGCTCTCAAGCAAACTAATAAAATGAATTTATCAATAATTTAAATTCTAATATCTTAATGATAAAGTACGGTACAATGTGACAGTTTGCTCAATGAAGATAGCCTTCAGTTATTCTGTATCAATTCCTGTAGGCTTTTGCTCATCACATATCCAATACATGGAAATACAAAACAATACGTTGGGAATGTTTAGATACATTAAAATAAGTCCCTATAGCCAATCCTTTTTGCCACACCTCATGCAACATTGGGATTGCTTATGAGAAAAATGTGAACATGCAAGGCAGCTTGAATCATGTTTGGCTTTGAATATATTATAATACAGTATGTTGGATTGCATTCACCTGTAATAAAGGGGGGAGGCGCCCGCCAAAATTTCGCACAGGGCGCCAAAAACCACGATAGGGCCCGGAGTACCATGGTTTCGTGGCCAGACCGGTGTGTTTATCGCACTAAATCAGTGTGTTTTATTTCATTCGAAATAGAATACTACACTGGCGGCTCGTGCCCACGAAATAGGTGAAGTGCCCGTATCTTTTACTGTACAGCACTTCACCTGTTTCGTGGGCACGAGCCGCCAGTGGTATACTATTCACTGTACACATTCTATGTACTCTATTCACTGTATGAAGTATTCTGTATACTTATAGTACATTAATATTGAACATCGCATATGCATATTATGCTAACATGAATGTTATGTTAAAATGATATTATTTAAGTAGTGCAATCGTTCAATTAATTCATCTTCTTTTCTTCATCACTTCCTTCATAATTATAGTAATAGTTATTATCTTATCATAGATGAGGTATTACTTGAGGAAAGTAACTAGGTAGTCCTATAAAAGTGTGTGGAGAATATAAAAAATATTCATAGCCTACTCATAAATAGACAAAAACTTGATTTATTAAAAAAGTTGATAAATAAATAATAAAACTAGAAACAATAAATAATATGATCTTCAACCAAGAGATATTAATGGGTAATTTGGTAACTTATAACAGTACTTAACAATTTCTATATTTGAAGTCGATAGTATTTTTGATTTTATAACGTAATTGGTATTGGAAACATAGTTGTAAAATACATTGTCGTATTAATATTTTTCTTTGGTAACTCCTAAAAATCAATACCTATTTATTAGATTTGGTTCAAAACCGATCCATTTTGGAAAATATTTTACTTTCGTGCTTGATCCACGTCTTATAAATTAATACATATGAACATCGCAATATATTCCACGATGGCAGCTTAGTTCTAGGTTCTCAGGTTATCGTTATAATAACTTTGGAAAATATATCATCAACTCTGTACTCTATCCAGTTCTTGAATATAAATTGACATAAAATCACGCAAGTCATTTTAGAATGGCAAACTTATGTTTCCTGTTTTTGTAATGGCTTTAGAAAATATTTCATAAACTTCACTCTTTGTAAATATAAATGAACTTGGAATATCTCAACACATTTCACAGGGGCGGCTTGATTCCGACCAAATTCGGATTATCGTAGTTGTAGCCAGGGGTGCCGTACGTGGCCAGTCCAGGCCATGCAGCCGTTGCCGGCCATGTGGCAGCTCCGGGCCATGTGGCCGCCGCTCCCGGCCATGTGGTAGCCGCTGCAGCTGTCCAGGGCTGCGCTGCAGCCCAGGGACGTGCGGCCCAGGACGGGGTTGCGGGCCAGGCGGGCTGTGGGACGCCGTAGACGGGGCTGGGACGTGCCGTCCACGGGGCGGTGGATGGCGCCAAAGTGTAGTACGAAGTGGAGACGGGAATGACGGGTAAATAAGTGCTGCTGACGCTGTAGGGGCGGGTAGAGGGGTAGGTGGTGGGGGAGGTGTAGCCAGCGGTAGGTTGGTAGTTGGAGTAGGCTGAGCTGGCGCTGTAGACGCCTGAAAAACATGGAAAAAGAGGGTTAAAAAAATATTAAATTGTAACGAAATGAAATTCTATCAGAATTCATAACATCAAACCATTGACAATCTACTCTACTATAAGTGTAGTCCGTCCAAGCAAAGATGACCCTTTGGCAAGATGAGAAAATAATTTTGGTTCAAAAATTATTGGTTTGCTCTTAAATTGAAGATCAGAATGTTACCTACGATTTGGACCAAATCAATAATTTTTGAAGAAATATTGAACCAGCTGGAGTCATTTTCTCATCTTGCCAGAGGGTCTTCTTTGCTTGGACAGACTATACTAAGTATGTATTGTCTTTGATCAGGAGTTGTGCGGTTTGCGCATTACGATTACACAAACATCATGCATCATGCTTTATTGCTTTTGTGTATATGCTTCCATTCGTTGTTTCCCGTTGTATTATTCTTTTAAATGACCCTTACATAGTGATTCAACTTGATTGAGGCTTTAGAGACCTCCAGACCAAGGTAATTAGAAAATAATTCTAATTCTATTCTAATTACCTTGCTCCAGACAATTTTCGATAACTCATTCAGCTGCTAGAGATTTTGCAATGTTTTTAAGGCTTTCGCAATTTTTTTGATTTGATATTTTAGGGCGGGTATTACACGATAATAGTTCTATGATCTTACCTGATCATAGATCTATTATCGTGTAATACCGGCCTAAGGTAATCATATACAGTATAGACAATAAAGTTGAATTTTGAACCAGAGATTGTTGTTGGGTATGTATCATTGTATCAAATCAGGATTATTTTCTCATTAAGATACATAGCGACTCAACATTTGTGGAATACACGTACAAATCCATACATACCTAGAGTCTGTCCAAGCAGAAAAGACCCTCTTCTGGCAAGATGGGAAAATGACTCCAGCTTTGTCAATATTTCTTTGAGTATCACAAATAAGATCTGAATAGTAGATACAATTGTTTCCTACAATTTGAGATCAAATTGATAATTTTTGAACCAATATTGACCGGGCTTGAGTCATTCTCCCATCTTGCCTGAGGGTCTTCTTTGCTTCATGGACCCACCATATATGGGCAGTCGAATGATGTCACTGAATGAATAAATGAATTAATTTAATGAATGAATTAAATTACCTGCAGTGTTTGTTGTATCCAATTCAGGAACTATAGCGACTGTTTCGCCAGCTATCGGAGCCTCCCCATTGGTCGATCTCAACAGCAGGATACTGATTAACACCAAATCCTGTAAATAATATCAATTTTCTCATTAAAACAGAACAAACTCTCACTCAATGTAGCTTATATTGATTGAGTTATAATTTTGGTCTGTGTAGTACTATTCACTCAATGTAGCGTATATTGTTTTGTATATATTGTATTAATATATAATTTTGGTTTGTATAGTACTTGCGAAGGTGATATTGTGGTTGTTATCCATTTTCAATAAATAGCAAAGTTATTGTCAACAGTTAATCAGAGATTAAAAATAATAAAGCAACCCGAAAGGGTATTACGATTTTTGATAAATTTGTGGCTTGACAATATCTCATCTTTTCATTTAAAATAATTTTGGATTTCATTAGGGATGAATAATAGTCAGAAACAATGGATTTTGAACAAGCTTTTCTCATTCTACAGTAAAATAAAGCTGAATTAAACTGAGATTTCATGGAATTTGTAGGCCTATTCTGACGATTTATTTATTTAACCAGTTGAATCTTGGTATTTGCTAGACCAAATCGCATATCTTATTTTCTAATATATAGCATTGACCTAACAAATAACAGGATACCACGACCCCACTAGCTATAAGAATACCTCTTATGAATGACCAAGTATTCTAAATTATCTATCATTTTATGAATACAGTATCCTAAATTCCAACAGGATACCATGACTCCACTAGCTATAAGAATACCCCTTATGAATGACCAACTATTCTATATTCGTTTTATGAATACAGTATCCCAAATTCCAATTCATTGTGTAATTTTAAATTGAACATGTTTTGAAATAAATCTATTTCAATTCACAATGTATCCAAATGAATGAATAAAATTAATGATTAGTTGATGATATTGTAAACCTGATGTAGTATTTACTTCTGTCGATGATCAAATCATTGAATGAATACAATAGTGTATTGATAATAATAATATGAATGAATCATTTCAAACACATTTTAAACTCATGTTTCAGCTTATGTTGTTCTTTGTTCAAACTAGAATGAAGAGCTTGGAACTATCAACCTTGAGTAATCAAATAGCGCTCCATACTTGACTCATTCATGTTATGAGAATGTTTCTACACAAATTAAGAAATTTGAATATTTCCTTTTATACACTCTTAATGCCTCATGCATAATATACAGTGTAGCCTTCACCACTGGTGGCTTGTGCTCTCGAAAAAGGTGAAGTGCTGTACACTGTACAGTCACAGAGTATGTATAAATACATACAGTACAGTGGTCTTTCTCCTTTGTGGTACAGTAAAAGATACGAGCCGCCAGTGACCTACACTATAAAGACTATATTCACTTTGATGTTCAGGGCTACTAATGCATGCATAATAAATAGAGTATAAATCTGAACACCCTTATAAATGTTTTGATAGTTATACAACTAGTTCCGATCACATTCCAATCACTTTAAAGTGTAGTGTAACTCTATCATAAGAATAAAGTATCTGTAGTGAATACCTGTAGTTCTAGCTTCAATAAATTATTGTAATAATAGTTTCGAAATATTGGCAACTATTATGAAATATTTCGAAACATTCTAATATTGGCAACACTCAATTTGCACTAACATATTGATATTAGTTATTTTTTGTCAGACGATATATAGCTGATCCTGAATGATAGGCGGATTCGTCTTCTCCTTGTACGCTCCAACAGATGATTTTGTCAATTAGAGTTGATTTAACTATCCTTGGACAATGTTCTCGAAATCAGAAGAGACAATAGATACTTCAAATCAGCTGTGCATCACGTACAAGAGGCAGACGAGGCTGAGGCTGGGGACAGCTATACCTACGTAATCAATTGCGGGACCAAAATTTCAAAACAACATTATGTTTAAAAAGGATTAGTTTATGTATAAAATTTTTCGTCAAAATGGGATGAGAAAAATTGATAAAAATTTCGAAACAAAATAAGTATGAGAAAGTAGCCGACGAGTGGAAAGATGAGTTTTAAATAAATATATACGATGGGAAATTTGTTTTTAATTTCGAAACAAAATTAAGTTTAATAATGTAAGAGTGCATAGATAAATTTTCTTAAACAATAAATAATAATATTCGTTTAACCTGGCTGGCTCAGGTCTGGTGTCAGAGTTTTCAGGTCGCTCCTGATCAATTTCAGGGTCTCTGACATGACTTAACGACTGCTTTTAGACAGCCGGGACCGACGGCTTAACGCATAAAACAATCAGGATGAAGAAATTGATGACAATCCAAAACAAAATCAAGTTTTAAAAAGTACAAGTGGATGTATGAATTTTTTTCAACAAAAGTGATGTAACAATTGATGATGATTTGGGAACACAATAGAGTTTGAAGAACTACAAACCGACAGAAGCAAATATTGTAAAGCTAATTCGATGAAAAAATTGATAGAATTTTATGAAATCACTCACCAGAGACATGTCTGCTCTTCTCCTAGCACACTTCAGAAGGTAACTGAAATTCGCCAGCTGAAAACTAAACTCTTATACGATTGAACCGTGAATGGATCGAGCCAAGAAAAGTGCTTTTCAAACTACGGCGACCATCATTTGACTTGGAAATCCGTCACCGAAGACGATCTGTCAAATGATCTTTCATTCTGTTGATGGTCGAACGCTGCAAATATGCAATTAGGATCTTTTCTTCGTTTTTTCCTTCAGTACTGACTGACCATTGTAAGGGTGACCCCAACTGGAAGTAGGTCGAGCTAAATAGTTTGCTCTTATGCAATTACGGTATTTACAAATATGCAGCAGTGGTGTAACGTTGGAAGAATTGAGCAATAGGTGTGGTCTTTCGTATTCTAGGTAGCTAGGTTCTTTCGTATTCCAGTGTTTTCGAAAACACTGGCGGCTCGTACCCACGAAACAGATGAAATGCCCGTATCTTTTACTGTACAGCACTTCACCTATTTCGTGGGCAAGAGCCGCCAGTGCTTGAAATGTTGTGAATCTTCATCTCTCATCGAGGGGAATATTAAGTTCATGATAGTATTATTTGAGTAAGGCGGGTATTACACGATAATAGTTCTATTATAATAGTCGATCATATGGAAAAAGATGAAAATATGATTTTGTATTTTTGTCTCTTTTCATATGATCAGACATGATTATAGAACTATTATCGTGTAATACCGGCCTAATTATGATAATTTTGAGATTGAAATACAATATTATTGAAACAAAGACAAAGTCCTGAACGTTCCTTCTTTCTAGTTTCTAATGAAAACATAATGGAGATTCAGAGAATACTAGATATATAGATGATAAAATTTTCTATCAAATTTGTCAGTGAGATAATAGTGATCTTTGTCTTTGTGTATTATGGAGCTGGTATAGGAAAACAACTAACTGGTATATGTACAAAAATTTTTATCAATGAACTATTTATCACTTGAATATTCCATGCTCCTGTATTTTATGCTCCTATATTCATTTTCATTTTGAAATAAATTACACTGATAATGACGACTCTACAATGATTCTATTGTCTTATCAGTTCACTGGCGGCTCGTGCCCACGAAACAGGTGAAGTGCTGTACAGCAAAAGATACGGGCACTTCACCTGTTTCGTGGGGACAAGCCGCAGGTGTGTCAGTTCAATATTTATTTCGTATATTCTATTTTGGGCCTTTTTGTATTGTCGCCTATTGTTATCATATACAAAATTTTGTATCATTACAAACCCATGTTTTTTAGGATATTATAAATAGGACGATTCTAATCAAAGTTAGTATAGTTAGTAAAGTTACTATATATGAACCTTGGTTTCTAATAGCATTGATTGTATTCACTGGATGTAGAATAGCGAGTGAAATAAGTAATGAGTAAAATCATTCTTATTTTTATTCTTACACTTTATTTTGGCAGGGGGTCATATTTTTGTGGCCACAATGGTCACATTATCAAGCTAACTTTCATTTAGTGCTTGCTTAGTCAGTTATTATCAAAACCAAATGAGTTAGTATTGGAAGAATAATATTCTTCACTCTCGAACTGTTCAAAAAACTCTTGAAGAAGGAATTCGAGGCATCCAAACTGAGGAACTGTGGCACATTTATTAGAAAAATAGGGAAGAATGGCTATCTTTGCAGAGACAAAAGGGCGGAGCTTACCACGATTACAATGAAGCACTGTGATTGGACGAGAACGCTCACTCCCACTTTCAACACTCGAACGGCCAATCGGAGTCAAGCATTTTATAATTCTTGGTTCTGTTTTGAATACTCATGGGAAACAATCTACTCCTTTAAAATCAAATCAATTTCACGGAATCATAGCTTTTTGTAGACTTCAATGTGTTTTCTAATTTTAGGAGATATAATTAATAACAAGATGGATCCTCGAAATGATGGTTGTACAAGTACAAGTACCATTAACAATAATATAAAACTAATCAAAATCTAATTTTTTTCGAGATCCAAGTTCGTGTTCTTTCTCAAATGAAGATATCATAGGTTAAATTAAGCGAGACGTTTTAAGAATACATAAAAATGTCATTTATTAATTACTCACATAAACACACATTAGCTAAAATCATGTCAAATCCAGTCAAATATTATCAAAGTAAACTATACAATCATGAAATCAGAATTCATTAATTTCTTATAAATACAATATTCACTCATTAGGCTCCATTGTCGAAAGGCACTTAAATGTTTCATTTGTAATTCGAATATTGAATAGTATTAATTAATATTGAATTATAATACAACCGTGAATAATTATTCATAATTACTTTGATAATAGAAATAATCAATAAATTGTTCACTTGAATTTCCAAATGAGATTGAAAATAGAGTTCCTAGCAATAATATAGCTTTTACAAAAAATTTCGAGTATAATATTATAATAATATTGTTGAGTTCTTTTCATTATAATTTAAATTCAATCACGGGGCTGATCAAAGTTACCAGTAGGTATTTGTCCAAGAAGTTATGTCATGCTAGGATATTGTATTCGACATTACTTTTAAGACAATACAAACATGTCATTCATGAAACTAAAATGCACTAATTCAATGTTTTGTAATGCTCAATAATGCATCACAAGAGTCATAATGCATTCTCATGCTTTGACAAGAATTTGTCATGTATTAAGGTGTGGTTATTCATCTGGCTTTACAGTCAGTAGACGTAGACTATTAGTAATCTAATCTATTTAGAATGTATTAGAATAGTCAAAAATTAAAATGCACGGCTGAATATCAAATTGTGTTTCAACAAACAATTATCATCAAACAAAGACACAATCTTTTAAAAACTATTTTGAAGAATCAATGAATCTACGATTTGTTCAAGCCTGGAAATATTATTCTATTGAGATACAAAAGTTCTATCACTCCTTGATTCCAAATCAATGTATGAATGATGACATTCCATCAAAATCATTATTGTAACATTTTTTTATAAAAAGCCACTTCTCTCAATTCTTACTCATTGGAATTAGAACAAAGGTCACCGCTCTTAAACAAAGCTTACATTCTTGATATTTATTGAAAAGATTACCAAAATTGGAGGAAATTATTTGAACTTCTCTTTGTATTACCTATCTTGAAAACACTGTAAGCATGACATAACTTGTGGACAGGTCCCACTGGAAATCATCAATCTATTCTACAGGTGTTACACTCCTTCTCCTTGGAATAATCCTGTCACCAAATATCCCCCTCTTAGTTGTTGCTGATTTCTGATACTGCACATTAACTCTATCATTGTACAAATGACTGTTTCTCAACGCATCTTTGAAATAATTATGCTGTTGTGCCTCATTATTCACCACTCTCTTTGATAATGCCCTTGAATTACATTGATTACATTGGTAGGGTACAGCAAATGCAGAGGGGAAAAATGGTCGGATAGCCTGCTGCTGATCTTCCCCATTACCAGAACAGTAGGGATAGAAAACAACTGGAATGTACCCAATAACATAACCTGGAGGCAGGGAACCCTGATTTGGATCTGCTGGAGGAGGATTTGTACCATTTCCAGGTGTCACAAAGTAACAGGGACACATACTGGGGCTGGGAACAATGGGAACCGGGTAGGGAACAACATAAACTGGTTGGGAGTTATTGGGAGGTTGCGCAAACTGTTGTGGGTGATGGGATGGTGTGGAACAATTGCATCCTGGGCCAGAACCTGATGCACCTTGAGAGGTGGAGCCTTGATGAGATGAACCCTGAGAAGAGCTTTGACTGTCTGGAACCACTATTGGTTGACCAGTGAAAGATGTTTGAGGCTTTGAGGTGGCAGAACCTGGCTGAGATGGATAGCCACCAGATGTTTGAGATAGGTAACTTCCAGAAGTTTGTGAACCACTTGTGGGTTGTGATGGATAACCACCAGAAGGTTTTGATGGATAACCACTTGTAGGTTGTGATGGAGAACTACCAGAAGGTTGTGATGAAGAACCACCAGAAGGTTGAGATGGATAACCACCAGAAGGTTGAGAAACACTATTAGATGGTAACTCTGATGGACTACCTGGTTTGTTACCTTGATTGTGAACTGGTTTTGAAGGTAGAGCTGCCTCAGTAGTGTACTCAGGTCTAGATGGGTATGCAGATTGAGTAGTGTAGCCACCACCCTGCCCAGCTCCAGTGGTTACACTAGCATATTCAGGTTTCAGAGTGGTTTGATAGCTTGGTGAATAGGGTGGATTTGGTTTTGGGGTTGACTGTTGTCCAGGCCTGTAAGGGGGTGAAGTTTGAGAAGGATAACCAGTGGTAACAGGTCTCTCAGTATTGGGGTAGGAAGAACTTGGTTTTGTTGATGAGGTAGGGTAGCCTGGTGTATAACTTGGGTAACCTTGTGTTTGTCCTGGGTAACCTTGTGAAGAGCTGGGATAGCCTTGACTTGGATAGCCTGTTGAATGACTAGGATAACCTCCTGGCTGACTTGGATAACTAGTTGACTGACTTGGATAACCTGTTGACTGACTTGGATAACCTGTTGACTGACTTGGATAACCTGTTGACTGACTTGGATAACCTGTTGACTGACTTGGATAACCTGTTGACTGACTTGGATAACCTCCTGGCTGACTTGGATAGCCTTGACTTGGGTAGCCTGGCTTAGAACCTGGGTAACTGGTTGTGTGACTGGGCTGATATGGAGGTGAGCTTCCTGTTGAATAGCTTGGATACCCACTAGTACTGGGTCTTCCTGGTTTTGGTGTAGAGAATCCAGGATATGGAGAGGATCCAGATGGAGGATATCCAGTGTGAGATGAGCCTGATCCTGGATATCCAGTTTGAGATACTGAACTAGGATAGCTGGATTGAGATGAGCCTGAGCCTGGATACCCAGTTTGAGATCCTGAACCAGGATAACTGGTTTGAGATGAGCCTGATCCTGGGTAAACAGTCTGAGATGATTGTCCAGGATGACTGGGACTACTAGGATAGCCTGGTCTGAATGTTTGGGGAGGCTTCTGACTTGTTTCTTGTCCAGGATATGAAGTTTGACTGGGATATCCACCTCCTGGTCTGTAAGGTGGTTGTGAGGTCTGACTGGGATATCCTGGATACCCTGAAGGACTTGTTGTCATTTGGAAGTTGGTGCTTCCAGGTCTATTATTCTGTCCACCAGGGGCATAGCCTTGCTGGGATGGTTGACTTGGATATCCACCTTGGTTACCATCAGGTCTTACTGGATATCCAGTTTGTTGATTTGAGCTGGGAACCTGAGATCCACCATGACTTGGGTATGTGAGCTGGTTATCTGGGACATTTGATGGGTACCCTGTTGTCCCTGAACCACTTGGTCTAGTTGGGTACTGTGAAGGATATCCTGTTGTGGAAGTGAACACATTTTGACCAACTGGTCTTACTGAGGTTGGGTTCTGTGTGAATCCTGTAAAAGGTGGTGGAGTAGTTGGTCTGGTTGCATATCCTGGTCTGACTGTATCCCCTCCTTGATAGGGTGGTCTTGTTGCAGGAGGTTGAGGCCTACTTGGGTAACCAGTTTGTTGACTTGAACCTTGATAGGGTGGATTGCTGCTTGAAACTTGTGTAGGGCTGTAAGGAGGTTGTGTGTAAGGCGGTCTTGTTGTACCCAAACCAGATGAAGTGCACTGAGAACTTCCACCAGGATAAGATCCTGCTGATTGTGAACTACATGGTGGTGAAGGTCTGTATGGTTCATTCCCTGAAGATCCAGGATAAGATGAGGGTGGTCTAGTTTGTGATACCTGATTGGGAGAACTAGGTGTCTGGACATTTGTTGGATAACCAGAACCAGAGGGTGGTTGTCCTCCAGTTGGGAATGATGCTGAGGGTGGTGGACTCAATGTTGTGGATCCACTTGAAGGTAAACCACCAGAATGTGTGACTTGTGGTTGACTTGAGCCAGAGCTGTGATTAGGAGACTGAGGAGGAGGAAGGTATGGTGTACCAGGGAAGCTATTGGGTCCACCTGGCTTTTGAGGTCTTCCAGGATATGATCCACTGCTTGATTGACTGGGAGGATATCCCTGACCACCTGTTGACCCTGATACTGGTCCAATTGAGGCATCTGGTCTTGCAGGAATGCATTGACCATTTGAAGGTAATTGACCTGCTGATCCTGTTGAGCAGACTGTGCCAACTGGTGTTCCTGAAGCAGTGGGGTGTGAAGGTGATCCTGGTTTCTGTGGTATACCACTTGGTGATCCAATTCCTTGGCCACTACCAGATGGGTAACCTGGTTGACCAGGATTTGATGAGCTTCCAACAGTACTAGGACTTTGAGGTTGACCTGGATACCCAGGTTGTGATTGTCCTGGGTAGGTAGGTTGAGTCTGACCTGGATAACTTGGAGAACTTCCAATACTCCCAGGTACTTGAGGATTGTATCCTGGTGAGTGACCTGGTTGTGAAACTGCTGGATAACTGGTTTGTGGATGACCAGGTTGTGACTGGCCTGGGTAACTTTCAGAACATCCTGGAGTTTGAGGACCACATCCCTGTGATTGACCTGGGTAGCCTTGAGAACTTCCAGAGCAGCCTGGTTGTTGAGGATTACATCCTTGTGATTGACCTGGATAGCTAGGCTGTGTTTGGGTTGGATAAGATGGAGCACCACCTGTACTGACTGGTTTCTGTGGTTGATAACCTGGCTTCTCAGTAGCACTTGGCTTCTCAGGATATCCCTGTGACTGACTGGGGTAACCTGGCTGTTGACCTACTCCACTTACAGATCCTGGGTACTGGGATGATGGTGATCCTGGAATTCCAGGAGCACCTGGTGAAGAAGGCTGACCAGATAAGCTGGGATACTGATTGTGTGAGGAACCTACAGGATTAACTGATGGACTGGAAGGGGGTTTGCTCCCTATAACTCCATTTGGTGCAGTACCTGGTTTTTGAGATTGAGTACCTTGCCCTGGGTAGCCTTGTTCGCCCACACCCCCAGGGTATCCAGGTTGAGTGCCTATTACATTTGATGATCCCTGAGACATAGGCTTTATCCCTCCTGGGGCACCCTCATGTCCTAATTGTGGATGTTGACTGGATCCTGTTGATGGATAAGTTGATGATCCAATACTAGATTGTCCTGGATAGCCAGTTCCAGGAACTTGTGATCCAGGTAGGTAGGATTGAGAAGGAAAACCAGGCCTAATAGTTTCTGCTGGTTTCTCACTTGTGATACCACCAAGGTCTCCTGGTACTGGAAGTCCTGGTTGAGTTGATTGTGATGGGTGAGACCCAGCATGACTTGATGTCTGACTAAATCCAGTTGTACCTGGATAAGTTGAGGGTTCATTTGGTCTATGAGATCCATGTCCTCCTGGTCCAAGAGGTCCTCCTGGTCCTTGAGGTCCACCTGCTCCTTGAGGTCCATGTCCTCCTGGTCCATGAGATCCTCCTGGTCCTTGAGTTCCACCTGTACCTTGAGGTCCATGTCCAACTGGTCCAAGTGGTCCTTCAGGTCCTTGAGGTCCATGTCCTCCTGGTACAAGAGGCCCACCAGGTCCTTGAGGCCCACCAGGTCCTTGAGGCCCACCTGATCCTTGAGATCCATGTCCTCCAGGTCCATGAGTTCCTGTTGGTCCTAGAGGTCCACTTGGTCCTTGAGGTCCTTGTCCTCCTGGTCTATGAGGCACTCCTGGTCTATTAGGACCTCCTGGTCCTTGATGTCCACCAAATCCTGGAGGTCCACTAGGTCCTTGAGGACCTCCTTGTCCTTCAATTACACTGGGTCCTTGAGGTCCACTTGGTCCATGAGATCCACCAGGTCCTTGTAGTACATGCCCTCCTGTTGCATGGGACCCTCCAGGTCCTTGAGGTCCATGTCCACCTTGTCCATCAAGCCCTTCAGGTCCATTGGGCCCACCTGGTCCATTAGGTCCACCATGTCCATGTATTCCATGCCCTCCTGTTGCATGAGACCCTCCAGGTCCTTGAGGTCCATGTCCACCTTGTCCATTAAGCCCCCCAGGTCCATTAGGCCCTCCAGGTCCTTGAGGTCCATGTCCACCTTGTCCATTAAGCCCCCCAGGTCCATTAGGCCCACCTGGTCCATTAGGCCCACCTGGTCCATTAGGTCCACCTAATCCATTAGGCCCACCTGGTCCATTAGGCCCACTTGGTCCATTAGGCCCACCTGGTCCATTAGGCCCACCTGGTCCATTAGGCCCACCTGGTCCATTAGGCCCACCTGGTCCATTGGGTCCACCTTGTCCTTGAGGCCCACCAGGTCCTGAAGGTCCAAAAGGTCCACCAGTTCCTTGTGGTCCACCTGGCTGCCCTCCTGATCCTTGTGGTCCTGCAGGACCAGTTCCACTCACTTGTGATGGATAAGTAGGTTTTGTTGAGCTTTGACCTGGCTGAATAATTCCTTGTGGTCTAGATCCTTGTGGACTTGGAATACCTGTGCCTGTTGATTGTCCAGAACCACTTGGTCTCAATGGCTGTGAGGGATATGATGATCCTATTGTATCTGGTCTCTGAGGACGTACTCCTGTTCCTGATCCTGATGATCCTTGAGCCCCAGGTTGGCTAGGGCTTCCAGAGCTTCCTACTCCTGGGCCAGATCCTGGCCTTTGTGGAATTTGTTGGTTGGGATTTGTTGTACCACCTGTTCCAAAGCTCACAGACTGTCCTGGAGTACCTGTACCCTCTCCTTGTACAGGTGGATTCCCAGGAAACTGAGGAGTCTGTGTGATGTTACCCATAAGATTCCCGCATCCTTTGGGGAAGTAAAGATCTTTCCAAGGAGTAATCTGTCCATGGTGATGGTGATGTTCATGATGTTCTCCATGTTCATGATTCTCGCCATTTTCATGATGCTCATGATCAATGCTTTGTTCAGGTTCTTGGTGATGTTCATGAGGGTGGAGAAAGAGTTCAATGTCTTCTCCTGGCTTCACAACTCGGTATCCCCAGCCATCAGATAAGTAATGGGTGACTCTCAGTTGGCCGTCAGGGTCTATGTATCCATAGCAGCCATAGACAACACCGTCTGGTCCTCTGTTCTCATGGTGAAACTGTCCATCTGGTCCAAGTTCATAGCCAAAGTTGTAGGAGCCTGAAATATTCAAGTGGAAAAATTTATCATCATTTTTATAAATGAAAAATATATCTTATATCTAATATTTATTTGTATAGGAAGTAATAGACTGAGGTGGACTAACATAAATTTTCCAATAGGTCTCTGACGAGCAAGATGAAAAATAGCTTTAGATTTTTTGAACTATTAAAAAAATCAAATAATATGTAGAAACTAATAATTAATAATAAGAACTAATATATGTACTAATAAGTAAAAATCAAAACACGAAGCTAATTATTCTGATGAGTAATAACTATTATTGACTCATTAATTTCCATAAGAATTGAGATTGAGATAGTAAATGGCTAGTGTCCGTTTTCTCTTTCTCTACAATTATAATAAAACCTTATAATCAAAAGAGAAACAGAAAATGAACAAGTTATTCACCCAATCTGATTTTGTCCCTGTGAATTCTCTGAGTATTCAATTATTCATGAATAGTCTTAAAAATTTCTTTTATAACCAGTCCATATTTTGTGTGTACTGTATCTTTCAAAGCAACAGTCTCAAGTCTTAAAAAAACTACGTATTATTATCTACACCGAATAGGAATGCAATAATATTATTGAACTTGAGAGTTGAGAATATAAAATACGTTAGAAAACTTCGACAAGAGCTCAAACCCAATCGCAATAAGGAGATAATCTCATTTTTTAATCTCAACTTATCTAATTGCAAAGTTGACTCTTGTCTGAAACCCTGCTCCAACTAAAAGAAATCTGATCATGATTGAAAATCAACTAGGCTCGTGAAGAATATTATGTTGTATCATCAACCCTTTATAGGGCAGAAGTGAAAGGCATTAAATTTTCCCAATTTTTCTTCACAGAATCACTCAAAAGTACTCTATAAACACCCTAAAACTTTTTTCACATTTCAAATATTCACTTTTCATAGATTTTCTAGGTGGAAATCATTCACCACAAAATAAACTAGATCAAAGGAAGATACCTTGAACTGCAACTTTTACTAAAATCCGCTCAGATACTGATGGATTGCAGAGACAGACTATCAAACTATGCTATCGAACTTTTTTCTAATAGATGTAGCTATTGGAATACATTGTAAAATCCATTTTATACGTGCTCTCCCAATACGAAAGTTATAACCAACTTATTTGGTCTGAGTTTTAGATTACCATCTTAGACCAGAGTTTACTTATTAAATTCTGATAACATTGAATGTGAATATTAGTTCTATTCGTCTGTTTATTAGAGTATAGCTGTCGCCAGCCATTAAGGCGTTTGGCGAATGACTGTCAATGAATCTCACCTCTCTCAGGACAGTCGGCGTGCTGTCTGAGACAGTACATCGTAATGAGAGTAACCCCTGCTAAATTGATTCACTCTTGAAGACAGCTTCAGACTGTCCTGACAGAGCTGAGGATTTATTTTAAGTCATTCGCCAATCGCCTAAATTGTTGGCAGCAGCTCTAGACGACCCAAGTCTTATTTGAACTTACTCGTATTGAAGTTCTGCTCCAAGTATTGAGTTTTCTCGGGGTCTTCGATATTGAGTACTATCTCCTTGTCACCATTGGTGGCTCGTTGACTGCTTGTCGTCTGCGGAGAGATGATTAGAACAGCCTGTCAACAGAAAAAAAAGAAAAGTTGATCAAAAAAGTTGTTGCGTGTCACTGGAGGAACACATTGTAAAAGTTTCAAAATAGTTAAAAAATTTTCATCGAATTGCTCATAATACAAGTATTGTTCAACATGTTTCAAAAAGCTCAAATATTTCTAAATAAGAGAGGTGAATGTGCCGATTTTAATTGTGAATATGATAATGCTGGGTGTTACAAGCAATAATTGAAACTATAAATATATATTATTATTCAGGAATTTCTTAATCCATGAAGAACTGCGGGGATGAAACTGTTGACTTCTAGAAAGATATCGTGATTTTACTCCATTTCGTGGAAATATTTTGAGAAAATAATATTTATACAGTCATTATAAAAATATTATTTTATTGGAAGAAGTATCACTTAAATAGAGATTGCTAATGATAGAAAAAAAGGTCGATATATCAAGACAAATTGGAGTAAATGGTAGTAAAAGTGGACAATTTTCTTTCACAAGAGATAGAAAAATCATAAATGTTGTTTATTATTATACAATATACTCGTATTATTATACATTATTATTATTATTATATTTTATTATTATTATATAATCTATAATTAGACATTATTTGAATTGTTTATTATTATACAAGAATTTAACATCTGATTGCGTGAACAAGCGATTGTGTAGACCTATCTTCCAAATTAAACATTGGAAACACATTATAAAAACCTTCAGAAACTTCAGTGGGAAATATAATGATGAACTAATTATACATGTCAATTGTGATTGTACGACTACAAAAAAATAAACTTTTTTTCGTAAATCAATCATATTGTTCAAACACAGAAATAACTTAATGACAACGATTTATGGTGAAAGTTTTCAAGTTTGATAACAATAATAATATGAATGAATAATGAATTTTCATTAACATCAGACAAAACAAAATAACATATTTGCAATTTAAAAAAACAATAAGAAAAAGAATAAGAATGTTTTATTTCTTTAAGCATTGTTTACATTGCAATCGGAAACGTCAAATAAATACAATTAATAAATCAACAGATCAAATATTATACAATCAAATAAATATACAATCAACAGATCAAATGTATTACTAAGACTAGACATGAGTTCAGTGTGATAGATTTTCAACACAATGGAATCAACTACTATCATCCAGTAAATGTGGCAGGTTTTGAGCAAAAATAATTGCCTATTTCAAATAAAATAATATCAAATAATATTTTACCAGCTCTTACAAAATATTGCGGCAATCTCATCACCAATAGGTACTGCAGAGGTGTTTATAACTCGTACCAAATCCCTACCAAACCTATAGACCTAATACCGTAGGGTATGTACAGTCCGTCCAAACAAAGAAGACATTCTGGCAAGATGGGAAAATGACTCCAGCTTGGTAAATATTGGTTCAAAAGTTATTAAATTGTAGGAAACATCCTGCTTTACAATTTTAGAACAACTTGTCAATTTTCGAACCAATATTGACCGAGCTTGAGTCATCTTCCCATCTTGCCAGAGGGTCTTCTTTGCTTGGATAGACTGTACTCTCCAAGTCAACATTATTCGAATGTCGATCGTCTCGATGGCCTTACCTCCACTGATGTTTTAGGAGGTTAGGGACCCCGTCAACCTTTGGTAGGGAGGATTGTAGTTTAGTGTTTTGAATTTACAACAAACTGTGTTTGTACCACGGTTTTGTGGTGATGGTTTCTGGGGCGTGGGGGGTTTGAAGGTATATTTCAGCAGGAAAAGGGTAGTGTGGGGGGTAAGGGGTGTAGACAGAAGACGAATACTCAAAGAGCCGCTGAATTTAATCAAATATCTTCGGTTGGTTGGTCTCGCCCTTGTCAGACAGGTGGTATAGGTATTCGCATAGCGGGTTTGTATCGGAATTTACGATCGGAAGCCCACCAAATTCTCTTCCTTTTTCTCTCTCTCACTCTGCTCTCTTTCTCTTCTCACGTTCATACTCCTCTCTGTACTTCTCTTCCTCTGTACTTCCTCTGTTTCTCTGTACTTCATTCTCTTCCTCTCTTCGTTCTCCACTCCTCTTCCCTCTTAGACCCTCCTTCAACCTGCATTCTTCTAATTTTCTCTTTCTCTTTCTCTGTTCTTCTTCTCTTCCTTCTCCTTTTTCATATTTTATTTAGTTGTGGCTCCCCTATTTCTTCTTCTTTCGAATCCTTCTTTATGGAATTCATACTATTAACACGCCTAAACTATTGAAATGAATTGTAGCCGAATTGTAATCTATTCTCCTCCAGTCCCTGGCGGCTCCTACCCACGAAACAGGTGAAGTTCCCGTATCTTCTACTGTACAGCACTTCACCTGTTTCGTGGGCACGTGACCAGTGCCTTTAATGATATGTTTCTTTGATGATAATTGATCATGTGGATGTTCTGCGTTATCGTATCTGACTTCCAAATACGCTCAAACATTGCTTTTCACTATGGAAAATCTTTATAACAATGTCCTTCCTATTAAAATAATAATCCTATCAAACTTTCTATTGGATTTAGCTTCTCTATCCCAGTTATAGCTGACCCCAAATATTAAGGCGGTTTCGTATGTTTCTTGTACTAGTAAGAGGTAATGTAAAGCATCTATTGTCCCTTTTGATTTCAAAAACATCATCTAGGCGTAGCTATAATGACAACTCTAATAATTAGTTATTTCAATTTTTATAATTAAATATGAGTAATCAATTATTGACAACATCAGCTGTTGGAACGCAAATCAGCTGACGAAATCATCTAACTTTTGGCACAACTGTATAGCTTATCTGCAGCTCAAGCTTCCATGATAATAAACAATTCAGGCTTGAAATACACGGCTATAACAACAATAGCTACACTATGGACTCTAATGTATAGTCTGTCCAAGCAAAGAAGAGCCTCTGGCAAGATGGAAATATGACTCCAGCTTGGTCAATATTTGTTCAAGAATTATAAATGTGGTCTTAATAGTAGATCAAATTGTTTCCTAGAATTTGACATCAAATTGATAATTTTTGAACCAAAATTGACCAAGCTTGAGTCATTCTCCCATCTTGCCAGAGGCTCTTCTTTGCTTGGACAGACTTTACATACATAGCTTTATGAAAAATTATAGCAGCCAAACATCTTTCTTTGTATAGAATAATATTGTAGTATTACTGTCAAGCTAACCGTATGAAATACAGTAAAATACATGTATATTATAATGTAATAACTGAAATATTCTCAATATAGCCTATAGAAGTAGTTATCAGTTAGCCTACAGTTATCAACTTCTATAGTTATACTATCATATCTATGTATATTGATAATATTATGATAATAACACTATCACAGTCCCAATACACATAGATATAATAGTATCACTGTAACAGTTTCAATATACATAGATATTATGACTGTCAAGCTAACCATTACTGGTGGGAACGTTTGGCTTGTCTTGTTTATAATGAGAGGAAAGCCTGTTATCCTATGGTTATCCTATGATATTGTGCTGCTCCCATTTATTATTCATAGACTCATTTCAGTCCATTAGAGTTGGCGGCCTCAAACCGAGGAAGGACTGCAGGCATCTCCTGACTTCATCAGAACGTGACTGAAACTATGACAAGAGTATAGTCTTGTCGAGCAAAGAAGACATTCTGGCAAGATGGGAAAATGACTCCAACTCGGTCAATATTAGTTCAAAAATCATGAATTTGAAGTAGAGTTGAATGTTTTTCACAATCT
This sequence comes from Sogatella furcifera, assembly GCA_017141385.1. Classification (NCBI taxonomy): domain Eukaryota; kingdom Metazoa; phylum Arthropoda; class Insecta; order Hemiptera; family Delphacidae; genus Sogatella; species Sogatella furcifera. The sequence goes on from CM029556.1 coordinate 26,787,841, forward strand.
GAGACAAATTTATAATTTTTGAATGAATATTGGCAGAGGTGGATTCATTTTCCCAATTTGCAAGAATGTCTTCTTTGCTTGCACAAAGTAGGCCTATAGCAAGTACGAGCCCAAAATAGAATATACGAAATAAATATTGAACTGACACACTGGCGGCTTGTACCCACGAAACAGGTGAAGTGCCCGTATCCTTTACTGTAAAGCACTTCACCGGTTTCGTGGGCACGAGCCGCCAGTGTCATACAGTGTATCCTATCATCTCCCCACATTCTCTCATAGCGGCAGTTATGTATTGTTAACAATAACATATAAAATCCTACATTTGAATCATTTTTGAAAGTTTATTCTTGATTTATTTAAAGAAAATGGTGTAATAAGTACCGTTTAATTAGCATATTATAGAATTCCCCTTAGTATATTTTTTTGATTCACATAAGTAAAGTGTATGCATCTAAATCTGAGTCTGATTCATTTGCTTCCGATTTTTTAAATTCCGTTGTCACTAGTTCTTCTCTTTTTCCGTCTTCTTGTTCTTCTCCTTCCTCCTCACACATTTCTTCACTGACCAATAATTTCCTCCATTCTCCTCTTCTTCCTTCTTCTTTCCTGTCTCCTTCTTTCCTCCAAATTTCCTCACACATCCAAAACCGGATATTGTGTGCAAGCAAATAACTGCAAGCCATAATCGAGTAACTTATAGTCTGTCCAAGCAAAGAAGACATTCTGGCAAGATGGGAAAATTACTCTAGTTCGATCAATATTGGTTCAAAAATTATGAATTTTGTCTCAAAGTGTAGAACAGGATGTTTTCTACAATTTGAGATCAAATTTACAATTTTTCAATCAATATTGACCGAACTGGAGTAATTTTCCCATCTTGCCAGAATGTCTTCTTCGCTACAGACTATAGTAGGTGTATTTGTATACAAACAGACTCCCAACAATGCCCTCTTGTGTCAAGATGAGAAGACATGCCGCTACCAGGTTAAATGTATGGTGACAGAGGTTCTTCTAACCTTGTACGAACCATATTGGGGGTACAATCAGCGCTCAAGGTGTTGCTATTGGCTGGAATCGCTGCCTGTACTTGATTATTGGTTTCGTGTTTACTGCATGTAGTATATCCAAACAAAGAAGACATTCTGGCAAGATGGGTAAATGACACCAGCTCGGCCAATATTGGTTCAAAAATTATAAATCTGGTCTCAAAATGTAGTAAAAATTCTGTTCTACAATTTGAGACCAAATATATAGTTTTTGAGCAAATATTGACCGAGCTGGAGTCATTTTATGATCTTAACGAAGTGTCTTCTTTGCTTGGACAGACTATATTGGGATGAAAGCCGCTTACAACACTAACAAGGATGAGCTCACACGCACGCACGCGGTTAGGCTACAGGTATCACCGCTATTAGGCATTTGTATGAATAATACCTGTATACCAATACATCCAAGAAGCTGAATAATCAGTAAAAGTTTTCTAAAGATAGTTTTAAATCAATTTCAATCATTATTGAATGATTTATTATGATTTTTTAATCATTATTGAATGATTTTGTTTAGCCTGCAGGTTTTTAACCATGCTTCTATGTATAGCTTGTATACCTTCAATAGAAGCATCTATTGAATCTACTGATTTAAAGAAATATCATCTAGGTATAGCTAAATGATCACTCCAATTGACAACATCAGCTGTTGGAGCGCACAGGATCAAACGAAACTGCCAAAGTCAGCTATATAGCTATATAGTCTGTCCTAGCAAAGAAGACCCTCTGGCAAGATGGGAGAATGACTCAAGATCGGTCAATATTGAATCAAGAATTAATAGTTGTAAGAAACAATTTGATCTACTATTAACACATTATTTATAATTCTTGAATCAAGCTGGAGTCATTTTTCCATCTTGCCGAAGGGTCTTCTTTGCTTAGACAGACTATACAGATATAGTTCCCAATAACGAAACAGGTGAATGAATCAGCTGAAAAGATGAAAACTTTGTTGTCCTCCATATTCCTTTTCTGCCAAACACTAATGAACCAATTGAATAGGAAGAGTAGACATTTTCAAACCATTTCAATAGACATTGCTAAATGTCTCGTATCAACGAGCCTCCTTCCTGTATCAATTTTGGACTCTGTATCACTACTGCGTATCAATATTACGTATCAAAAATCCGCCTTGTAAAGAAGCCTCAATAGAAGCCGAGTGCATGATGCCTTGAATTTCAATCAAATTGGAGACGATTTACGAAATGGTCGTCGTCAACTTTGGTAATCAAAATGGAAGTCGACGATTCCTATTGGTTGCTGCTGGTTGGTTGGCTGAGCTGAGTTGAAGGTCGCTGTGATTGGCTGATTGACTCCCCACCAATAGCTAATGATTCGTTCATTCCAACACAGGGGGCAGCTACTTTCCAAGTCAGTTAACTTTACTGTGACATTCCATCTTTTCAGCAAAAAAGTCTTCTTTTCATAGTCGATGACAATAAGTGTAGTTTGAAATCATTAGTATGAATATTTTAATAATGAGGACTAATTAGAAAACTTTTTCGAATCCAAATCAATGTGAACATCATAAAGAACTTTGACCATGTTTCCTATTTAAAAAGTCATATTAATAATCATCACCAAAATGTTTTCTGTCAAAATTGTTCCTTTTAGGAATTGTATTCTCTTACTAATATATCACGAAACTTAAGCACCTCATTCACATACCCAACCAGCTTGATCCAATCTTTACCACTCAAGTATTGAAGCACTGCTACCTCATCCATTACCCAACAACCAAACCATTCAATATGGAACTCACCCAGGATTGTACATCGACCCAAGAAGTGGTAGGTGTCTTCCAATTCACTACTATTGCACAGGGAACAAATATAACTATTATTATCCCTACCCACCCTAGTTCAGGGATAATCGGGACGCTCACCTTGAAAATCATACTTATGAAACGTCTGTTGTGATTGTCATTAACATATTCTGGTTTTACTGGATTAGGCTACTTATTCTAAGACTATTACATATAGAATGGAACTGCGAATTTGCAGCACTATTTCACAATTTTTCTATCAACTTGATGCGTATTCGACCAATAATAATATTACATTTAACAAACCATTCATTAGGCTAAGCTACCGGGTCTACCCAGCAATCCACATTATATTGCCTACTTGAAATTTTCCACTCTTTTGCCCAACCGCTTCTACTTTGGGATGTTAATATTGTCATTTTTCTTGAGAAAAAAGCCATAAATTATGATAATGATTTGAATGAACAATGAGCACAAATATCACGCAGCATACTAGGATAATCAGGTTCTATGCTTCTATCCGATTGCATCAAACATACGCCGTCACCTTGCAATGTTAATTGGGTCGTCAGCTAATTATTGATCAGCGTTTGATGGCTGTTTATCTCCAACAAGAGTATAGACTGTCCAAGCAAAGAAGACCCTCTGGGAAGATGGGAAAATTACTCTAGCTCGATCAATATTTGTTCAAGAATTATCAACTTGATCTCAAATCGTAGGAAACATTCTGATCTACAGTTTAAGACCAAATCGATATTTTTTGAGCCAATATTGACCGAGCTGGAGTCATTTTCCCATCTTGATAGAGGGTCTTCTTTGCTTGGAGAGACTATACATAGACAGACCTTGCTCGGAATCGGCTTAGTTGATACGGAGAACCAGCCGATTGTTTTGGTAAGGATATAGGCTGGATACGATCAAGTTAACAGGTAATCTCGATATCATCAAGTTTACAGTTTTGATATGATCAAGTTAACAGTTAATTTTGTAGAGTGCTGTGGTAGATGTGAAATGATACAGAAATCTAAACTTTAAAATGATAAAAGAGTGCAGTTATGAATAATTGATAATAGCTTCACACCGTTTGAAATGTCACTCTTCAAACTCGATAATACTTGTACTTGTTAGTGAAGGTATATCAAATTGAACGCTCTAAATCGTACCTAAGCTCAATGTTTATGAAGTATGATACTGTATGTTGACTACGTTACGCTGATCCAGTTAAAGTGAATCAGTGATAAAATATTTCCTCCTTAAGGAATAATATCACCTAGAGTCAGTCCTCTGGTCAAAACGTTTCATTTTCAGAGTCAAACATTTTCTGAAACTAATGAAAAAACCTCCAATAATTCATGAGATTTTGACATTATAGATGAAAGACAAGATGTTGTCAAACCACTAATTTATTAGAAAATCGAGATACCAAGAGATCGAGAATTTTAATTTTCCAATAAATCATTATAGTTGAATTGATTTAACTTCTGACTTTGACTGGAGGGGAGTCCTCTCTTCAATGGGAGAGAGAGAGAGTTTGCTCAGCCAATAGAAACGAGAAATGAGCAAACGCTACACGCGCTGTTGTCAACTTTCCACTCCCATACGCACAGGTGCATTTTTACAAATTCTCCGAGCAAGGAGGAACTACTAGATTAGCTTGTCTGTGCCTAGTGCGTGGATTGAGGCATTCGAGTAAACTGTCGTATCAATGAGGCAACGGCAACACTGTGCCAGCTCAATCCCCACATGTTACATCTCCCCAGATCCCCCGAGTCGGAAGTATTTTCAAAACGACTTTAGTTTGACAACATCTTGTCTTTCCATTTATGATGGATAGCTACCACAATATCACCTTCTCATCTACTGAAAGAGATTTTGACATTCTTGGAAATCATGTTGATAATAATCAAAGTACGTATGTTTTATAGTATGTTCCATTAATATTCTCAATTATTATGCTTTATTAAGGATTGCTTAATGGGGAAAAATCTAGTAGTTCACTATCAATCATTTATTATACAACATACTTTTCAACGAAGAACAAGTTTCAATCAATCGATATTATCTGATAACAGGTTATTAAAGCTATATCAAGCTGGGAAACGAGACTTGAGAGGATAAACCACTTTTCCTCAGTTTTTCCCTCGTTTTTTTTGGTTTTCCAGGCCGATAAATACGTCCTGAAAATCCGCAACACACAATTCGCTTTAGGCTCGTGAAAAATTCAGTCATAGGCTTCTGTTTGCTGGCCTGTGAAGTAAAGGAATTCATGTTTGAATGTGAACGGCATCATGGGATGTGATTCTCCCTAAGGCTTCCTTTTTTGTTGAATTGTATATAGTCTGTCCAAGCAGAGAAGAGATCCTATCAAGATAAAAATAATGACTCCAGTTCGGTCAATATTGGTTCAAAAATTAAAAATTTGGTCACAAATTGTAGATCAGAATGTTTCCGACAATTTGAAACCTAATTTATAATTTTTTATCCAATATTGACCAAGTTTGAGTCATTTTCCCATCTTGCCAAAATTTCTTCTTTGCCTGGACCGACTATATCGGTGGAGAGATCTCCAATGATGAGTGCGTGTTTCACAGATCACGGGTTCGATATATTTTTGAATATTTATAAATTATTTTTAAAGCCGTTACCACGGAAAAAAAAGATGCGAACGGAACAAATCAAGGTACAGGAAAATTATGAAAGGAGATCACAGTGTTATTCCATTCACAGAAAATAATAAACTTATTGGCTAAAAACAGTCCAAAACGTCTTTATACAAAATTTTGATTAATAAAAATTCGAGACTAGGTTATCTTGTTCTGCTGCACTTTCACAAGAATTATTATAGTCGAGGAGAAATACCGTATTATAGTTTATAATCTTCTATCGATCAAGATGTAAATTCTACAATCTTATCGAAGTTGTCATGGATTGAAATTGTTTCAAATTGGTTGAGATCATGAGTCTGAGTTATAACAATTCACAATTAATTGATTATGATTTCGATCTATATATATATATAAATATTTTCAAATTTGTTGAAATCATGAATCTGCGTTATAACAATGCACAATTAATTGATTATGATTTAGATCTAATGATCCTATTGGATTAACAGTACCAATCAAAAAAGCTAAATCCTATGTATTGTTCTACAAGTTGTCAAGATTTAGAATTCAAAAGAGACAGTAGATGCTTCATATCAACTGTTAGTAGGTTATATCACGTTTAAGAGAGAGACGGAACGCTTTACTTTTTGGCTTCGGCTTTATTACAGGAACTACTTCTCTCTCTCACGATCTTTCATAGTGAAACAATAGTTAAAAATTGTAGGTTAACTCTCTTAATAGTCATTTAGTCTATTTTCTTCAAGTGACGTAAATGATTTTCCTGAGTGAAGTAATTATGGATGAAACTCCCACACTAGACCTTCATGAAGTTCATGACCAAAATTCAATCCATCGTAACGTAAAAGGCTGTACAGTACTTGTTTCTTGATAATTAATTCAAGAATCTATTTACTCGAGGAACAAAAAAAATTAAAACTCCCGAATATACGTCACTTATTATGTTATGAGTTTCTAACATTATAGGACGAAGACATCACGGGCTATTACACTTTGAAAGATTTATTGTAATGGAGACATGTTCTTGTTACAGCAAGTTCTTATAGAATTTAGGCAGTTTCGTCTGTCTCTTGCACGTGATGTAATCTACTAACAGCTGATGTAAAGCATCTATTGTCTCTTATGATTATAAAAAAAACATCATTTAGGCATTGAAACATTATGACACTCTCACTGACAACATGAAAAAAGGAGAAGAAGAAGTAGAAGGAGAAGAAAGAAAAGAAGAAGAAGAAGAAGAATAAGAAGAAGAACATGATGATGATGAAAAAGAAGAAGAAAAGATGATGATGAAAAAGAAGAATAAATAAAAGAAGGAGGAGGAGAAGAAGAAGAAGAAGAGGAAGAGGAAGAAGGAGAAAAAGAAGAAGAATAAAAAGAAGGAGGAGGAGGAGGAGGAGAAGAAGAAGAAGAAGGAGAAGAAGAAAAGAAAAAAAAGAAAAGAAAGAGAAAGAGTAGAAAAGGAAGAAATGATTGAAGAAAAGAAGAAAAGGAAGAAGCTGATTGAAAGCTAAGAAGTGAAGAATGAGAGTCATGTACTGTGATTGAATAAATAGCTCATAATATAGGACATGGCGTGTCCTTGGCATTTGAATAGAAAGCTTTCTCTTGTATTGTTGTCTCACTCCAACCGGATTTCAAATTTGGCGCCAGTGCATCTTTGTGATGTAATACGCAGAGTTGCCGTGAGATAGCGTTGACTGGTGGTCTGCCACTGGTTTGAACAGGTTGTCTATATTGGATGATATATAGATATATAGTTGTCTATACATAAATTAGTCTATCTATAAAATAATTATGTAGCACAAAGAGGAGTCTAGTATTTATATGAGTTCTATTATTATATGGTAACACATTAAAAATAAAGATGATGACTAAGTTTTTGGGAAGGAAATAATTATTTTCAATTTTCACTCAATTCCAGAATATGGGAGAAAATGAAATGTAATTAGAGTTTCTAGAATTAGTGAAAATTTCTGGAATTCTATTGTTGTGAAAATTCTACAGTATGTATATGGGTACTGTAGCCTACAGCTCAACCATGAACCTGAGATAGCTAGGAAGTATTAGAATATAATAAAATGAAAGACAAGATGTTGAACCACTGATTTATTAAAGAATACGAGACTTTTTTCGAATCTCGAATTATTTAATAAATCAGTGATTTAACAACATTGATTCAACACAGTGGTTTAACACTGATTTATTAAAGAATTCGAGATTTTTCGAGATTCGAGAAAAAGTCTCGTATTCTTTAATAAATCAGTGGTTTGACAACATCTTGTCTTTTCATTTAATATGGATAACTACCACAATATCACCTCCACAACTACTCAAAAAGTATTAGACTTGAATAATCTTAAATGTTTCAAGTGAACTATGATAGTGCTATTTGTGGAATGAAAATTCTTTGAGAATATTCAATTCTCTGACGAATATTGGAATAATCGAATGGATAAAGTAAGGTGAGAGGTGATTGAGGAATACAAATTTTCCCCACAAAAATTAAAGAGCATTATGGTTGAACTCGGAGATTAATTTAAATATTTTGTTCCCAATAGCCAATGCTGTAGACACTTTGAACCTCTGATAAGAACATTTTCCAATATTTTCTCACTACCCAACCAATACAAATTTGAATACAAATCTTTATTATTCGAGTAGTCTCACCTCACACAATGACCAGTCACTTAAAAAAGCTCTCAGTAACATTTTCCAATGTGTTAATCTCCAATTCAAAAGTCCAAAAAGCTTGAAACTCAAAGGACAAGCACTTATAGCTGGTAAATTATGTACTATCATAATCAAGGCTTACATACCGCAAGCTTTCAACTTGATTATGGACTTTTAGTTTGAAAGGTTTTGCGTTTTTTTATAATCTATAATAATTTGCGGATTACCACCCATCGTGAAAGAATCTTTTTAATGAAAGTTCACCTGAGGTTGGTAGTTACAGTCCGCGCGAGCTGAGAAGAGACGCCGCCTCTGTAGATTACTGTTGTGAAGACGTATCTTCTTATCTTGCGCGAGCTATATCATCAATTTTATTGTTCAAAAGTGTGCCGTTTCAGTAACTGCTTTAAAAATTTTTATGTTTTTTTTTTCAGTTCAATTCAATTATGTAAGAAGGGAAGCAACTACAGAGCTTGAAAGGTTGCTTCAAAATAATACACAATGGTGATTTTGTTTTGCCAAAAACACAGGAAATTTTGGGCAAGTGTAGGCTTAATGCTGTACATTATAGCTCAGTCAATTGGTCTCTCGGTGAGGGTGACCTTTCGGTGAACGTGATGTTAAGTCACGAACACTGTGGACTGCTCTTGGATGGGTGACCAGTTCTGGCCAAGTACACATTGGCGAGGTGGAACTACCCGTAAAGGTCTCCCCAACATTAAAAGCCATGAGAATATTTTTATAGCTCAGTAACTCTCAATATGGATAGTTATTATTCAACCGTTTTTTTTATCTCATGGCTACTTTTATCACTGATTTTTTATTTTAAATAATATCACAGTACCCTTTTCAGTTATTTTTTACTAAAGCATTACATGTTTCGACTATTAATAAGTTGGAAGAATTATTAGATATTGTGGTTAATTACAAAAATAATTCCCAGTCCGGGCAGAGTTTTTTGATCAGTTTCATTCAATGGATCTCGCCTGCTATTTAGTACATTGGTCAATATTTGCAGTTGCAGAAGTCCTTTGTCTATTTATATAGCAACTAGCCGGCAGGCTCGCTTAGCTCGCCTTCTCCGGCTAGCCAGGGGGCTCCGCCCCCTGGACCCCAGACTGTATCGGCAGTGTAAGTGAGACAAACTCGCAAGTTCCGTTCAGAAGAGGTTCGAAATTTATTTTACAATTTTGAAAAAGTGATTACTGGCGTACTCTAGAACGGATTTCAAAAATATTTTAACACAACATTTCTAGACCTTATATGAACCTTTCTCACCAAATATCAACATTTTCTACCGATTGATTCTCGAAAAAATTGAGAAAACGCCGAAAAACTATAGAAAAACTCAAATATTTGGCGTATCCTTATTAAGTTTCAAAAATCCTTTCTTAGCGCGCGTCTAAACGTCCAACTAAACATGCCTGCCAAATTTGAACGCATTCGGTTCAGTAGATTTTTAGTTCTGGTGATGAATAAATGAATGAAAGAATGAATGAATGAATGAATGAATGAATGAATGAATGAATGAATGAATGAATGAATGAATGAATGAATGAATGAATGAATGAATGAATGAATGAATGAATGAATGAATCAGTCAGTCAGTGCCATTTCGCTTTCATAGATATAGATAATTTGAGATTCGAATTAATTATTTTTGTATTTATAAGTCATTTTCGAATGAAACATTTACATTCGAAAATGACTATTAATAGTCGAAACATGTAATAAATAATGCTTTAGTGAAAAATAACTGAAAGGGTTATTGTGATATTATTTGAAATAAAGTATCAGTTATTATTAAGCGTATGACTTTCAATAGTGAGGAGAACCAAGGGTTGTTGGTTCCACTTTGCCAGATAACCTCATTTTTCACAAATGGGAACATGGATAACATGGGTTATAGTTCTTTTCAAATTTGGATGAAAAAATATGTATTAGGTCAATAATGGAACTAGATAAAAGTATCACCAAAACAGACCGATCCAAGGAGCCTTTAGCATCAATATATCTATGAATAAATTCGAATTAGATAGAAATTGCGAACAGAGACTATTTAATTATCATTTTGACAATATACCGATGAAGACAAGGATCATTAACCTTATAACTGGACAGATTGTAGATTTGAAATATCTAATATAGCGCAGAAAGAGCGTATATCAGTGTCAGAATCATTACAAAGTCGGAAAAGATTTCTTTCGTTTTATTAAGGGATCTTATTGGTATTCAGCCGTTGTTCGCTTAGCTGAGAGGGGCCGATCTTATTGCAAGCTCCAAGAGGAGTGTATTCTGTATTGTGCTTGCTTGCCAATACTTTACTCCTTATTCTCATTCTCCTTCTTCTTCTTCTTCATCTTCTTCTTTTTTCCTTCTTCTTCCTATCCTACTCTGTCTTCTTGTTTTGCTTATCTGCTTCTTTTTCTTGTACTTGATCTCCCTCTCTTATTCATCATCATCATCATCATCATCATCTTCTTCTTCTCCTCCTCCTTTAACTTCTACCTCTTCTCTCTCTTCTCCTCCTACGTCTCCTCTTCCTTTTTTCTTCCTCATTCTTGTCCACACCCCTCTACTCCCTCTCTCATCCTCTATGTCTTCTTCTTCTTTTTCTATTCACTTCTTCTTGTTGTTCTTCTTCTCTCTATTTTCCTTATTCTTCTTTATTCTTCTTCTTTATTTTCTTCTTTTCTTCTTTTTCTCCTCCTTCCTCCTTTTCTTCATCTTCTTTCTTCTTCTTCTCCTCCTTCTTCTTCTTCTTCTTCTTCTTCTTCTTCTTCTTCTTCTTCTTCTTCTTCTTCTTCTTCTTCTTCTTCTTCTTCTTCTTCTTCTTCTTCTTCTTCTTCTTCTTCTTCTTCTTCTTCTTCTTCTTCTTCTTCTTCTTCTTCTTCTTCTTCTTCTTCTTCTTCTTCTTCTTCTTCTTCTTCTTCTTCTTCTTCTTCTTCTTCTTCTTCTTCTTCTTCTTCTTCTTCTTCTTCTTCTTCTTCTTCTTCTTCTTCTTCTTCTTCTTCTTCTTCTTCTTCTTCTTCTTCTTCTTCTTCTTCTTCTCTCCCTCCTACTCCTTGTTCTTCTTCTTATCCGCCTTCTCTTCCTACTGTTCCATCTTATTCTCTCCTTCTCCTCCAGACCACCCCTTCTTATTCATCTTCTTTTTCTCCTGCACCTTCTTCTTTTCTCCTCTTCCTCTTCCTTCTCCTCCTTCTCCCCCTTCTTATTCACCTTCTTCTTCTCCCACCTCTCCTCCTACACATCCTACTCTCCCTCCTTCTCCTACTTCTTTCCTCCTATTATTCTTCTTTATTTTCATTTTCTTCTATTCTTTTCCAAGCTTATTCTATTGCTCCATCCTAAGGCACTCTATCTAACACTATATTCTCAGTCCGATTTTATTAAGTTTGTTTGCGTCTTACTATACCCCCAACACCCCCCTGATATTGGCTATGTGTATTGTGTTTTTTTGTGAGGGGGGGGGTGGCTGGTGCGCTATCACACCTTTACAATATCGGATTTTCTAATGTGAACCACGTTTGTGCAATTTTTTAATCACTAAAATCATATTTTATCAGTATTTCATTTTCCAGTAGTCTATAGCTAAAGTAGCTAGTCAATTACATATTATGAAGATTAGTATGCACAGTGAAAATAGAATAGAACTATTATTTTCTATTCTTACTGAGTATGCATAGAATAGAATAAAACTATTCTATTCTATTTTTACTGAGTATGCATGATATTTTATTGTTTATTTTATCATTACAGGTCATAATTTATTCCATATTATGAGGAATGAATTAAACTCCTTTCTTCATAACTTTTCTACATTCAACTCTCTAAAATCATTCTGTATTGATCATTATGATAATAATGTACAATCATGTATTTTTTGTGAGTGAATGATGAATCCAATTGAAATTTTTGTGTCAGATTCAAGTTTTGGAGTTTTTAATCTGTATAATCAGAGAGGATACTCAATAAATGTATTTTTCAAAATGATAGTAGGCCTATCTCATTACTTTACAATATTTTCATTCCTCTCCAATAGCCACTGAATAAGAAACAATCTGCGATCATAGAATGAATTTTCCTCTTTGGATAGAAATAAGTATCATAAGCTCTTGCAAACGGATGAGAAGTATGATTAAATGTAAGATATTTCCCGGTATTATTGAAAGGCGTTGAAGCTCAAAACCTTTTTCAATGGCGAATTTCATGATATAATAGGGCGAGTTTCATATTATAGTGTGGTTTTGAAGGAATTACGAAAGAGTTGAAAACGACCTGATGAGTTCGAGAGATGCTTTCACTGTCTGCAAACTCTAAAGACCTTATTAAAACTATGAAAACTATCATTTAAAAAAGCAGGGTCAAGTTTCAATAAGGCCCATTCTGGACGAGCGTGAAAAACGCGTCGGGAACGCGCGCTTGACTGAAACCATTGTGTCAGTAGGCGACAGCGCGTTTTTGTCGTCAAGGTTAAAAACGCACGTGAATCACGCTCATCTATACGTGGCGTTTTTCACGCGCGGCAGCTCAAGTCCGATCTATTATAACTACAAGTTGCGGCGCGTTTTTCACGCTCGTGTAGAATGGGCCTAATGAAAAGAATGCGTTGATTGCGTGGATTTAAACTATTATTTGTTTTTGTTATCTTCTATTCTTGGTCGTACAATTTTTCAATTTTTTCATCAGTTAATAAGAGTTTATACAGCAAAAGCATTTGTCAGTGCTCTCACATCACGACTTTTTTCCAAAAGTTTTAAGGCCTCTTTACATCACATACAAGAGTCAAACTAAACCTCCTAAGTCTTTGGCGTCAGCTTTACCACGAAACAGGTGAAGTGCTGTAAAGTAAAAGGTACGGGCACTTCACCTGTCTCGTGGGTACGAGCCGCCAGTGATCAATACCATTCTATATTCAAATATTTATTGAAGAAATAAACTTCAATTGATAAAATTTGTAGAAAGAAGTTGATGAAATTGTGGTGAGGGAATTGAAAACTAGACAGAATTATATACATTGCATTTATAACATGTATGCATTGTATTAAATACATACAGCTAGCATTTTATACATGAAAAATATTGATAAAAACCAATATAATTCATTATACAGTCAATTCATTAAAAGATATTAACACTAAATTTTCATAAAACACCGTAATTTCACACAAAATATGCAACAAAATCCACTCATGTATCAATCTTTGTCAAATGACGTCATAGAACATCGGTTAAACTCAATCCGCTTTTCGACAAAATGGCTGCTCCGAGAGCTAAAATGGAACGAAAACAACGGATTCCTATTGGTTGCTTCTTATTGGCTACCGGCTACAGTTGAAGTGAGCTGTGATTGGCTCCCCACGAACATTCACTACAGCCATTTTGACTCGGGGAGTGTGTCTTGTATTGGAAATATTTTTAGCTACTTCGCTTGATGAATGATACTGGATAAGTTTAAGAGATTATCTTTAGCATACGATATGAAAAATTTAATGTAGTCTCATTTCTATTAGGTTATTCTTTATATTTATCTTGAATCGAAAATTATTATCAGTATTGATTTCAAGTTGTAAGTTATTCTCATCAGCCATAATATTGAACATTAAACGTTCAAAATTCGCATTTACAAACTAATAAATCATATTCTCATTATAATAGGGCCAAAGTAACAAGAAAATTATAGGCTTACTGTATTATAAATCAAATATCATATCAAGATATTATCATTATAATAGGGTTATGTTATAGCAACTAATAATGCTTTTATGGCCCGCTTTCAATCTATTAAAGATAACTTGGGAGAAAGTGAACAAACATTTTTTTTTTAATATATTGGTGTGAATATGTGGTGGCCACCTTAGTCACGACAAACCATAACCAATTATCAAACAACTTTGTAGTAAGTCTTTAAGTATAATAAGTTGTAAATAATAAAATTATGGAAAAATTCAAGCATTCAAGTTGTCTGAATTGATGAACTATGATCTACGGAGTTTAGTGACGATACAAATTATTTTCGAATTAGACATAAATATTATAATTTGAAAAATTATTATATAGTTTATAAATATTATTGTTTTTCGAAACTGAAAAACTCTACTCTATTTCAAAGCTGAATAGAGAGTTCGAGTTGGGTCTTTGAAATAGTTCAGAATGCATCAAATTTTGTAGTCCATTCTATTAAAACAATTATTCATTTCATTCTACCTTTAAGTTGAGAAATAAATTAAACTTGATTTCTCATAATTCTTCTATAAAATTTCTAAAATCATTCTGAATATATAACTATCATAATCGTGTAGCCTACAACCATCTAATTTTTGATCAACAGAATCGTTAAAACAGAATATTTGCAACACTTTTCTCTCAAATCATCAGAAAATATGTTACAACAAAGAGAAGAGCTCATCCCAACAGATGGTTTTGGATGGATTTATAGGCTCTGAGCAATCAATAAAAAGTCAACATTAAGGTATGACGCTCTCTATGCTACTGATGATAATTGCATTGTTATCAGAACTTGATGAAGTATTTTCAATTCTCAAAAAATTTGTTACACTGAGAGAATGAATCCTATCTTGATAATTCTAGTTTTTGTCGGGTTGGTTAATGCTGGGTAAGTAATGTTTCAAAAAATTATCAATTTTGTGAAATGTATATATAGTGTAAAAATAATAATTTAAATTCGCTGTAGGTACTTTCTTGCAGTGCTTGAAAACTTGAAATTAATGAAACAATAATAGATGCTCATTCATATCACCTGTTAGTAGATTACATCACTTAAAAAATACCGATTAAACTGTCCAAATGGAAATTTTTATACAGTCCTTTTCCTACCTATTCTCAGAGTTTGGAACTTCACTCATAATACATCATGTATAACTTCAGTTTTTATTCAATATTTTCTATTTACTTCTATTTATTTTATTTATTCTATTTATTTACTCAACAAACATATTTTAAATTTTTCATTAGGATTATCATCCCCGGTTGTAGCCTTCTTCCAGGGGGCAGTCCACCCTGTTTCCCAAGCACCTTGGACCAAACTGAGAATGAGAATGGAGAATTAAAAGAAACTGCGAATAAGGGTAAAAAAGCAGAAGGAACTGCGAATAAGGGTGGAAAATTGAAAGAAATCATTTACGAACTGCAAGCTGGAAAGGTGTTCCGATACAACGGAATTGATGATTCAGGAAATTTTATAAAACTTGGTCAACGGTGGCAAGAAATCGTTGGAACTCAGTCAGATACTGTGGTGTGAGTATTGGCAGGATTATAATAATCCTTCCACGGTATATTAATCCTATTATATTAAGCGAGTAATTTCTGTATGTATGTTTGTATGTTTGTATGTGGAACCACGGATCTAGAAAACGGCTCTAACGATTTCCTCGAAATTTGAAATATAATATAACCGTGATGGAAAAATAGGATTGCACCAGGTCTCATGTCTGGGAAAACTCTCTGGCAGGATTAATAAAAGAATAAAATATTCCTTATTCAACCAAGTACTGCGTATAATGGCTATTATCGCTAGCTGACCAACGCTATCCAGCTGGAGTGAATGGAGTTACATTCAAGTCTATAACACATATTCATGACTGTCAAAAAATTGTGAGAGGTGATCATATCAATTTTGGATTTATTTTTTACAAGGAGGTTCCTTGATTTTTTACAATAACATATTCATCAGTTCGGCCGCAGCTTCAGAGCGAAGCTCGGTACCAGATATTTACAGTTATATGAGTTTCAATGAATCAAATAATACTGAATGATAAACGCTTGATGAAATAAGTTGAAAGGCTTTTAAAAATTAAGAGTATGATAGTTGAAGCATCAATAGATAAGGTACGCGTACTACATGCATGTCAATAGCTCAACAGCCCATGAAGGGCTCAGTCCTACCAGTTTCACATTCACTCCACTATGAAGCAGAGGCGAATAATCATCCAGGATAGAGGTAACGTGTGGTTAGTATGTTGATCCTCTAGATATATACAATATTATATAGTATAAGTATAGATGTATTCATAAGCTAGATATTATGCAATAAAAATTGTGTGAAATGATAAACGATTGTTATCTTTAGTCAATCAAATCCAAATCATTACATTGGCGGCTCGTACCCACGAAATAAGTGAAGTGCCCGTATCTCTTACCGTTGAGCACTTCACCTGTTCCGTGGACACGAGCCGCCAGTGAATAGTGATTATAATATTGATTAAACGATGTCCTTCAAACAAATGAATGGTAATTTTCCATACATTCCGGAATATTTTCAAATTGTGAAAGCATTTCATTTAGTATTTTTCCAATATTTTTCTTGAAAGATGTGAGCGAAACACTACCGATCAAGCCTATCTGAAAGAATATGAAACAATACTTGAGTTTATACCATTCTCAAATGGGGAATCGAATTTTGATTTTGAAATGCCTACTCCAGAAAACGGAGATGTCAATGACTGGTTCTTAATAACCAGGAGAGAAGTTTGGACTTGCAGAGGAAAGCAGGTAACGGAAGTATAAAAAAATTATTAAAATCAATAAAAAGAGAAATTAGAGAAGATGAGGACTGAGAATAACTAGGTATTATTAATCAACATTTGAACATTAGTAATATTCGTTTGTTCTCACTCTAGTTGTTATCTGGGTACAAGAGTGACATTGACCAATCGAGCAGATAAATGTTGATCTTCAATCAATTAGTTATAGTCTGTCCAAGCAAAGAAGACCCTCTGGCAAGATGGGAGAATAACTCCAGCTCGGACAATATCGTTTCAAATATTATCAATTTGGTCTTGATTTGTAGGAAACATTTTGATCTACAATTTGAGACCAAATCAATATTTTTTGAACCAATATTGATCGAGCTGGAGTCATTTTTTCATCTTGCCAGGGGGTCTTCTCCACTTGGACGGACTATATCACACCTGTTGCTGAAATCACCTATGACACAATTATAACTTTTTCTTGCACAACAATGCTTAATCTCATAAGATATTCCAGTATCTTTTTTTACGGCATTGTTTCAAATAAATTGTAGGAGTGAATGTGTTTGGTATGCCCAGTCCAATATAGAAATGAAAATTGCTTTTCATTGTCCATTAATACATGATATCAATTCTGTTGTTGGCAATTGTCTCATCTGTAAGAACAGACAGGTTCAAAATTAAACTTGTGACTACCATTTACTTTAAAAATAAGTTAAAAAAAAAATGATATTTGTTATTTAAAATAAGGTTACTGTGATTCTTATTTTAAATAGAAAACATTGATAAAACAGCCCTAAGAAAAAGGAATTAATATAATTTGGAACTGCAACCAAGCAGTTTTGCAACTGTCAAATTTCTACGTTCAAAGCCGATTTAGATATTTAAATTTGGATATAAAATGTAGATATTTGTTAAATTTTTCTTCATAACAGGAAACAGAAACATCTTCCCTGAATTTTCTGAGGATTGTTACCGAACTACTGGGGCGGAGTAGGATGAGATCACTGAATTTTTTCGATGGTTTTGAGGTGGTTTTCATACCTCACTCTCAGAAAAAGGATGACTTGATTCCAATTGTTAGAGAAATAAAGTATCTTCGTCCAGAAAGTTTCAAAGTTGTCAAGTATGGTAAGTGTCTTCAATCAGTGAATTTATTAGTTGTCATGTGTGATAGATGGGTACTGGTAGAATTCACAAAACGAAGCGATTCCCTTTCAATAAGTCTAAAGAAAGGTGAACATTATAACTATAACAATGATTCAATTACGATACAAATGATTCAATAATGATATTTTCTAGACAATTTTGAGCCGTCGATTAAGCGTGCTGTACAAGGGTACAGGAGTGTCAGCCAGTTGAATATCTGTAGCCAATCACTGCTCTTAATGTTCGACTCAATGACGAGAGAAAGGCTGTGATTGGCTTCAGATATTTAACTGGCCGATAGTACTGCCCTCGTGTACAGCACGCTTTCAAAATGTTGACTTTAGAGTTGTGAAAGAGGGTTTGAGAATCTTCTTAGTGTGAAACTCTGTATTGAATTATGTAAGAACTAAACTGCTCATTAGCCAAGCTCTAAAGTGCTAGAAAATTCATGAAATTGGCGCAATTTGAGAAGAAAAGATTCAAATTCAAAACTTTGCATCAAATTTCTGGACTTGTCAATTTTTTTTTATCATCTCACTTTTATTCACTCATTGTGTGCAAACCAAGTAAGCTATTTCAGATATCGTTAGTTTATCTTTTTGTATCTAAAATAAATTTTATTTTCTCAACAACTTGTGTTCACAGAAGGCTATTTGGAGTTTCAACAACCCAAAAATGGAGAAGAAGTTAATAGGTAGGAATAAATAATTATGTGAATGAACTGAAATAGGTGAATCAATGATGAATGGAGTTGAAGTTTTTCAATAGTAATAGTTGTTCTGTTGTTCATAACTGATGCACTATGAAGAATTACCACTTCACAACCTTTTAGCTTCCTCTATGTTAAAGGAAGCTATGTTCACAACCTAAATTTATTGATGTAGGCTACGTGAATCTTGAAGAGATTCCTATGAGAAGGGTTTTAAATCGTTTATGATTTAAATTCATTAATATAATATTCATTGGTTCATTAATATAATATCCAAGTTTTCCCTTGAATAATAGATAGCCTATTATTATGTTGATTATACTGATCATCGGCTCAATGTAGCTAGAGATAAAACATCAACATCCATAAAGAAATTTATGAATCTTTAATTTGAAAATCAATCAGCTTGAAATTTGAAAAATAATCAAGAAGAATTTTCTGTCTCACATTATTTTCTCTTGGATTTTGAAATTTTTCATTGACTTGTTTAAAAAAAAGTTTCTTTTGACAAAATATCTTTCTTTGTGACAAATACTCCATTGTTCCACTATGTGACAAATTTTCACGCAAATTAACTTATCTTACTTCAAACTTTGTTCATTATAGAATTTTTCATTCTAATTTTCCATGAAATTTCCTCTTACAGCTATTTCAATGAGATAGAGATTTATCCCGTAATATTCTCAGCAGATAAGACTCAGTACAAAGAGATAGGTCACACAGAAGAAAATAGAAAGGAGAAGAAAGAAATAGAACAAACGTGGTTTACAGGTTCGAAAAATGACTATGACTATCAGAGTCTTGAGATGGGATCGCCACCAGCAAAGTTAACAATAGGAAATTATCTTGACGTAGCAACGTGAGTTGATTGTTTCACTTTTCCATGATAATAGATTTTAGATAATTAGAATAAATTAGATTTTTAGAGTGATTGAATTATTCATCGATACACAACTTCAGGTCTTTCTCTCCTAAACAAACAATAAAAACATATAATTTTTTGATAATGAATAATAATCTAAAGATAATTTCAATAGTTCTTACACCTTTCCGATGTATTTCAAAAACGTATTGATAATCAGATTTGAGAAGCTTGTACAATAAAGTTTCCATTATTATTTCCAAGTTGCAAAAGGAATAATGAGAAGGATCCAAATCTGTATGCTGATATTTATCACATACACTGGATGAAGACAGTTCTAGGGAACTCAAATTTAATGGTAAAAAAAGATTTCGCGTTTCTTACACGATTTGTCTTAACGAAACATGAGCTGTGGACATGCATGATAAAAAAAGTAAGTAGTAATTATTATAGTAATTTTACAATAGATCTATAGTAATTATTAGAGGTTCCGTTTTTTTTATTGTGGAGAACTCTTCTCTTGAGCGTGAGTAATAGTTTAATAAAGAGTTATTTTGGTGGATAGCTAATTAATGTTTTTTCGCAGCACTTTCGGGATAATCGGTTTGAAGCGGTTTGTCCCAGTGGTAGAGAGCGTCTAAAGGCGCCTCCATACATGCGGTATTTGGGAAATACCGAACACTTGGTGTTTAGCGAACAGTTTTGCTTGCTATTTCCCAACTGACGAACACAACTCCACACATTTTCCGAGCACGTATTCGTACTGGGAATGGCGAATCATCAACCGAATAGGTGACATTTTCAAGGTCAATAATGTCAAAATACTGTCGAAAATTTCAACTTCAAAAAATCCAACACTACGGTACTAATTTCAACTTTAATCTTGGCAATGATTGAATATTAATGTATGAAGGAATTTTTAAAACATTTAAATAATTAAGATTATAATTTAGTAACCTGAAATGGACTGGACATTCACTAGTTTTCAATATAATATTTGAATTGAATTTAATTCAATTTCATAGTATCAAAATAGATTGTATCACTTAAAAATCATCCACAGACTGTAATTTAATTCAATTTATAAGAAACTTTTCCTCAATTGACTTAACCTCAATCTACATGCAACAACAAACAACAAAATTAGCCGAACATGAAGGCGAATGTGTGGATGGGCAAAAAGTTCGCTATTTGCCGAACATTCGTCCACTTTGATGTGTCCAAAAGACCGACAATGGACGGAACACCCAAACATTCGTGTTCGCTATTTCCCAAATAGCGAACACTCCGCTCCACACTAGTCGTGATTCGGCGACTAGGTGTTCGGTGTTTCCCGAATAGCGCATGTATGGAGCTGGCTTAATCGGTGAGATTAGATAAGTGACGTGCCTCTACCACCACTGTTGTAATGGTGACCGGTTCCTCTGAATTCAATTTATAAGCCTCAAAAATCGCTTCCCGGTGGTTCGGAACCCACCTAAAGCAGTAGGTCCATTCATCTCTCATCATCATCCTCACCATTTCCCACGCACAGGCCCAAGAGCCCATGTGGGCATCTCCCTCACAAAAAAAAAAAAAAAAATCTGCAAGCATGTAGTCTATCGGTAGCTTAGAAGGTCCAGTGGCGGCTCGTGGCCCACGGAACAGGTGAAGTGCTAAATAGTAAAAGATAGAGCACTTCACCGGTTTCGTGGACACGAGCCGCCAGTGTTAGAAACCCCTGCGTGAATGATACGTATATATAGTTTTAGATCGCTTATATAGTCATAGTGATCATTAAGATGTTAATCATGACATCATAAAATTTTAATTTTTTTCAAAGCTCTACTGTCATTTTGGCTGTGCAGATTGTTTTCTGAATGGCATCTTGATTGAGACATCTCACCTATTAAGTTTTTTGCGGTAACATATATTTTTATATTTATTTGATTTATTCATTTCACAGCAACTATTAAACTTATTGGTTGAAAACACAGACAACGTCTTTATACCAAATTTCGGTTAATAATAAGTTTGGATAAATCTATTCAAGGTTAACTCTACTAAAAATATATAATTAATATCAATTTTTATGGATCCCGTCTAGGTTAGGCCTACTTGATTTCATTGAATCTGGGAAGATTGCAGCTACTTAAATTGAATAGGCTACGCTGGCAAGATGGATGAATGACTCCAGCTTGGTCAATATTTGTTCAAGAATTATAAATGTTGTCTTGATAGAAATAGTGGATCAAATTGTTTTCTAAAATTTGAGATTGGATTGATAATTTTTAAACCAATATTGACCGAGCTTCAATCAATCTCCCATTTGATAGAGTTTAATTGTTTCAAGTATAATTCATTGGGATCCCGTATAATGTATAGAATTGTAATTTTATGAATAACTGATTATTCCATCTAATTCATCGTATGCTTTTATTCAATTTCTACACGATAGTTCGGGCAAACTAAGAAGATATCGTGAGATATTGGTAGGGCTTGTCTTCTCAGCTTGAACGAGCTCTATAGTCCATTCACGATGGCTTGAGACGAGATAAACAAAAGCTCTGCATGAGTGTGTGTTCGACTGGAGTGGCTTCGTTTTAGCCACGACATAAACAAGTCACAGCAATGCCAAAATCCAGAATTTTGCTGTCGGGACTGTAACCAAAGCATTGAGACAAAAACTTTGACTATAATTGTTTGTTCATTTTAGGTTAATGCAGTCGAGAGACAACCGAAACAATTAATTTCCCAATATGTACCTATAAAAAAGATTATTTAGAAATACTTATTCTGAACTGCCTACAACAAAATTCGGGATTTCAGCATTGCTGTGACTTGTTTATGTCGTGGCTAAAACAAAGCCACTCCAGTCGAACACACACACATGCAGAGCTTTTGTTTATCTCGTCTCAAGCCATCGTGAATGGACTATAGTATTGTTTTTTTATAAATTTTCCCTTCAAATAATTTTTGCCAATAGACTAAAAAGGTTTTCACCAGATCTGTAATGGAATATATTGGCACACACCCCATTCATGAAATTATCTACTACTCTGATATGATATATCTATGGAAATTCGTGCTAAATTTGAAAAAGCAGAGTCAAAGTATAGCGGTTAGAGATATAGCCTACTTCGATGGACAGGAACATGTATTTTATGGTAAGTTTTGATTTCAAATTGGTAAATGAGATGATACATGGATGTATGCTTTTTATACAGCTGACACCAAAAATAAGGCGGTTTCGTCTGCTCCTTTTGCGCTACAACAGCTGATGTTGTCAATTACACTTGTCATTCAAAAAATAGATACAAATGGACGATAGAGATGCTTTAAATCAGCTGTTAGTAGGCATCATTATCATCATCATCATCATCCCTCCTATTACCCAAGCAAATGCATTAGAGCCATATGGGCATCACCCTTATAAAAATGAATCTAACCATATGGAAATCAACCTTATAAAATTTGATCTAACTCTAGATGAATAACTTTGATTCATGATTTTATTTGATTTAAATAGATGATTAAATTTGACTTGATGATTTTATTTTGCAGATGGCTGGATAAAACTTCTTCACGTACTCTTCCTATTCACGTCTCAAAACTTCTTCCGTCCTCTTCTAGGCCTAATAAGAAAGAAAGAGAAGTCGAGTAAGATATTAAAAACAATTTGAAATTAATCAGAGAATTGGATTATTGATTGTATTTGATCAAAATTGATTGGTTAGGGAGCTTCAACCAACAATCATCATTATCTTCTCTCGTATAAAATTCGAAATCCCATAAGCAGCGTCACGTGAGTTGACGATTATGCACTCCACCCGGAAAATAGCTGCGTTGACAGATTGTGTGAAATTGGAACTTCTTCAAATTATATTATATTATAATATAATATAATATAAATTAATAAATAGGAACTTCGATTAGACACCATAGATGTATGTAGATTTCAATCCGCGATATGCCAGTAGTGTTGAAAATTTTCTGAGGTAGAAGGATTCAAAGGATCTTTTCACAAAATTGAAAAATCGCGAAAATATTATTGACTTTGGTATTATATTACTTCTCTCACAATCATGAATTGTGGTGAAAAACGAGTTTCCCACATCAGAATAAAAAAAGAGAATTTGTGATTTCTATTTGATGTATTTGAATTTTCTATATCCGACCGACGATTATGTTTTAAATCGTGGTTTTTCTATGAAAAATGTTTCAGACAATGTAATTACTAAAAGTATATTTTTATAATCATGGTTCTTTTTTTACAGAGACATATGGACTAGAAGTATCGACCAATGGAAACAGTGATTTCCATTAGAGGCCTCTACCTCCAACATAATAACAAGAAATATCTTTAATAATATACAATACTATTCTGTTATCATCTCATCATACTAAGATGGCGGATTAATAATCATTTTAGAATTAAGATCAGTCATTTTATTATAAATCATTTGGATACTATACAGTAGAATGTCTTCAACTATATGCACTCCAATTTTCAGTGAATGTTGAAATGGTAACTAAATGTATGT
Source organism: Sogatella furcifera (assembly GCA_017141385.1). Classification (NCBI taxonomy): domain Eukaryota; kingdom Metazoa; phylum Arthropoda; class Insecta; order Hemiptera; family Delphacidae; genus Sogatella; species Sogatella furcifera. The sequence goes on from CM029556.1 coordinate 26,811,684, forward strand.
GTATCAAATAATCAAGTTCAGATTAATTGTACAAATTTATTTATTCATTCATTTAAAAGAATACAATGTACTTATTGGAACAAAACACAGCCAATACTGGGTCGAAAACATATTAATTTATTTTTTCACATTTTGAGAATATTGCGTTGAATACTTTTTTGTTGTCTTGCATCATCAATCAGGGCCCTTGCGTGAGGTGTGCGACCGCACAGGGCGCAGTGGCTAAGGGGGCGCCGCGGCGACCGAAGCAAAACAGGAATTTCAAAAAATTTCAATTGGCCTATTTGAATATTTTTTTTACTATTCTATTATTTGAAAGAGAATTTTTTCTACCAACGTCTTGAAATCACAAGTAATTATTCTCTGCATCATCTCTCTGCATATACGTATTCATCATTATGAATTGATCGATTGAAAAACCGCCATCAATGTAAGCTGAGAAACGCCCCTCTTAAATTTGATTCTTTTGGTGACTGACAACTCCCTCCACTCTCTCGACCAATCACAAGCCAGTACAAGTCCACGCCCACAACGCCCTCTAAATGGCTGATGCCATCATGGCCTAGCAAATCACCCTAGTCGAAGCGAATCACCCTATTGCTATTTGGCTATTGCCATCTGCTGGCTGAATTCGGAACTAACTTATTTCGAATATTTCCTCAAGAAAGTTGGAAAGGGCGGTTAAAATGGCTGCAATCTTCAATTTGCTTGCTATTAAAATTCCATTTTTTTGTTAGGACAAGTATAATTTCAGTAAAACTCAAGATTTATAATGATTCCCAATTTTTTCTGTGATGAATCTATATCTCCCTCATGTGCTATCAAGCAAACAAATAGAAATAAATCAATTAATAATTGAATAATCAATAAATCGCTGAGAAATTTCCCGTTTAATAGTACAGCACCAAGTACAGTATTTTAATTTCCAACTTATCCCAACCAGAAATATCCAAGCATCATCTTCAAGTGCTTTCAATGATAAAGTAGGGTTACAGGTTTACTCAATGTAGGTAGCCTGTACTCATTTCTTTTTATTCATTTTGGTTATGATTTTGTCTATCACGTATCACATGTCTGAATACATGAAAATACAAAGCAATACATTAGAATAAGAAAGTCCCGATAATCCTTCTTTGCCACACAACAAGCGAATTTGCGATTACAAATGAGTAAACTGTTAAAATGAAAGGCAGCTTAAATCATGTTTGGCTTAGAATATGAAATTATATTCTCACAAGGGCCCTGTCATCAATATTGAACTTTCTGTTTCAAACCTTCTGTATTTCAATATCATTAATAAATCCAATTCAAATTACCATGTCAACAGTCCAAAGGTTTTAGAAGCTAAAAGTTCTAAGTTTCCAATCTATATAAGTTGCAAACCACTCACAAAACATTCCAATAAATCATGATATATTCACTTTCTCGAACACATCCAAACAATTTATGATCCTTTCTTTCCATTTCTATGACTGCTCACGGTATTCTCTCGAAATTTATTTCTGTTGAGAGATCTCAAAGAATCACTGGCGGCTCACCCACAAAACAGGTGAAGTGTCCGTATCTTTTACTGTACAGCACTTCCCCTGTTTCGTGGGCACGAACCGCCAGTGCTAAAAATACCTCAGACACTTTCAATGATGAACTCTATTTCATGTAACTTCCGCTGTAGTCTGACACGTATAGTCACAGAGGATGTAAATTATTTTCATAGTTTGTGGTATAATGTGGGAATATACGAGGTATTCCGAGTGGGAAGTTACGTCAAATACAGAATAGAGTCGCGACAGAAGGCATGAAAATTATCACAATTTATGTAACTGGGTCACAATAACAATTGTTATTATTTTGTGGCGCCGGCGTCTAGAAGGGTGTGGTGCGGAAGCAGGAAAAGAAGAAGAAGAAGAAGAAGAAGAGGGAGAAGAAAATTAAGAGTACCGTATAGTACCATCGGCAACATTATAAGATGATAATGACTACTGTATCAAATTCTGAATTATTCACAAACATTGTTCGCATGTCAACAGGTTGTTTAGCTGGTGCTAAACGTATTCTGAATTTCTCAAATGGTATTTATATTATATATTATCTATTTATATTATGTATTGTTGTTAAGATAAAACCCTCGATACTCAAGATAGACAGGCTTCTTCAGTATCGATGATGATTATAGAAGATGATTATATTAGAAGTAGAAACAGGAGGAGGTGGAGAAGAAGAAGAAGAAGAAGAAGAAGAAGAAGAAGAAGAAGAAGAAGAAGAAGAAGAAGAAGAAGAAGAAGAAGAAGAAGAAGAAGAAGAAGAAGAAGAAGAAGAAGAAGAAGAAGAAGAAGAAGAAGAATACAAAGAAGAGAAGTGAGAATGAAGATTCGGGGGATGAGGAGGAGAAGGAGGAAGGAAGAGGAATAGAAGAGTGGAAAAATAAATAAAATGATGAATAAAAAGTGAAAGAAAGAGAAGAGAAAGAGAAGAAGAGTGAGGCAAAAAATCGGGGGATGAGGTGAAGATGAAGGAAGGAGAAGAAGGGAACGAGAAAGAGGAAAACGAGGACAATAAAAGGAAATAGAATAATCTAAAGTGAAAAAGAAGGAGAAGAAGAAGAAGAAGGAAAAGAGATAATAAAGAATAAGTCGAAGAGTAGATAATAAAAGAAGAACAATAACTATAGAGGAAAGAAGAAGAATATAAAAAATGAGAGGAGAAAAATAAAAAATGAAAGACTAAGCGCAGAAGAAATAGAAGACTAGGATTAGGAGATGACCGAACCTAAAAAAAGTAAGAATGTGGATAAGACGACGACAAGAAGGAAAGATGGACGGAAAGCAGGGGTAGAATGAGAGGAAGAGTGAAAAGGAGAAGAATGAGGTGATGAAGAAGAAGACGACGAATAGGAAGTAGCGGGAAGTGGTGGAAACTCAAATATTTGCAGGCGATTGGTGTGAGTTGAGCCGTGCTTCTCTTTGTTTGCGGCAATCGCTTCAATGCGCCACTAGCGCTACTTGTGGCACAAAAGCGAAACAATGGCAACACTACCACAGCATTCACCCTAGACTTTGATGTAGAACCTTCCTTGATTCAGTCACACCAGGCTCGGAGAAATTGCTGACAAAATATTATGAGAAATGACAATTTTCATCGGACACTAAAAAGATGAAGAGCAAAATAATATTTTCACAGGCGGCTCGTGTCCACGAAACAGTTGAAGTGCCCGTATCTTTTACTGTACAGCACTTCACCTGTTTCGTTAGCACGAGCTCAAAATTCTACCTTTTACTTCTGCAAAATTTTTTCGCAGAAATTTGTAATATTGCAATTGATAATAATAATGAAGCAAGTTATTTCTTTGCAAGGTGTTGTCATTACATGTTCTAAATAATCAGAAGCTAGTGATCATTACAATTCTCATTAATTTCTTTACAACAATGATTGAAGACAGTAGAATTCAATGAATGAGAATTATGACGTCTTCTTAACAAACATAATACTCTTGAAAGTGAGAGTTTCACATGACTTTTCAATCACCGTTCATCTATCTCCCAAATGAAAGAATCAGACATCAATACATTCTTCTCTCTGAAAAGAACCAAGTATGATCGGCTACTGTGGAGGTATATGAGGTTTCTTTCAATGAAAGTAATTTCCCAGTATTATTGAATGATGAATTTCACGTTAATGTGTTTTTGAACTATCTCATTAAGGAATTACGGAAGAGTTCAAGGCAGCCTGATGCGAGTTCTTGAGGTGCTTTCACTGTCTACGAATTCTAAAGACCATAGTTATTATCAAAGTTATGAATAGGCCGACTATGATTTAACGTAGACTCTGATTTCAAGCTGTGTCAAATTTCAATAAGTGACAATAATTATTTGTTGGTCGAAAGTATTGTAACTGAATATTTTCACAAATATTTGATCAGTTAGCAAGCGTTTATAAAGCATTCAACTTCATTTGGCAGTGCTCTCACAACTCTGCTAGTCTTTCTAAAAGTCCTTTTCTTTCAAAATGCAAAATATGTTAAATATCCTGGGCTAATAATTGGCCTATGATATTCTACATATTATTTATTATTATAAGACTACGACCTTGAATGTGTCAGCTATGTACAGTAGGAAAATCGTTCCATTTAAAAGCATTAAAATAATTTTTAAATCAGCTGTTTCAACGGTTGCGTTTCTTGTGTGCGTTCTCACATCTGAAAGATTCTATTCTACAATGTTAATTTTACATAGTTTTTGCCACTTTACAGGCCATGACCTTATATTGAAGTGAATTATTATAGAATGTCGTATCTATACGACAAATCGCAAATGCAACTAATCATAAATTGGAATACAAGCCTCACAGCATATTGCTTCAATTCGATGCTAGATCATCTCTGATACGGTACTCTACAAAAAAATCGAGAAGAAAAGAAAGGAGGAATAAGAGAAGTGAAATATGGAGAAATAGAAGGAGAAGAAGAAGAAGAAGAAGAAGAAGAAGAAGAAGAAGAAGAAGAAGAAGTAAAAGAAGAAGAACATGTGGTTGGAAAAGTAGTAAGAATCAGTGATCAAACGATGAACGCTGGTGAAATTTGAAAAGACCCTTTAGTAAACATTCAAAGCGACCGCGAATTCACAAATTCAGACATTCACCCACACCCGCACGCACACTCACCGCCATGTTTGCACACTGATGGTCTGCTTCAAACAGAATTTATTCGATAGTATTCACCACAAACTTCTAGAATCTTCCAGCAGTTTGTCTCTATTCGTTCCAAGTTTTCCTCGCTCGTATATTCTACTACTGTACATGGAATTCTTGTATGATATCTTGTATTACAAATGGAAGGTGATTGAATAATCTTGAGAATTATTATCAATCTTTTTAAATGAATCAGATAGTTATGCCTCTCTCATTACCCACGCACATGCTAGAGCACATGAGGGCATCACCCTCAGAAAGAATATTGAGCCGGTAACATTAATATTTGGTGAGCTTAATTCACTTCAATTGTGAATTTCCTGATAGTCATCCTGTATTCTTCTATTTCAATGGATAAAGTAATAATCCTTGGATATCTCTTGTTCCTGTGTATATTGTCATAGCCTACATAATGTTTCTTCATTCATCAATAATTTGTAATTGTTTTCTATTTCCCATACAACAGTGTAGAATATTTATTACTCATATTTACTTATATCATATTACTTACATGATAATACTCATATCATATTACTTATATTGTTCATTCATAACTCATTATTTATCTATAACTTATTAATCATAATGCTCATTATTTATTTGAGGAATTCGATCAAGGCTAGAATTTCCAATACAAGGCTGAAGATTTTCTATGTTTATGTTTATTACGAGGTCACAAAATCAAATATTTCGAATCAATTCCATTTCCATAAATGGAATTTAGTATTGTTCCCAAGTACATATTATTCCTGAAGCAACAAAATAATTTATTTGGCTTATTTTCCTCTTCCATTCCAAAGCTTGAGCAAAATGATTTACATTTGAAAATGACTATATTCATAAAAAAATGTCATGCATTAAATGAATAATTTGAAAAGGGTACTTTGATAATTATTTAATATTAAAAAACAGTAATAAAAGTAGCCCTGAGGAGGAAACACTTGAGCAAAATCTATGCGATATCATTATATGTCATTCATTTAGTCCGTGATCTAGGCCAATTAAATACTAATAAGAACCTAATCACATGTGAGCAACTGATGCATACATGATAGATTTATAATCAATTATCAAAAATGGGGCTAAACGCGAATGAAATATTCTAGCAAATATTGGTAGTAACAGTTGAGATTCAACGTTTTCATTAAATGTTTTGTCAACCAGTTTTTTTAGCACTGGATTGTATTAAGAACGAAATGATACCGTTCAACTGTTATGACTATTTTCATAATCGTTGAGCCTCGTATAAAAATCATAACTGAAATTGCATCAGAATCCGAGCGTTGATAAGTAGGGTAAGAAGAGCGGAATGCGAGCTCACGATAATGCTAGCTTTTTATCATTGAGTAGCTTTTCAATCCGCGGTAACTGGCGGTTCGTGCCGACGAAACAAGTGAAGTGCTGTATAGTAAAAGATAGGGGCACTTCACCTGTCTCGTGGGCACGAGTCGCCAGTGTCTGCGGTGGAAATACGCAAAATAGCGAGCGAATTTCCTCTTCCCAGGCCTAAAAGCCGGCGCAATACTTTAAGAAGATTTATGAGATCGTTTGTCAAAGGTCTTCTCCGGGCGCACTTTATCCAAATGTGGCAATAAACACCAGCACGGCCGCAAATAGCATTGCTACATCATAAAATATATCGCAATGAATAATTTGTATAGTCTGTCCAAGCAAAGAAGACATTCCGACAACATGGATATGACTTAAGCTCGTTCAGTATTGGTTAAAAAATTGAAATTTTTGTCTTAAATTGTAGTAAACATTAGTATCTACAATTCCAAGCCTAATTTCTAATTTTTGAACCAAGATTGACCGAGCTTAAGTTGTTTTTCCATCTTGCCAGCATGTCTTCTTTGCATGGACAGACTTTAAACGAGCCGATTCGTTTCCTATCGTCCTAATAAATTTTCATTGCTGTGGAATACTTCTCAACAGCCTACATTCTGAAACAGTTGCTCGTTCATATCAATTATCAATTAGTAGTCTTCCTTTTAGGGTGAATGTATTATTCAAATGCATAATTATACAAGTGTATGTAGTTTTAGTTGATTGAAATCGATATCTAGTTCACTATGGTATGAGATATTTTGAATTGGAGTAAATTGTTGTCATTGAGTTTGACGTAAGGCACTGGCGGCTCGTGCCCACAAAACAGGTGAAGTGCCCGTAACTTCAACTGTACAGCACTTCACCTGAGCCGCCTGTGACGTAAGGTGCGTTACGATTACTACAAGATACAGTAGAATCACGGAGTTTTATGGAGCAACGCAAAAATCAATTGACCGGTAAGCATTTCTCTATATGTAACTCCATGTTTCTATTGCATCTATGAAGATGTGCCCATGTCAATTTTTTGGTAATGTAAATATAACGTACCCTTACTAATCATCACATGTCTTCAACATGTTAGTCAAATTTTTCAGTCAACATTTTTAGTTATAGACCTCTAGAATTTGTCTTGTGATTCAACTGACCCGGTCTCTGGTGGTCGAAATATGAACTTCACAGCTATCAAAACGATGTCAATTAACTAAACATGTTTTGGGTTATTATTGAATTTATTTATCAATCAATCGTAAAGCTATGAAGTATTTATCAGTTTGGAATAGTTTAAAAGATATATCAGTCAATTCGAAAGCATTTCCATTAGATAATTATGAAAATGATTAATGGAAATGATTATGAAAATTTTCTCACTTCTAGGTTATAACTACTGCGTATCGGAAAGCGGCTTTGTAGAGAGGTCTTTACTTGTGTGCATTCTCATTCTTCCATGTCAATTATACTCTAGTAATGTTTTCAACGAGTATTTTTATTTCGCCCAGTTATTATCTCCAAGAATGATAAATTGACAAAGAATGTGAGAATATTTTTGGATTGTGAACTTCCAAATTTTAGTATGATCCTACTCTTGTGAATTATTCAAGTGAATCTTAGTACAGACTTCCACCAATGACAAGTGGAAGAATCTCCCACGCAATATATTGGGAACGAATTCAAGCTACACAATTGCATCTTCAACCATTGCCGAACAGAAATAGAAATATAGTCTGTCCAAGCAAAGAAGACATTCTGACAAGATGACAAAATAACTCCAGCTTGGTCAGTATTGGTTAAAAGATTATAATTTTGGGTCTCAAATTATAGGAAACATTTTCGTCTACAATTTAAGACCAAATTTATAATTTTTGAATCAATTTCGACCGAGCTGGTGTTATTTTTCTAGAATGTCTTCTTTCTTCGACTATAATTCCGTCGACATTTTTGAACCCTTAGCAAGAACAAATCGCTTCAGAAGGATCAAGCCTCTGTCTTCACAAGCAACGAATCCAATTTGCTGTCTCTCGTTTGTTGTTAAGAAAACTGTGGAGAAAAATGAAGAGAAATCGGAAAAGTAGAGTGGTAGAGAAGAGGTAAAAGAGAAGTGTTTGGGGAGGAAGGAAAAAATCAATCGTTATACTAATCTAAGGAAAAAAAAGAAGGATTTGAGAAAACTATCATTATAGGAGGTTTTTTGGTTGGACTGTTGACGTATATGAAATAATGTCATAAAAATTCTTCCAGTAATGTTGATCGATAAATACTTCAAGTTTTGAAAAACTGATGAGTTTAAAAAGAAATTAAGAAATTTGAGATATTTTTATGCTTGCCCTGAATAGATTGAACGTGCGAAGATTATAATCAAAATGATATTGTTTTATAACTTACTACAAAACGTTACTCCTCGTGTGCTCCAACAGCTGAACAGTTGTCGTTTAGCTATGCATAGACGATGTTTTTTGAAATTATTTAGAAACAACAGACGCTTTACATCAGCGGTAAGTAGGTAACCTCACGTATAAACGTGCAAGAAAAGTAGCTGCGTAACTTTTTGGCGTCATCCAAACTGTATCATTAGTGGGTACCGTATTGAAAGCAGCAAACTAGAGCAATGACCTTGGAGTTGGTCGACTGTTGTGAGCAAGGTCAGTGGTGGCACGAACAGCTGACTCGCCGGCCAATGTCAAGTTCAAGGTCGAATCATTCGCTACCTACAATATTATTATTTCAGCTATAAGTAGTGTTTTGACATTTTTTTAGCTTTAGAACTGGAAATCTGTACTTATGAAAGGAAATATAACTGAAGTTTGAGATAATAATCACCACAATAAGGAGAATATGTTATTAGAAAGTAATTCCATTCTAAAAAGTAAACTTGCTTAAAAAAACTTCAATTATTAATTAAAAAATCGGAAAGAATTTATTTTCTTGGGAGATTTGAAAAACAAAAAAATGGTTAGCTCTTGATAATTATTTTCAAATAGGAATTTTATTTATCTTAATTGTTGGATGATATTGTATACAAAGCCTAAATTTTCACAACAACTATTTCACAAATCTCAACCATCTCATGGATAGACAAATTTCGCAGACCTGATTCTTGCATTGGCGGCTCATACCCTCGAAACAGGTGAAGTGCTGTACAGTAAAAGATACGAACACTTCACCTGTTTCGTGGATTCTTGTTCTATAAAGTTCCATAAACCAGGATAGTGTACCGCTACACTAGACGACATCAAAAGGTGTTTGAATGCCCAGCGTGTGAAGGCCTTTCCCCTGTATTACAATTACAGGACTTGTAAAATCACATGAAAAAAATTCTTTAACTGAACAAATAGATATAGAATGGAATCTCAGACCCCAACAAAATAATGAAACTGAGATTTCTCACCTGATCCATAAAATTTCAACTGTTGAAAGCCTCAGATGAATATCACAAATGCAGCTTGAGAGTAATCGATAACCTCAAAACACAGATTCATGAGAGCTTACAATGGGACAGTAGAAGTAGAAGATGAGAAGACAGAATATGAATAAAGATGAAGAGAATGAGAGAAAAGAAGAAGAATTGATTTCTCTTCATGAGAGCTTTCAATGTTATAGTAGGGGTGAAGATGAGTCAAAGTATCAATGAGGATGAGAAGGATCAAGGATGAGACAAAGAACGAAGGAGTAGGGAAGGGAAATAAAGAGAGAAACATAATAGAATTTATACAGATGAAGATGAGATGAATTAACATCAGAAATGAGAGGTTGAAAAGGAAGAATGAGACTACAAAATACGGATAAATTTGAGGAGAATGGGAAAAAGTGTAAGGGAAGAGATAGGTGAAGAATAATAAATCATACATGAAGATGAGAAAATGGGAGAAAGAGAACAAGGTGAAGTAAGAAAAGATGAACAGAGGAAAATATACAGATGAATGAAAAGAGAATAAGAAAAAGGATGAGAGGGTAGAGACAAAGATGGAAATGTATCCGAAGATGATAAGAGAAAGGGAATATTAAAAATAAATGAATATTGAGAGGGTGAAGTAGGAAGAAAGAGGTAGCGAAGAATATACAGATAAAGGAGGAGAGGATGAGAGGAATGACGAGAAAACAGGGTGGGCAGAGAGAGAGATAGGAAATAATCCTTCAATTATAATGATGTGTAAAATGGGAGAAAGCATGAGAGGGTAGATTGGAAATGAAAAGACAGAGAAGGGTATACAGATGAAGATGGGGAGAATGAGAGAAGGATGATAAAGTGGGGAGGGAGAGAAATTTCGGTTGAATGCTCAAAACTGATGGAAAATGAAATCCTTATTCGGCAGCTAGCCGTGAAATCAATGTTTCTGACATTGGAATACGAAATCCTACAACGTTACAAATCTGTTCAATGTGATATCAACAACCATTCCAATCGAAAGGAGAAGGAGATTGAGAAGAATAAGTTGAAGAAGAGGGAAAGAGAAGGAAAAGGAAGGGGAGAAGAAAAGTAAAATACTAAAATGAAAGGAAAAAGAGAGAAATTGTGAATTTTCAAGAAGGGCAGTGCATAACCAAACTGTAGAAATAAGAAGAGCCATAGAATGGAGAAGGAAAATAATTAAAAAGAGAGAGTGAGAGGGCGAGTAAATGTGGACAAAATAGGGAAGGGAGAAAAGAATGGACAGAGTCAAAAATATAGATAACAACCAATTCCTTCAAAACGAATAGATGAGAAAAAAAGAAGTAGGAGAAGAAGAAAGAGGAGAAGGAGGAGGAGAAGAAGAAGAAGAAGAAGAAGGAGGAGGAGGAGAAGGAAAACGATGTAAGCTTCACCACTACACAGTAGTGTTCAATTTTCGATAGCTGTTAGCAGCCACAATCTCAGATGGAACCTTGCCCAAAATCTGTACCCGATTCTCATCAGATTATTGGGTATTTGGGTCCTAGTATACTGTTATACTCGATCCAAGCACAGAAGACATTCTAGCAAGATGAGAAAATGACTCCAGCTCGGTCAATATTGTTTCAAAAGTTGTGAATTTACTTTAAAATTCTATTTCAAAAATTATACATTTCGTAGGAAACATTCTGGTCTACAACTTGAGAGCAAGTTATTAATTTTTGAACCAATATTGACCGAGCTGGAGAAATTTTCCCATCCTGTCAGAATGACGCGTCTTTGCTTCGACAGGCTAGGATCGAGCTATCGTATCCAAAATAGCTGAGTTGACTATAAATGGAAGGGTTATCAAGCTGAACAATAGTCATTGAAATTAAATCTAGGGTAGTCCACTCATTTTCAAAATTACAGATTTATTGAAAGATAAAGGGTTATAGTCAGTGAAAAGAAAAGATTTCAATTATTCACCAAGAGAATGATCAATCTCACCATTCATTCGCATGAATATAAAGGAAGAATGTTTTCATTACTCTAAAAAATGTGAAAAACGTGTATTTTACAAGTGAGAGATTAGATAAGATTAGTACTCTCGCTCTAACTCTTCCCTCTCTCTCTCTCTCTCTCTCTCTCTCACTCTCTCTCTCTCTCTCTCTCTCTCCTTCTCACTCTTATTCTTCCTATTCTCCTTCCGTCCTATTCCTATCCAATTCTGGTCTCTATTCCAATCGCTTTCTTGTTCCTATTGTTATTCATTCAAAGACTTGCCGTGAAACGAATGAATGAAAACAGCTGATAAATTGTCCCTCTTGGTTTGGATGCAGCACAAGAATCAATCAGAGATGGTTTCTTCTTCTTATATTTCTTTTTCTTATTATTTTTCTTCTTCTTCTTCTTCTTCTTCTTCTCCTCCTCCTCCTTCTTCCTTCTTTTTGTCTCCTTATTCACAAAACTTGAGCTGGAGGGTGCGAATCAAGCTAGTCGAACTTTCCGAAGTCTGACAAATTTCTCAGTCAAACTCAAACTTCTCAGCGTCTTACAAACTACGGTATAATGCCCTGATTGAAGTAACTTTCAACCTGTGTGACGCGTATTAAATGAAGAGTACAATGTGTTCTGAGCCGGGAGTTACATCAAATGGTGTATAGAAGTCAGCGAATTTTCTTCGTCAAAGTCATCGCGTATATTTGTTTTGAGATTTGCATTGGAGATGCGACGCTCGTTTGACGAGATTTTTGAAATCAATACTCGGTCGGTATTGGTTTTCAAGAAAAACTTTCAGAACTTATGTTAGTGAGAGCATGCGAAAATGGATTCAGGAAACTTATTTGATTTGGTACGAACTGCGGCAAGGAGACTAGCGCGCCCGGTGTACAAAAAATTAAGTTGGCAGCTAGCCCCTGAGCGCGGTTTATTCAAATACATGTAGCTATATTTGCTTGTTTTAGAATACGTGCAAATAGAAGAAAATTCGCTCCGACAGCTGGCGGTCGGAAAGAGTGCATTTCAAATAAAATTCTATGATGGCTCAGATCATATTACTTATAATGATCTATTCAGGTTATGAATTCAAAGGTGCCGTTTTAGAAAAACACCATTTTTGGCATATTATTCGCCATTTTCTCCGCCATCTTTGATTGGATTTTTTTCGTTGATAGCTCAATTTGTAGGGCATAATAAGGGTATTATACACACCAATTTCGAAAACGATCGAGTTATTGCTCGATTTGTAGTGATTTTTCAAAATTTTCATCTCCTAATTTCACCCTCGACCCTTGGACCAATTTGGCTGGTTAACGAACTTGACCGAGATATTAACACTAATAATTTTTGTGCAAAATTTGGTCGCTCTCCGACAAGTCCTTCGGGATTTATCGTGTTAACAAAAATCTGTACATATATATAATATATGAATTTGAACGGACATCAGATTCGTGTTCTAGGGGCTCGGAAACGTGTAAAAAATAGATCACATAATAAATTTTCGATTATCAGGGCAAGACCAATAGTGCATTTTTTCAAATAAAATGCACAAAAACTACTTACTTTCACAGAAAAGATGCCGAAGTGCATGATAAAAATGTTGTGTAGTGGATTTCAATAATAATTATTCCAATTCTGAAGGTGGCAACTTGTGGTTGAAGAGTAAGGTTAGCTCATTTGAAAATGTCGAAAATCGGGGAGAAATAAGTATTGACTCTTAAAAACTTGAGTATTTTATAATTAGATTTCATGTTTTAATTCAGATTAATAATTTATAAGATTCAGACTAGTTTTCAATTAAGATTTAATTAATTTAGTTCAATAATTAGATTAAACGTTCTTGAGTCTTTCATTCTATATAAGCGACATTGTGACGCACAAAAATCGACCAAGTCTTGCTGACGTCACAAAGTGAGACGGTTGCCTTTTATCAATTCTCATCTCTGTTAGGACAGTCGGCAAGCTGACTGCATAAGTAGCATACATCGGAATGATAACGTCCCGACCTATAAGGTCTCGAAGACAACTTCTGACTATCCTGACAGAGCGTAGAATCGATAAAAGGCATTCGCCAAACGCCTACTGTAGACGGATTAAAAATCCGTCGGCAAGTACAGCTATATAGTCTGACCAAGCAAAGAAGAGCCTCTGGCATGATGGGAAAATGACTCCAGCTCGGTCAATATTGCTTCAAAAATTATCAATTCGATCTCAAATTGTGGAAAACAATTTGATCTACTATTGAAAGCACATTTATATTTCTTGAACAAATATTAACCAAGCTGGAGTCATTTTCCCATCTTGCCAGAGGCTCTTCTTTGCTTGGACGGACTCTACCTCATACCAGCATTGTGTATCTCTTTGTCCTCACTAGGTCGATTTTCCATGCAACTAGGCATCTAAAAGTTCAAAGCATACTGAGAAGCATGCTTTGACGCATGCTAGAGACGCTCAGGAACTTGCTAAAGTGAACATGCTCGAATAAGCGGATAATAATGTATGCATCCCCAACATAGAACTATAACCATATAGTTCTATGTTCTAACCTTTAGTTCTACATCTAGCCTATAGTTGTATCGTCTGTCCAAGCAAAGAAGACCCTCTCGCAAGATGAGAAAATTTTTCCAGATCGGTTAATATTGGTTCAAAAATTATAAATTTAGTCTCAAATTGTAGATAACAATCTGCTCTACAATTTGAGGTCAAATTCATAGCTTTTATACCAATATTGACCGAGCTGGAGTCATTTTTTCATCTTGCCAGAGGGTCTTCTTTGCTTGGCCAGACTAGACGTTCCCCAAGCACCTGTGAGAGCGTCTCTCAACGTTTGTGTGATGAACAATAATTATTGTCCAGAACAATAGACCCATCAACCTATTATTATTCTGTCAATTTCCATATTATGAAGCTGTAATAGATGGTTCAGATCGTATACAATAGCTAGCAGGTGTTGGAGAAATATTGATAATTTGTCAGATAGCGTCGTGCTTGATCGTTAATCAATTTGATAAATTTTGATCAGTTAATGTCTTGTTTATACGTTGCAAGACCCATAGAACTTGTACACAGTAGTAGTTTATACAGTACTTGAGTTCTCGTTGAATTTCTGATACGCAGTGATGATACAGAGTCTAAAATTATTGATACAGGAAGGAAGCTCGTTGATACGAGACAGCACTGCTCATGGATCACCACCATGTTGGAAATGAGCTGATTCTATTCCTCAATTATCAAACATTTTGAGAGAATTTAAACTTCGTTGAGGTAAACTTTAAGTTAAATTAATAGAAAATTGAACACTTATTTTAAAAATTACTGATGCGTATCAGTAAATCTGTAGTGTTAAGAGATAGAACTTTTGTAACGGCGTAATTCATATGAAATTGGGAATCCAGTGTTTTCTGATACGGGCTAGCTTCATCTATGCAGGGACAATGAATGTTGTACTATTTTACATTCCAGTTATAGGAATTCTTATTGTTTAATGGTATTTGATATAGAAAAAATTATGTTATGTGGATAATGATTGATGAGTGTGTTATAGTTAAACCCAAAAATTAGGCGGTTCCAAATGTCTCTAGTACAAGATGTAGCCTACCAACAGCTGATTGGATCTAAAGCATAGTGGATTCTACTGTATCTTTTGATTGACTTAGGGTTCTATAAATACCTTTATACCTTTATAGTCTTTATAGTTCCTTAGATTGACTATATTCTAAATATCAACATAATCTAGGTTTAGCTAAATGACAAATTCAATTGACAACATCAGCTGTTGGAGCAAAAGAGAAGCAGACAAGACCGCCAAACTTTTTAGCGTCAGCTGTATCAACTTCTATCAATAACAATATTCAGTATCAGCCAAAATACACAGTACAGGAAGTATTCATGTAGTATTTTTTAAGTACTATTTTGGTGCTGTCCATTTTGGCTGATATACTGTATATTTATCAGTAACAAAATAATAGTAAGTTCCCGCAAGCTAACCAATTTAAATTATATTGTAAGTACTTCTCAGCAGTTGATCGATATATAACAATCTCTATCACAGTTATATTATGTTCCACCAAAGAGAATCCTAGGAATCCTCTATTATTCTATGGTTCCACGTAACACATATCACATATTGATAATGTCAAGTGTCTCACCTTGTTACATAAGCAATGATGATAATTGAATTTCAATCTTAAAATGCATGAATCCACTTGACTTTGCAATTGTTATTCATGCCACCGCACCTGATATTTTGATTAAGATTCTATCATACGATAAATCTTGGACCAAGCCCTTTTTGCAAACAAAAAACTGTAACCAGTAGACAATGATCACTCTTACAGCGATTCGATTATACAAATGGAAAAACATGGGCTGTGACATAGCTGCGGAAGAATGCTATGGCTCGTACAAGCTCAAAAGATACGTGGTTTATATGGACTTTAGATTGTAACAAGGTGTCAACTCAACTGGAGCGAACAATAACAATGTCTAGCTTCTTGGTTATTCAGTTCTGGGTGAAAGTGAGAAAGATTTAATGATCTTTGTAAGGTAACTGTATAACTGATGATGATGATGAGGAGGTGAAGGAGTAGGTGGAGGAGGAGGAGGAGGAGAAGGAGGAGGAGGAGGAGGAGGAGGAGGAGGAGAAGAACAAAAAGACGACAAAATATAACCTACTGTATGAAAGTTCAATTGAACAAGATGTAGAGGAAGAAT
This sequence comes from Sogatella furcifera, assembly GCA_017141385.1. Lineage (NCBI taxonomy): Eukaryota > Metazoa > Arthropoda > Insecta > Hemiptera > Delphacidae > Sogatella > Sogatella furcifera. Next base: position 26,827,753 of record CM029556.1, read on the forward strand.
AACTGACATGTGGGAGGTTGGACAAAATGAGAAGAAGAAGAAGAAGAAGAAGAAGAAGAAGAAGAAGAAGAAGAAGAAGAAGAAGAAGAAGAAGAAGAAGAAGAAGAAGAAGAAGAAGAAGAAGAAGAAGAAGAAGAAGAAGAAGAAGAAGAAGAAGAAGAAGAAGAAGAAGAAGAAGAAGAAGAAGAAGAAGAAGAAGAAGAAGAAGAAGAAGAAGAAGAAGAAGAAGAAGAAGAAGAAGAAGAAGAAGAAGAAGAAGAAGAAGAAGAAGAAGAAGAAGAAGAAGAAGAAGAAGAAGAAGAAGAAGAAGAAGAAGAAGGAGAAGAAGCCAAGAAGCCAAGAAGAAGAAGAAAAAGAAGAAGAAGAAGAAGAAGAAGAAGAAGAAGAAGAAGAAGAAGAAGAAGAACGTAGGCCACAAGCTAAAATGAATTGATCGAACAAGGTTTAGTCTGTCCAAGCAAAGAAGACCCTCTGGCAAGATGAGAAAATTACTCCACCTCAATAAAATAATATTTGTTCAAGAATTATAAATGTGGTCTTAATAGTAGATCAAATTGTCTCCTACAATTTGAGACCAAATTAATGATTTTCAACTAATATTGATCGAGCTGGAGCAATTTCCCCCCATCTTGCCAGAATGTCTTCTTTGCTTGGACAGATAATATACACTCATGTTGTGACAACAATGGGCCATCAAACACAAATATAGCAATGTACCTGAAGAATACAGAATTAGTATAGAAAGAGTTAGAACTCACTATAATTGAATTTGCATTTAGCAAACAAACAGCCTTAAATCAGTGTTGCGAATGAGAGCTGCTTCAATTACAATGAACTGTTGTGCAATTGGCAATCTTTTTCGAAATTGGTAAAAACTGTTACGTTTAATACGTAATACGACCCACGTGTGTTGGAGTTATTTATTAAAGGACTTTCTTTGTATGACTTCGAGTTCAATTCGAAAGTGGTATTATTGAAATGATACTTTCTTAGTTCACCAGAGATTGATAATAGTGTGACAACCGAAACCGGTATCTCGATTTTAAAAAAATCAGCGGTTTGACATCTAGTCTTTTCATATATATGGATAACTACCAAGATTCTTAGACACAAGATCTAATGTTAGTCACGTGATCTTGGGTTTAAGAATCTTGGATAACTACCACAATATCGCCTTCTCAACCACTCAAAAAGTTTCTTAATATTTGAGAAAGTCTATCTCAAGGAAAAATGTTCAAGACATTTTTCAAATAGAATTTGATTCAACTTTTTCAACTCAATTTATTTTCTCTCAGAATTTGATTCTCTACAACTTCCATCAACTAAAAATACTAGTTAATGATTTCATATCCAGTTATGAATCTTAATTGTTGAAAAATTGTGATCTTTAGCATATAGTTTCTCTATTATATCAATAACTGTTCAAGTTAGAAACTTCTAAATGGTTTCATAGAATTCCTCTGCTGACATGAAAATGTTCATGAGAAGTTAATGAAATGTATAGACCGAAATGTTTGGCTTAGAAATTTAAAGTGTAATTTGATATTTTAAAAAAGTTATATACATTTTTTGGTGTTATTCTGACTTCTATATCATCCAACGAAATTCTAAATTATATTTTCTTAAGTTTTGACCATGGAAATTTGTGAATTGTGGGATTTTCTTATAATTTTGTAAACCTAACCTCTTTCTATAACTATGTATCGAAATTTGGGAAAAGACATTTTGGACTTTGTTGTTTGTGTTTCAACCCTTTATTGTAATTAAATGACTGAATATATAATTAAATGATATTACTCAGCGAAACATTGATTTTGTATAAGCATACTGCCTTCAAGAGATAAGAGAATTATATACAGTATATATTTTTTAGATTCATTCCTTTTAATTCAATTCCTTCCTTTTTATCAAGTAATAAGAGACTGATGCCAGTGATACCAGAAATAGGAGTGTTCGTCAACCCCAAACATCAGCTCCTCTGACTCTATAGATATTGTATCAATTCACAGTCTGGATATTCGACTCTATCATCAAAGTTTCCCATAAATGCCTCTCAATTTGTCAACTCCAATCCACGCCTTTGACTCCATCATGGGAGTTTTCAATTTTCCCGCGTCTCAAATACGATTTTCCAATTTTCCGAAAATGAAACCTTGAGCGCCATTGTCAGACACACGCCACGTGTAGTGTGTTACAGTCTGTCCAAGCGAAGAAGACATTCTGGCAGGACGGGAAAATGACTCCAGCTTAATCAATACTGATTCAAAAATTATGAATTTGATCTCAAAGTGTAGAGCAGAATGTTTTCTACAATTTGAGAACAATTTTTGAAGCAATAATTACCAAGCTGTAGTAATTTTCCCATCTTGCCAGAATGTCTTCTTTGCTTGCACAGTCTACTATAACAAGCCAGATGAAAGTTGATAACAAAGTTTACAGAATGAGCTTTTAATAGGCAGTCGACATGATATGATATGACACCGGGGTTTACAATTTACAACATAGAATAGAAAGCATGGATCGCTCTGGTTTTCACATGATGTTCAAAGGTGTAATACGTTTTATATTGGATGTCATGTAGACGAACAAAATAAGTTTGGTGGCAAATGTTGTCACTTTATCACTCCCTCTTTCTCTCCCACTCATTCACTCTTTTGAGCATCTCTTCCACTTCCTATTATACTTTCTCAATCTCTCAAACTATCTCTTTCTCACTCTCTTTGATTAATTCAGTAAAGTTATTACTCATTACTGACTGTATAATTATCTATTTCTGTTCAAAGTTGTACTTACTATATTTAATTGAGCTCTATAAACTAGAAAATTATTTTCAAGCTGGACTGTTTTGTTCTGTTCATGTTCTACATGATTGAAGAACTGTAATGAAATCTAGTCTTGATCTATTCCTGTCTCTCTTCTGCTCTAGCTTTAGAGTAGTCTCTCTTAAAATTCAAATTATTTATTATTTGTACAATTTACATCGATTATCTTTACAAAGACACAATACAAGAAAATCATTGTACAATAGAATAAGCTCACAAGACTTTTCGTCTGTTCGTGAGCTTTAATTTTAAATTGAATAGATCTAGAATTAAAATAAATCTTCTATTCATTAGAGTCAGCCCTAGTCCGTGTGAGTTTGAAAATGGTCTCAAATTTTATACATGTCTACATCATTTTCCAAAATTTATAATCACGGTCCAAATCACACGTTAAAAACCACAAGCAGAGGTACAATGAAGCTTGTAGATTAGATATAGATGTTTTAGAGTGGAAGTGACTATGTGTCAAGTTTCTTAAAAAATACAAATACAAATTTATTTATGTTTCCCAATTTTGTATGTTGTCAATGCCGAAATTCTCTACATGATATTGGGGTTATGTATATTAATAAAAATGCAAATAGATAGTCTTAATTACGATTTAATTTTACCCAACAGCTCTCATGCAGTCGTAATAATTATAATATCTACCTATTCTTCAGTAATCTTTGTTGAGACACTCTGCAGAGTACTTGAGAGGGGTTTTGAAAACCTCTCATTCAATTTGAATAAGATTCAAAGAAGCGAACACTCTCCATATATACACGCTGAAAGATATGCTAATTGTATCATGAAAATTCTCATAAACCGTTAAGAAAAATTCCGCATCTCTTTAGTATTTGATTCTCTGAGACTCTGAGTGCCTCGTTTATTAATTTTCAAGTGGAGCTTGATACTGAGTTTCTGATCTTCCACTGTACTTGGAATAATTTTTCTCAATTTTTTCCCTTTGAAACTGTGAAAAAAATATTTCAATACGAAACGAAAATCGTGGATCACAGATAATTCTACTACCGTTCTTCTCTCAATTTTCTTTGAATTTTAAATATATAAGAGGTATTACATTCTTAAGAGGTATTATAACAGTTATATTACTACTATACTGTTATAAGTTATATACTGTCATGTGGATGAAATTCACGAGTGTGGATTTCTCTGCGTGGAATTACTGATTGAGTGTAGTCTATCCAAGCAAAGAAGACTTTCTGGCAACATTGGAAAATGACTCTAGCTCGGTCAATATTGATTCAATGATTAAATTTAGTCCTTAATTTAAGAAAACATCTGATCTTCACTTTGAAATCAGTTATTAAATATTTTTAAACCAATATTTATCAAGCTGGAGTTGTTCTCTCATCTTGCCAGAATGTCTTCTTTGCATGGACAGTCTATACCAATGTTTTCCATAAAATTTTGTTGTATGGACCAAAGAAGGAATTGTAGCAAGATGAGGAAATGACTCCAGCTCGGTTAATATTATTTCAAATATCATACATTTGGTTTCAAATTTTAGAAAACATTCTACTCTACATTTTAAGAACAAATTGATCATTTTTGAACCTATATTGATCGAGTCAATATTGGAGTCATTTTCTCTTCTTGCTAGAATGTGTTCTATGCTCGAACAGACTTTCATACACATTACTCGATTTAATTTCGAAAATGAAGGTATTTTTTCTCGATCTCATTATAACCTTTTTTTGTTTGGATTAACTAAATATATTCATGTAGAAATGTATTATAATCTTTATTCCAATTGAATGAATTTGGCTTATCATTTCATCCGAAAACTATAGTAAGTTTGAACTACTTCAGGAATCTAATTACTTCTACTTGAACCTCATTTAACGTACATACTCCCTCAAGAAAAAACAAGAGGAAATAATCCTCTCAACCAATTCATTCCTTTTAAGTACTCCGTTTAAACAAAAACCATCCAAAATGATTCATGTGAAACCAGTAGTCTGTCCAAGCAAAGAAGACATTCTATCAAGATGATAAAATTACTTCAGCTCGGCCAATATTGGTTCAAAAATTATAAATTTTGTCTCAAATCGTAGAAAAATTCTGCTCTAAAATTTGAGAACAAATTGATAACTTTTGAACCAATATTGATCCAGCTGGAGTCATTTCATCGTCTTGCCAGAATGTCTTCTTTGCTTGAACAGACTATAACATACTGTAGAAATGAATATCTTGGGATCTGCTGAAACAGAATCTTGCGAGCTTTTCCTCTCCTTGAAGCATGGAAACAGCCGTTCATAATCTCTTATAGCTCCTGGGGGTATTTGTCTCACTACCTTCTTGTGCAACTTATGAGTTGCAGCTTACAGCTCAAGGATTTACTTTGCTTTAGGTTGAACATGGATTATGAAAGAGACCATCCCCCTTGATATATGAATAGCATTCAACAGGAATACTTTACATTGAAAACGAAAAGATGTAGAAATGAATTAAAACATTCTCAAAAATAATTTTGATCACTGGCGGCTCGTGTTCACGAAACAGGTGAAGTGCTGTACAGTGAATGATACGGGTACTTCACTTGTTTCCTGGGCACGAGCCGCCACGGATTTTGATTTTATTTGATTTGATTCATGTGAAAATGCTATAAAAGTAATAAAGAAACTTGAGTTGTCGCAATTCCACTTCAATTTCCAATAAAATGACAAATTAATTTGAATGAGCATGCTTTTGTTTGCACTCACGTATCAATAGCTATAATCGATTTTCAATCGTCAGCGCTCTTTACTAGCTGTGTACTCGCAGACTGTCCTAACAGAGCTGAAGCTGAACAGTATTCGGTCATCCGCCAAGCTTAAATATTGAACTTTGTGAATACAGCATTTGACGTAGCTTTTTTGGTCTCAAATGTGCTCGGATTGTTTAAAATAATTATTAAGTAGCAAATTATAAAAGAAAATCAATATAAACTTAAAAAATTGCGAAAAAATAAGCCTATTGGAGGAAATTTGGGCAAAAGTTTGGTGTATTTCAACAAATTTAAAATTTTAGATCTTAAATCTAAAAATCTAAAATCTTAAATCTAAAATTGAAAATTGAAAATTGAAAATTGAAAATTTAAAATTTAAAATAAAAATCAATTTTCAATTTTAAATTTCGAATTTTCAATTTTCAATTTTCAATTTTCAATTTTCAATTTTCAATTTTCAATTTCAAATTTTCAATTTTCAATTTTCAATTTTCAATTTTCAATTTTCAATTTTCAATTTTCAATTTTCAATTTTCAATTTTCAATTTTCAATTTTCAATTTTCAATTTTCAATTTTCAATTTTCAATTTTCAATTTTCAATTTTCAATTTTAAATTTTGAATTTTTTTCAATTTTCAATTATCAATTTTCAATTTTCAATTTTCAATTTTCAATTTTCAATTTTCAATTTTCAATTTTCAATTTTCAATTTCAATTTTCAATTTTCAATTTTCAATTTTCAATTTCAATTTTCAATTTTCAATTTTCAATTTCAATTTCAATTTTCAATTTTCAATTTTTCAATTTTAAATTTTAAATTTCGAATTTTAAATTTTAAATTTCGAATTTTCAATTTTCAATTTTCAATTTTCAATTCTCAATTTTCAATTTTCAATTTTCAATTTTCAATTTTCAATTTCTAATTTTCAATTTTTAATTTTTTAATTTTCAATTTTTAAATTTTAATCTTCAATTTTTAATTTAATTTTCTTTTAACCAAACAAATATTAAAAGGTCGTTTATTTCTCTTATTTCTATGTAAAATAATATTAAAAGTTGTTCTTAGTTGAAAATAATCGGCAAAAAAAATTTTCTACTCAGGTTTCGAACCCCTCTGATTGGTAAGCAGTGAAATACTAGTCCACGTCGGTAACCACTGGGCTATGAGGCTTTGATGAGGAGCCGATTCTGCCAGTGATATCAACATGATTTTAAGAGCATAAAAGACAGGAACGTTTCTCAAAACTGATGTTAGGTTGCAATCCTGCAGTGCAGACAGCATGAATATAGCATGAATAATGTGTATAGTAATAGTGTGTAAGCAATCCTTTTTTAAATAAATTTTAAATTTTCAATTTTCAATTTTCAATTTTCAATTTTCAATTTTCAATTTTCAATTTTCAATTTTCAATTTTCAATTTTCAATTTCGAATTTTCAATTTTCAATTTTCAATTTTCAATTTTCAATTTTCAATTTTCAATTTTCAATTTTCAATTTTCAATTTTCAATTTTCAATTTCAATTTTCAATTTTCAATTTTCAATTTTCAATTTCGAATTTTCAATTTTCAATTTTCAATTTTCAATTTTCAATTTTCAATTTTCAATTTTCAATTTTCAATTTTCAATTTTCAATTTTCAATTTTCAATTTTCAATTTTCAATTTTCAATTTTCAATTTTCAATTTTCAATTTTCAATTTTCAATTTTTAATTTTCAATTTTTAATTTTTAATTTTTAATTTTTTAATTTTCAATTTTTAAATTTTATTCTTCAATTTTTAATTTACTTTTCTTTTAACCAAACAAAAATTAAAAGGTCGTTTATTTCTCTTATTTCTATGTAAAATAATATTAAAAGTTGTTCTAAGTTGAAAATAATCGGCAAAAAAAAAATTTTCTACTCAGGTTTCGAACCCCTCTGATTGGTAAGCAGTGAAATACTAGTCCACGTCGGTAACCACTGGGCTATGTGGCTTTGATGAGGAGCCGATTCTGCCAGTGATACCAACATGATTTTAAGAGCATAATAGACAGGAACGTTTCTCAAAACTGATGTTAGGTTGCAATCCTGCAGTGCAGACAGCATGAATATAGCATGAATAATGTGTATAGTAATAGTGTGTAAGCAATCCTTTTTTTCCTTTTTTCGTCCTTAATATGCAAATTTTCAAAATGCTCTATAGCCTATAACCTGGTCGTCCATGTCTACTATCACCATGGCAAGTTTGAATCAAATCGGTCGAGCGGTTCCGGAGGAGTAGTTATACAAAGAGTGACTTTCCTAATCCATTAGAGCTTTGCTTCGCTCCGCTCAATAATGTAATATTCCTACAGTGTACTGTGATTTCTATAATTTTCATTTTTAATCTCTTTTCATACATAAAAAGAGTTGGTTCTTTATCAATTTCCAGTGTCCAATAACAAAGACAATTCACTTATTCGAATTGTATAAATCTATTCGGTAATACGGTTTTATCAAGTCAATTAATTCCAACAACTCACGTAAATAATAATTATTGTGAATAAGTTGCACTGGTGGAGAAAGTGTTGACCTAGTTCTATCCAATGCCAAGGTCATTCAAGGACACTCCGTTTAAAGACACTGTGATATTTTAAGATAAAACAGTCGTTTGCATAAGGATTCTTATTTCTATCTCATTAATTCTATAAGTATCTTTATTGCTTGCACTAAATGAACTGTCAATCAAAGTCCGGAACATTTCCAAAGTTCCAACTATTCACAGGTTTGCCCAATTATTCTTACTGTCATCTTCATACTATTATTACTATTATTATTGATGAAATCGATTGCAATATTATTATCAAAATCAAAATCTCGTTTATTTCACAATCAATATACAGTACCTATTACTATTTCAACCAATAATAAATTTCCTTGTAATATATAAAACTGTGTATTTTGTTTCTAGAGTAGTTGTGAAGGTGATATTATGGTATATAGTTATCCATATTGAATTAGAAGACAAGATATTTCAATCACGGTCAATATCAAGACATAATATTTTCAACCCACAGATTCATTGAGAATCGACATACCAATTTCGGTTGTTGCACCATTATCAATATCTGGTAAACTAAACGTGGAGAGCATCGCCATTTTGTAAAGTTGAATGAACCGCTAATTGAGGAGGGGCTTGTCTAGGCCAATGGCAGACGTTCATTGTGATTGGTTCAAGCAGCTACCAATAGCGGTGCTTTACTCTATTTTCAATAATTTTTTCGGTTTGAGAGTACTATGTATTTTCATCTATTGTGCATTTTGTGATGAGTACTTTTATTAACTTGTAATGAATCGTGTATTTAAATCAATGTTCTCGACTCATAACTCATTAGAAAATTAACCACTATTTTATCTGAGGACAATTATGGAGAAAGTATGTAAATTTTTATTTTCTAATGCACAATAATTGACATGCTCAATGCAAGTGGCACAACAAAATGTCCAGAATACAAGTTTCCAATTCCTTAAATTAAGTCAGAAAATACGAAATTATATAATTCTAAGGAAGAGACGTAAATCAGTCGGTCCCGATTGCCTCAAAAGCATTCCTCATCTCTTATTATCAACAGCCCTCTCATTACCCACGTACATGCTTAAAGCACATGTGGGCATCACCTTTGGATAACAATAGCTAACTTTAAAACGTTGGGCAGTTCGTCTGTCTCTTGTACATGATTTACCCATTAAACTGCTGATTTAAATCGTCTCTTTGATTTCAAAAACATCATCTAGGCATAGCTAAATGGCACCTATAATTGTCAACATTGGTGATGAAGCGCACAAAAAGCAGACGAAACTTTTTGCAGTCAGCAATAATTGTATGAAAAGACAATAATTAGAATACATTCGAAACTTGATGCAACCAACAGAAATACGAGTAAAGGTAGGATTCCATCACTACAAATCGCGGGCACTAGATGCAATAGAAACAAGTAAACTCATTATCTATTCAAGTTAGTTTCAATTTAATTGAATTTACTGTATTTAGTTCTGACTTCAAAGAATAGGGTAGGAACAAGTCAAATGAGGTGAGGCTTAAGATTAGGCTGCAGGTGCTGCATAGTATATTTATAGTTCCACATCTATATCATATATTATTTATTGTTACAATTGCGACTTATATCAAGTATTTTAAGCAAAGGTGATAAGTGGATGATGATGTTTAGGCTACATAGTGAATGAATGATGATGATTTGTATATCATATTATAGTAGAAACCCTAAGCCTAATCCTCACTCTTTTGACACATAATATTCTTACCCTTATTCACTTTACCTACTTTACCTACTCATTTTACCTACTCACTTTACTTATTCACTCCTGATAATTCTCTATTCAGTTCTGAGAACACAGTATTGTTACCATGTATGTCTATGCGTTAACATGTCAGTATGTGTACCATGTTTTACAGTGAGGATTAATGTTTTGCGGGTTGACAGTTGATTGAGGCTTAGCGTAGTTTATTGTTCCGGGGGTGTGAGGAGGGGCAGAAATGTATTGTTCGCATGCCGTCACATACCCTTGTCTTGGCGCGGGTTACGTGAGAATACGTGAGTTCATCACTCTTCTAAGCTCTAGTCTATTGACAGGGCCCTGTACTACCAAAATAATTGAAACGCATGTGATGTACGGGAAATAGCATGGGGTACAGGGACTGTCTGCTAGAAGGAATACAGTGTGTAGTATGAGCTATGATGCATTGACACATCGTATCATGATTCCTTTTTATCTAGGGCTACTATCAATGTATTAATATGTTAATGTATTTATAAATGTTGATAAGAGAAATTGAAATCACACTAGGCTACCCTTTTTAGTGCTTCATTCTGGAGTGTGACACCTTGAGAATGCCTCTTGAGAGAGCGAAACATGTTGTATTCAAATGAAAATCACTTTTAAGTAGTTCCAATATCTATTTATTAACTCTCTGAGTAGTTGTGGAGTTGATATTGTGGTAGTTATCCATAATAAATGAAAAGACAAGATTTTGTCAAATCACTGATTTATCAGAAAAATTGAGATGCCAGTTTCGGTTGTTACACGAGTTTACTCGGAGTTTACCAGAGATTGATAATGGTGTAATTTCTATTTATTAATTTGATAGCATGACGTATCATGCTATAATAATTAACTGGTTACATGAAAAAGTACCCGTATCATAAGTAATTATTAGCTATGTGATGAAGTATTTATATTTTGTATCATGAAGTAAGTATTGGTATGGATCTGTATCAATGTATGAAGATTTTCATTTTTAAACTTTCTAAATAGGTTCCAATACATTAATCAAGGTAAAAATCGCTTTTGCATTTAGATAAACTGAAATAATTCTATTGTTTTTTAACTTTGACAAGAGATCAATACTTTTTGAGTAGTTGTGGAGGTGATATTGTGTTAGTTATCCATATTAGATGAAGAGACAAGACGTTGTCAAACCACTGATTTTTAAAAAAATCGAGAAGGCATTTATACATGTTATGTGGTGAAGAAGGGTAGAGGATCAAAAGTTCTTCCAACTATGGCTATCCATGTCATAGGAAGGCTTTTGATCCTTGGAATTTTTGGGAAGGATTGGGAAAGGGTGTGATGGAGCAATAGTTCTCAAAGGTAGAAGTAGTTAATTTTGATCCAAGCATTGTTATCTGTTTTTACTTTTTTTGTTATCTTGGCACAGTTAATAATTTGTTCAGTAATTTTATTTATAATTTTAGTGCTTAAATACATGAGTTGTCTTCTAATATTTTCAATGTTAGTATGATGGATTAGGTACTTATTTGAGGTGGACACTGTTCAGTACCAATACTGTTGTTAGCTCTCTCGACTAAGCCCACATTGCAGTATAGAAGTTATCAATCATATTATTAACAATATTATACAAAGTGTTTCAAGAGGAATGTTAATTTATAGTAATTATTGTCGAAATGTAACATTTCACATGAAAAGAAAAGGTGTTTCTCTCTTCAAATGGAAAACGCATTCAGTAAAAATTCTCCTTCCCTCATTCTCCTTCTTAACTTCTCACATTATTCTCTCTGTCAGCAACAACAAAGAAGCATATTATGATAATCGTCTAGCGAAAAGACGAAACCAAGATAGCAACAGCTATCGAGTTTATGTAATGTCCAGTATATATTATATATATAGTTATAATAGTGGCCAGTTTTCGTAGTGAAGACCAATGCCAAGACTGTAAAGCCTGTTCTTACGTATTGCTACACTCTGGTGTAACCTCCTACCTGGCGTAACACGTATAAGATATGGAGTGAACTGTTTTTAACCCCAAAAGTTCCATAAAATACGGTACCTGGATGGTCAATGTCAACACTTGAGAATCTGGAAGGCCTGCTCCAACGTAATACTATACTCTGATGTAACTCCTGACCTGGCATTACTCGTATAAGATGCGTGATATAAAGGATTTAATGACGAAAATTACATCAAATACGGTACATTTATGGTCAATGTCAAGACTTTGGGAGTCCCACTCCATCACACTACTGGCTGGAGTCAATCTCCTGGAAATTATTGCAAAACGTTTACGCCCCATAAACGCTGGAGCTTATGGTGTGGCTCGATACACTTATGACACACTACACTTTATGATATCGGACAGAAGAAGTTATGACCAAAACACTTCCAAGAAGAACCAATTTCCTGTCCGCAAAAAGTTGGAAGAATTGGTTCATGTTCTGGATCATGATACATGTTTTGGCTCATGGAATAGAATAATGTTCAGCAGCGAAGAAGACATTTTGCCAAGATGGGAAAATGACTACAGCTCGGTCAATATTGGTTCAAAAATGATAATTTTGGTCTCAAATTGTAGAAAATATTCTGTTTTACAATTTGAGTCCAAATTTATCATTTTTGAAAAAATTTTGACCGAGTTGTAGTCATGTTTCCATCTTCCCAGAATGTCTTCTTCCCTCGACCAGGCTATACTTTTTTAACACGATATATTCTTCGAGTAGCTCTTTTGTGGTTCTAAATTTTGCGCCTATAGACGCTGTTACAGCAAAGGAATAATTTTCTGCAAAATAAGTACACCATAAACCACAAGAAAATTGGGTTGTTATTTTAAAGAGTTTGGAGCATCAAATCTCATTATTTTTAAAGATTGTCGGTGGCTATGGAATGACATTGAAAGTGGATTCGATTCGAGCAGAAGCCAATAGAGCTGGCGGTTGACAAATGACTGTTATTAATGCTCAGCTCTGCCAGGACAGTCGACAAGTTGTCTGTGAGAGTGTATCGAGTAGAGAGCGACCACAGTTGAACCGTCTCGCTCTGGTGGACAGTTTTAAGACTGTCCTGACAGAGCTGGGCTTTGATTACATAAATCCTCCTACCGCCAGATTTGCTAGAATGTGCTGTATCTCATCTCTTTTTTTCACTTATCTATTCCGTATTCTGTCATCTTCCTTATTTTTTGTTCATTTAATTCCTCATGATTCATCTAACTCTCATTCACTGTTTTCCTATATACTATAGCTTATATTTTAATTCCTTCCATCTCTTCATACTTTGTATCCTATCTTATTATATTCTATGTAGCTATTTAATATCAACGTTACTGTAAAAAATTCGCTCCGGCAGCTGGCGGTTGGAAAGAGTGCATTTCAAATGCAATTCTATGATGGCTCAAATCATATGACTTATAATGATCTATTCAGAGTATGAATTCAATGGCGCCGTTTTCGAAAAACCCATTAAAAACACAATTTTTGACATTGTGTTATTCCCTATTTTCTCCGCCATTTTCGATTGGATTTTTTCCGTTGATGGCTCAAATTGTAGGGAATAATAAGGGTATTATAGACACCAATTTTCAAAACGATCAAGTTAATGGTCGATTTGTAGTGATTTTAAAAATTTTCATCCCCTAATTTCACCTCCTACCCTTGGACGAATTTGGCTGGTTAACGAACTTGACCGAGATATTAACACTAATGATTTTTGTGCAAAATTTGGTCGCTCTCCGACAAGCCCTTCGGGAGTTATCGTGTTAACAAGAATCTGTACATATATATATATATATATATATATATATATATATATATATGAATTTGAACGGACATCAGATTCGTGTTCTAGGGGCTCGGAAACGTGTAAAAAATATATCACATCATAAATTTTCGATTGTCAGGGCAAGACCAATAGTGCATTTTTTCGAATGAAATGTACTAAAATCAAGTTAACATTTTAACATTTTCTTCGAAAATCTTATCTTTTGTTCCCTCAACTGTCCTGTTCATTTGTGAAATACAATTTTTCCAAATGATAGTCACTCATAAAAATATTATCTGTTGATGATCATCATCGCTATAATTGTTGCATAAGCAAACTTGAAAAATATATCTTTCAGAACGGTTTAGAATTGGTGCTTCTTTCTGAAAAATGGACTATTTTTATCAGATTTTCACCCTATCTTGTTCTCCTTCTTTCATCTTCGTCTATTCATCTTCCCATTTATCAATCCGTTTCCAATTTCCCCTTCCCACTTCTCTCAAAAATTCTATTACGAAATAGGAATGACAAAGTAATCACCACTTGAGCAAGCCTACACGCAATAAAGTAGCTACGCAAAAAGTACTTGAGGAATCATCATTTTTATGCTGAAAATGTGTAAATGACTCTTCTTATAGACTCACGTTTTCAATTAATATTTTTGTTATCTTTTGTTCTCAAACTCATCATAATTATAATCGATTTATGGGTCAATTTAGTTGGATTGTAAATGCTCTACGAGTCTAAATCGGGATTTAACGGCAAAAGGTTGCGTAATGTAGGCGTTTCTGTGATAAATATTGTTGGGAAAATTACTATGTCATGTTCACTTCTAGAACAGCGTTTTGTTTTCTGTAACAGTGTTTTTTTTTAATTGTGGAAGAGTTTTGATTGAGTTCGTTAATTTTTTTGACATAAATTAAAATTGTCGTCCAGTGATACAGTCAAATGATTGGTGTAATCCAGTAAGAAATTGAGAAAAATTTTTTGAAACTGATCTTCATCTTGAGTTTAATTTTTACATCGCATTAAAAACAGAGATTTTGTTTTTTCCTCTAGAAAAAAACCTAAGAAATGTGTCTCTATCTGTCTGAATCATGTCTCTATTGTAATACAAGTACAATTAAATTATCTCTCATCCAGTCTTATAATATTATTATCATTGATTATTATAATCAATGTAAATTAATAAATTTAATTTTGTAAAAACAATAAAAATTTTTACAAAAAAAAATTTCAGCACCCAATATCATCCAAATAACAGAGTCTGTAGGCCTATAATGCATACAGTAGTTACAAGCATACATATTACTGTATCATTGCAATACATGACACCGAAAGATTTTTCATTTTTATTTCTAATACAATTATTAGAAGGCTAACCCTAAACTCCTAAGTGGAGTTGATATAAACTGAACATAATATGTATAATATAAATAGTGCAGTGTTTTAGTGCATTTCATTTGAAAAAATGCACTATTGGTCTTGCCCTGACAATCGAAAATTCATGATGTGATATATTTTTTACACGTTTCCGAGCCCCTAGAACACGAATCTGATGTCCGTTCAAATTCATATATCTCTCTCTCTCTCTCTATATATATATATATATATATTTATATATATATATATATTTATATATGTACAGTTTCTTGTTAACACGATAACTCCCGAAGGGCTTGTCGGAGAGCGACCAAATTTTGCACAAAAATCATTAGTGTTAATATCTCGGTCAAGTTCGTTAACCAGCCAAATTGGTCCAAGGGTAGGGGGTGAAATTGGGGGATGAAAATTTTGAAAAATCACTACAAATCGACCAATAACGTGATCGTTTTGAAAATTGGTGGTTATAATACCCTTATTATTCCCTACAATTTGAGCCATCAACGAAAAAAAATCCAATAAAGAATGGCAGAGAAAATGGCGAATAACACAATGCCAAAAATTGTGTTTTTCGAAAACGGCGCCTTTGAATTCATACCCTGAATAGCTCATCATAAGTCATACGATTTGAGCCATCATAGAATTGCATTTGAAATGCACTCTTTCCGACCGCCAGCTGCCGGAGCGAATTTTTTTTACATTTTAAATGGGTTGGCATGCCAAGAATCACTAATAATTGTCAATATATCATAGAAAAATGAACCAGCTACCGTAATACAACAGTCACTTAACCATTGTCTAATATTACTATTCACTGTAATATATATATATATATATCAGAGCCATTTCTCACTTGCTTTCTCATAACTTTACTCATTACTCACTTAAGATCAATGGAGCTTATGTTTCAAACCCATTTCTCACTGGTATTTCAATAACATAATGCAGTTCATTCATCACAATCACGTTTCTAAAGCTATGTACTGTACTTCAATTTTACTGGTAAAATGAATACTTCCTTCTCCACTATAGAATAAAAGGATTACTATGTGTATAAGGATTAGAAGATTTTATTATATTTCTTAGATATCTAGATACTATATCTCTTTTCTTGGAACTGAGTGTATTTTAAAAATAATCATTATTATCTTCCAAAACGTATTTTTTCAGTTCAGGTTCTCAACTCTTATAAAATCAAATTGCTGGGACTAGAAGGAAAGGAATAATATCCTCATATTATAAGTTTATCAAAGAATATGTATACTTTATATTCACCGGTTTTTATCTTTCCATGATATTTCATGAATATATCCCTAAAATATCCCTAATATATTGATCATCATCCTTCAAAATATGATTGCAAATCCGAGCGATAGTGTCAGATTATAGTGGGAGATTAAAATTTCACCTCTTGGTAAGTTACTAAGAACAAGTTTCAAGTGTTATAATCTAGTAATATTAGTTGAGTAGGTGCAAGCTGACAAGACACGCTGTTACAATACACTTAACATTGTAAATGAGTATCTTCTTTTCTTGCGTGAACCAAGTTTAAAGTTTATCACTTCTCCTTGGAAATTCCAGCAAGGTTTCCAATGACTCGACCTTCGCATTTTTGCATAAAGCTATAATACGGGTGATGATACCGGTAAGCTGAAACCGTTGAAAACAAGTAATCACCAGTTTAACAGTAATCATAAGTTTGAAAATAAGTAATCGCCGTTTCGCGATGATATTTGATAATGTCTACAGGTTCACATAATCACAAAAATCGTGATTCCAACTATATCTACCAAATACGAACTGAAAACGACGAGTACCACTATCCAAGTGTTTGAAAAGAACTAAAATTATGTTACTTCAATAATTACTTTAATCGTCGACTTTTAGATAAAAAATTTCTGGTTACAAATAATAATAACGACATGCCAACGAAATATCAACAAGTTTCTGGGATACATAATATTTTTAGTAAATAATTGGTGATTGATTGGTTGAGAAACTTTATGTTCAATGTCATAACAATTCAGAACTGGTTGCAAGGAACGTGTCATGCATTTTGATTTGAAGAATTCTGCAGTCGACTTGGGGAGGAATCCTTACATTTGATGGCAAGATGGGAAAATGACTTCAGCTTGGTCAATATTTTTCAAGAATTATAATAAATGTGGTCCTTATAGATGATAAATAGTAGATGAAATTGTTTTCTACAATTTCCTGATAATTTTTGAACTGCTATTTACCAAGCTCAAGTCATTTTCCCAACTTTCCAGAGGGTCTATTCTGCTTGAACAGAATATAGCCTATCGATATTTGAATGAATTGATGTGAAAATTAGTTAATTAATTATAATTGGATTGATTTTTAAATTAGATATTATATTGGAGCATAGGTTTCATTTCTTCGGAAAATCCTCTACATGTTCTCTAGCGTGGAACAACTTCAGAAAAATGATGGAAATTCATAATTTCAGTTACAATGGAACTGATTATACCCATTTGATTAATTTTTCTACTTGATCGCTATGATTGCCTCCAATAAGTAAATTATAAATTGATGTTTTAAATTTAACATGATATTTTTCAGACTTCTTCACGGATAATCCTTCAATTAAAGGTTCAAACAATCATTTCACATTCTCATAGGCTTAGGCTATTATATTGGCAAAATGTAGCTAAAACAATAAAAACTTCGCAGTAAAGCAAAGCTTTTACTGCTCAAGCTTTGGCAATAAAAATTGGCAAGCACTAAACTCCGAAGAATAAACAATGAACAAAATCACCCTAAATGACTTCAGCGTTCTTTCTCAACCTCCATTTTGCTGGGAGAAAGGCAGATTGGAAATTTCCTGTGACGATGTGACTCCCACACACACTGGTTGACGCACGCTGAGAAGACACTCCATCACCATATACTTCACATTTAACGGAGTCTCTTCTCAGCTTGCGCGAACTAGGCTGAATCGTGCACGGCCTTGGCCTCCAATGCATTTGACAATGCTCATTATATTATACTCTATCTATATCTATTTATATACTCTCTACCCATACTATATCTAAAATCTACTCTATGTAATGTAACTTCACACTTGGAATACATTGTAATCCCCTATATTGTACGTGTTACGCTAAGTTGAAAGTTACATAAAGTGTAGGATTGGCGAGGTTAGCTCATCATGATTGTAAGCAAATGATACGAAACATTCCACGATGGTATTTGAATAATATTAATAGCAATGACGTCATAAGTGCATAATATAAGGATTTCTAGAGGACTTGGAAGAAGATTTTTCTAAAAAGATTTTAAAACATTTTAATCAGTATTTCTTCAGAATTCTTGAGAGACTTCGATGCGTAATTAGTTTATTACAAGAGAAATGGAGAAAATTTATTCAAAATTCAGTACAATTTAATGTAAATGTAGAATGTATCCCATAGATCTACAATAAAATCAGAAGTTATTGGTCAATTCTATCTGTCTACTAATTCTATTCTGTGTTAAAATAATAAAGCTGAAGATAATGCTATGTTCAATACTTGATAAAACTAAATAAAAATGTTCAATACTTGACAAAACTTCTAAAATCTAGTCAAATAATAGGCCAACCCGTATCCGCTGCTCGTTGCATTAGTTTCAATTTGTCTAAGATTATTTACAATGAAACTAGTATCTCAATATGCTTTCTAAACTTACAACTTCAAGTTAAGAATAGTTTTGTAAAACTCTATCTTAAGATGTTGATTTGATTAGTAGTGTAGATAGGCTGGTCTTGACAGATCTTGTCCGTTCTTAAATCTCTCTAAATCTTTCACGAACAAGATTGAATGAAAGATATAGGCTACCCTCAAACTTTTTCACTTCTCTGCAAAAACAACTTGGCTGTTGATAATAACTTTATTACATATCAAAATATTCTTCATGTTTTTCTCTCTAGTTCTCACACATCGTCCCCATCACTCACTCTCTCTCTTCCTTTTTCTCTCTCTTTCCTCCTCCATTCTCTCTCCCTCCTTCTCATCACTCATTCCTGCTTCACCCGGTCTTGCATCACGAAGTTTGTCTTTGGATTGCTCCCAAATCCTGTCGACTCGGCCTAGCCTCCGGCTGCATTGAAATGCCATTCACATTGAGCCAACAGTTCAACAAACTTGCTGTTCAAGTTCGCTTGGAAATTATAATCCAAGTGCTACCTATTGGACAAGTTCACACAGGTTCTATACAAGTTTGTGTATAAGGTTCCATTCACTAGCAATGGTTTCAAATCTGTTGAGCACAATCGATCACTTGTCAAGTTCGATTATTGACATATACGATAATCATATTGGATACTGAGGAATGTGTGACTTCTATAATATTATACTGAAGTGCTAAATAACAGAAATTTTGTATACTGTACAAAGCACTGGCGGCTCGTGCCCACAAAACAGGTGAAGTGCTCGTGTCTTTTACTGTACAGCACTTCACCTGTTTCGTGCTGAAACGAAGCAGTTGGGCGGTTTCGTTCGCTCCTCTTGTTCTCCAACAGCTGATGTTGTCATTTGGCTATGTTTAGATGATGTTTTTGGAAGCAAAGGAGGCAATAGACGTTTTAGATATGCTGCTGGTAGGTTGCAAAACCTACAAGAGGCATAAGAAACTGCCGTCGGGTTTACTCTCCTTCTGCAATTTCGTATTTACTTCTATGAAAGATCTACTCATTTAATCAAACTTTACTAATTGAACTCCACACACTTCCAATAATGAAGGAAATTGCTAATATCATACTCATAATCAAGAACACAGTTTTCATTACTTTTATAGGGTTTTGTCATTTAAATACATTCATTCATTCATTTATTTATTGATATCATTTCACAAATTATATTAATAATATAATTATAAGCAGGCAAGAAAAACTAGGCAGAACCTGTACTATCTCTTTCCTGAATTTTGATGAATAATATGTCCGAAAGAAGGTAATGTACAATCGTAGTACACCACTCTAGAATTTTTCTTCCAGGAAAATCTTACAAAGAATGTTGAATTTGGAATACATAATAATTTCATAGTAATTACCATGCTAGTTATGATAAAGAAACATCATCATCATCCATCAAGTATTGCCATTAGAAAGGAATTTAATATTTATTCACCTATTTATCAGATATATATTACAGTGACACATTAAGGTAACTCAAATCGTTTTCTTCCTAATAATGATGGGGATAAAGTATTGATATTGACAATATTCACAACATAACATTATTTATTATCGATAAATAAATGTGCTATGTAACCCCGCATATAGATGGATCCATGTGCAATCGATCATGCACGAGTCATAAAAATGATTTCCCAACCTGTAAGCAGCCATAAACTAATGACGTCCTCTAAATAATCGACGAGCTCACTAAAACATTCACAACGAACTCTGCCTATGACGAACGCGGCCATTAAATTATTCATTTTTCGCATTGCAATGCCAACGGGACGAGCTTTATGAATACGAAATCCTTCATGAAATTCCAACTAGACAAGGTCCAATGTTGAGAGGAGCTTGAACCCGCTAGAAGACATTCTGGCAAGATGGGAAAATGACTCCAACTCGGCCATTATTGGTTCAAAACATTTGTCCTCAATAATTATATTAGAATGTTTCCTACAATTTGAGACCAAATTTATAATTTTGAACTAATATTGACCGATCTGTAGCTATTTTACCATCTTGCCAGAATGTCTTCTTTGCTTGGACATGCATGAGATCATCGAACTATATTTGCGTAGTTTATGCCAAGGTAATTAGAATAGTGACGTCAGAACTCACGGTTTATTTCTCCCGGCTACGGTTTCGATGACTCTTACCTCTCTATTCTAATTACCTTCGTTTATGCTACTTCTTAGTATCTTAGATCATTGTAAATGAATATTTTTTCTGAGGTTGATACCCACATGATTTGTGCGTTGGTTGTGGAAGGGATGATGATGATTAGATTAGATTAGATTAGATTACTTTATTCAATTAGATAACAAAATTCGGCTTAGATTATACATTGTAATATAAATGAGTAAAACAAAATTATCCTATAAATTTCACAAAATAGAGACTTCTAGTAAAAATACGAAAAACGGTGATGTAATGAATGCAAAATTTATACAGATTTTAAATTGGAGGTTCTGCAAAATGAATAAGGAGTGTAAGTTATCTAAGTGAAAAGGCGAAGTTCAGACATATATATGTCCATTCTTGGGAAAGGATAATAAGGTTATCCTTTCCATTAACACTTGGCCTTAAGTTGAGAATTCATAACAAGCTATTAGAATTACTGAAGATAGTAAGAAAAATTATTATAGCATTTAAAAACTAGATTTAAATGAATTAATACGATATTAATCAATAATTGAATTATATTATAAGATAAGTAACAATAAAAATGATAGTGGTAATGGTAATGGAATTGGGTAACTCATGGAAAGATAACTCAAAGTAAAAATGATTATGATGATGCTGAGAGATGACTCCTTTTTCATGAAAAACTATTTTCAAATAGATTAGTTTGAACTTGTGTTTTTTAAGTTTGATTTCCACATGAGCTTCGTAGGGCTGGTGCGATCTATGATGAGATCTGACGACTACTTTTTCAAGTAATCGTGACCGACGGCTTATCGTCTCCTCCGAAAGACAGGATGGTCGTATCTATGTAATAATATTATTATGCTGTGATCAAAGAATTGTTCCCCGGTCAGATATACAGGAACCGTAAAGACTTCGTCATTCAAAAAGTGATGATTAGATGTCTATTCTATTCAGTAGTCTAGTGAGTGGGCTCAAATCACCAGAAGTTGAATCCGAATTGATTTTCTCGAATGGAATTTAATCGTGTACAATCATCAAGTGGATAATAGAAGATTCTCTATTATACAAGAAAGTATTGCGAAGTATTTACATAGATTATAATTGTGAGCTTCAAATATGTGTAGTACGTGTAAATGCTATTCGTGATCAGACAGTAAACACCTGGTTCAAAGTGGAAGGTTCGCCTGGAAAATGTTTCAACTTCATTCAACCTTCAGATCCTTGACCCGAGTTTAAACAGGTTATTGACTGGACTCATCAAATCGTCACCTTGCTATCCAATCGGCATATATAGTTTGTCCAAACAGAGAAGACATTCTGGCAAGATGTGGAAACAACTACTTCTCGGTCAATTCTGCTTTAAAAAAAATAGATTCGGTTTCTAATTGTGGATCAGACTGTTTTATTTAATTTGAGACCAAATTCATCATTCTTGAACTAATATTGATCGAGCTGGAGTAATTTTCCCATCTTGCCAGAATGTCTTCTCTGTTTGCACAAACTGTAACACATATTTATATCTATAAACGATAAACAAGTGGTTATACCTATATGGTGTATCAATGAGATGTATTTGAAATCAACATTGAAAATCTAAGTATTTGTTACAATAACATAGCATGTTCTGACCTCTTGAAGAGTCATTTTCATGTGTGAGCTCAAAACGTTTTGTGTTATATTGAGACAAATACTTTGGTTCCAATTTTCAATTCAAATACTGTTATTAGTAGTCCAAAAATCAGATTGAACGTTCAATGCTATGTACTCTGATAAAACAAATAACTTATTCTTATTAAACTACCAAAAATTTCACGACTCATTGGGGAAAATGACTATTTGGGGAATCATTGGGGAATTCATTCACTATAAGAAATATATATATTTATTTCTTATTTGAAGTACGGTATCACCTTTAACAAGAATAGGCTATTATTTATCAGGCTATCAAATACCAGAATACTTCTTATGATATGAAAGCGATCGATCGTGGATGTACTTGTGTGTTCAGCAAATAATATTATAATGATAATTGATTCTATGTTATCAAAATCACGACACAAATTTCTCCACGTACCGTCTTACCACGTTTAAATTTCGCAAGGGACGTTCACTTTTTCAAGTCCATACATGGTTATGATGATTATTGAATTGGTAATAGTTATTTTTATGGATAACAGTTGATGTTGGCACTCTCGTTGAAATTCAACAGCAGATTAGTGAGAGGTGCATCTTAGTTTTAATGTGAAGGTTTTCCTTGAGTGAGATTTTGCATGCATGTGATTCGTTTTGTTTGATTACAAGTTGTATGATGAAAGATGAACACTCATCCTGAGTATAATATTTCTTATTGGATATGTGTTCCATGTTTTGGATACATGTGTCAATCCGACTTGATGAAGGAGATGCTTAGCTCAGATGCAATTGATTTTATAATGAGGACGCTACACACCTTGACTAGACAAATTGAAAAAATAATTATGTGGACGTACTTTAGAATAGAATTGAATAAAATTCATTGGAGTATCTTCAAGTTCTCTATTATTGAAAGAAAATTTTTAATTTGATGAATGAAAAGTAGCCCAGTTAGGAGATCGTTTGAATTTCACATAGTTTTGGAAAAGTAAAGTTTCATGCATTACGATAAATACAAGCTACTTAATCATTCAACATTCTCAATTTGGTAAAGAATTTCATGATAAAAATATTCTTGACCTATTAACGGTTTGGATTTGTTTCAAATACGCTTGAATACTAGTTCATTAAAAAGATAGTATTTTAGAAGGAAGTGAATCTAATTTTTAAGTGTAATATTGGCATTAACGTGGAAATTATTATGTTTAGAACTGCTCGGATTCGTGGATTGTTCATGATAAAAAAGTTTAGTTAACATCCTCAAATTGACTCAAATACGCATGGATTCAAATTTATTGAAATGATAAAGAAACAACCAAGTTTTTATCAAACAGTAATTCATTCATTCATTTCTATTCATTGACATCATGACACAAATCATAATTGGCATTAGATTAGAAATTATCATATTCAGAACCAGAACGGAACTCAACTCCACATTCTCGTGTTCGAATTCGGTAAGCCCTCCCATTATTGACAGTTTGTGAGACAGGCCCCACCCATTGAAGCTCTAGCCAATGGCAGCACAGAAGCACTGCAGCTCAGCCGGCCAATCAGAGGCTTCCATTTCCCCCACAAAATATCTTCGTCCGACATTTCGATCACTAGTCAACAGCTGACATAGCCTCCATTTTCTTTCGTCAATTCATTCGAAATGATGGATATCAATGGCGGCTCGTGCCCACAAAACAGGTGAAGTGCTGTACAGTAAAAGATACGAGCACTTCCCCTGTTTTGTGGGTAGCCCTACGAGCCGCCAATGATATAGATATTTACACTTTAAACTATTTCACTTCTCCATTATTGTACACACTCAAAGTACAAACAAAAGTACTAGGTGGCAAAAATAATTATAGTAACACAAATACTAAATGACTCAAATAAGATGCTAATTAAGAAATCATTTTGCAATGATCGCGTAGAATCGTAATATGAGCTCACTTGTAAATTTATTTATATAAATTGATTATTCATATAAATTTATGTGAATTAGTCACTCGTATTTGAATCGTCATAAAAACAATGTATTTTATCATTCACCTTTATCATTTGTAATTACAGGAAAACTGTAGTCTGTCCAAGCAAAGAAGACCCTCTGGCAAGATGAGAAAATGACTCCAGCTCGGTCAATACTGGTTCGAAAACCATTGATTTAGTCTCAATAGTAGGAAACATTCTGATCTGCAATTTGAGAACAAATCAAAATTATAAAAATGTATGTATTCAAATACAATTTGAACCATTATTGGCCCAGCTGGAGTCATTTTCTCATCTTGCCGGAGGGTCTTCTTTGCTTGGACAGACTATACCAATGAAATTTCTTGTGAACATTGCTATTAAATTGCGATGAATGAAAATGAATCTCTTCAATTATTGATCCTTGATCGCACTGTACTAAAACCTTATTTTCTCCATAATCATTTTGAACTTTTTATGAGCAACGCGCTTATTGTGTAAGAGTGAGCCATCGACAAAATCGCAATTAACTCAATACTGCAAATAATGCTCATTACGACAGTGTAGGCAAGCTGTGACGACAATGTTTGACTATTTTTTAAAGTTCAGCGTCTTAGATAGGACCTTGAACTCTGTTTTTATTGAAAGTGTTACTAAATAGCCTAACCTTACACGCTATTTTTCTTTGCAGGTAGGTCACAGTCACACGTGTATTGCGTCTAGCCGTTAGAAAGCTATTTGAAGAGTATATTTAGTCTGTTCAAGCAAAGAAGACATTCTGGCAAGATGGGGAAATGACTCCAGCTCGGACGATATTGGTTCGAGAATTATAAGTTTGTTCTCAAATTGTGGGAAACATTCTGATCTACAATTTGAGACCAAATTGATAATTTTTGAACCAAGATTGATTGAGCTGGAGTCATTTCCCCATCCTGCCGGAAAGTCTTCTTTGCTTGGACAGACTATAACGTATATGGTCATACAATATAAAGATAAATTATCATAGCTGATTTACCCACGATATACCTACAATTTGAACTATTAAAGGGCAATGTTGAAGACTTTAAGAGAAAACAGTTCACTGGATGGTATCGTATGGTGTATACCATACAAGATGGGTCATTAAATACAATTTATATACTTAAAAATATAAAATATAAAAATATACAATTTTTCAATATTCAACATTTTA
Organism: Sogatella furcifera; assembly: GCA_017141385.1. Classification (NCBI taxonomy): domain Eukaryota; kingdom Metazoa; phylum Arthropoda; class Insecta; order Hemiptera; family Delphacidae; genus Sogatella; species Sogatella furcifera. The sequence goes on from CM029556.1 coordinate 26,853,310, forward strand.
AAGTTACGGTTTAAAAGGAAATAGTTAATTTTTTGTACAGCTTAAAACTTTATAAGAAGTTTTGTCGTTATTTTCTCCACAATTAAAAATCTATGAAATCTTATTAGGTAAGAATTTTTATCTCAAAACATGGATTTTGAACAAATTTCTTCGATTTCTGTTTCCACTTAACTATATTCACTTTCTATGCTTCTATTGCAATTATCCATAAGTTAGATCTTTTTTCGTTTAATTTTATCATCTTCAACTCTTCCAATCATGATCCCTAACACTACTTCTCCCCACTGGCGGCTCGTGCCCACGAAACAGGTGAAGTGCTGTATAGTAAAAGATACGGACACTTCACCTGTTACATGGGTACGAGCCGCCAGTGCGTTCTCCCTCATTCATTGGGTTTTAGGAAGAAGAATCAGAAATAATTTATAAAAATTTTATTTCCATCTATGAAAAGGATGGAATTTTATTTTTTAAATCGATGTAAGAACTTGGGGAGTCCTTGAATATACTGTATATTGAAGAATCTCCTTTAATTATTATTGAATGGATTGTTGGTTAATTTGAGTCATAAATTTGTCTAAATCTAGAAATAAACACACAGATTTTGTCAATTTTCCACTCTATTTATTGGTACACGACCATGGTTTCATGACCACACAGGTCACATTAAACCATGGTCGTGTACCAATAAAAAGAGTAGAAAATTGGAAAAATCTGTGTGTTTATTTCATCATGGAACGTTTCTACAATATCGAACAAAACTCAGTTGAATTTCTAAATCTAGAAAGTTCATGTTTCCATTCAATGCCTTAATCCTATCGTTTTCCAACCCCATCTATACAAACATCTTATTTTGAAGTTTTATTATCTATATTTTGTCTATAGATTATTATTATTTCGTATGGCTCATTTTGTGGAGAGTTCCGAATAAGTTCCACAGCCGACATAACCACAATTTCCCATATTGGGAAATTATTGTGGTAGTTAATTTGTATTGAACAAAGTTATTGGAATTTTGGTGAATTGTCTATATAGATGACATAAATCAAATGATGTCATCTATTGACAGATAGACCAACTTCATCAATTCCATTCCATTGATAAATCGTTATTCCACACTTGTTAAATGTTCAATAACCTCAACAATCCAAACCCAATCAATCTAATCGATGTTATCCCATTGAAAAATAAACCGATCTCCAATTTCAATCCCGAATATCCCTGTACTGGACGTAATCTATTGGGGCTTAATTATTGCAATCGTACAAACAGGGGAATAATAATTATTTGGAAGCGGGGGTATTAACGAAATCGAATTACAATGGGAGTCATAATTATTATTGTTTGCTTTGATTTGGAGTGGGAGAGAGATGAAGAGAGAGAGAGAGGGAGAGAGAGACAGAGAGAAAGAGAGAGAGAAAGTTTTGGAGTAAGAGTATTGTAGATAATAATTCATCGTACAAGTCCGTAGTGTTCAGAGTAAAGCTGTGTTATTAATCGAAATTTTGATTTGATTCCTGTAGAGAAAGATAGATAGATGGATACATAGATAGGGAGAAAGAGAGAGAGATATTGGAGATATATGAGATAAAGAAAATAGGAATATTAAATTGGATAAATCGATAATTATTATCGGTATAGAGTTTTGTTATAAATGGACATTCCTATCTGGTTTTCTTAGAGGAAGATTCATTGTTTTTGGGTGAAAGAAAGTGAGAGAGAGAACAGGAAGAGAGTTAAAGTGTGTAGGGGAGGAAGAGTGAAATAGGAAGAGAGAAAGAGAAACTTGGATAGAGAAAATATTCAAATTATATTCGATACAATCCATGGGGTTAAATAGTACTTTGGAGAATCGTTAATAGTATTCGATTTATTTGTAATTACAGAGGGCTTCATACAGGCTACAGTGTTTGGTTCAATATTTATCTGATTATGCTGATTATAGAGCTTGCTGTTAATTGGCTATTAATTGAAGGATTTGGAGCCTTCTGTAATTTTGATAATTAATTTGGTTTCACCATACTAGTGAAACAATACTGAGATTGTAACATTCTTCAAATGTTAATAATTTGTTCCATCTCTCGAATTTCATCCAAATCCAATCCCCTGGTTATCCGATTAATATATCCTCCAGAACACTGAATAAAGATAGAAACATACAAAAATGTCTCAAATTTCAAAAAATTATTGATCACTTTTTTGCAAGCAGTGATTAATGTATCGAAGAACCAGATATTGTCTGATACATGAATTACGTTATTTAATTCATCTATACTGAGCTGCTCGATTTTATTATCAATCATTTTATTCCATGCAATGGAATATTGTTGTTTTATTGGTTGATTTTTAAAAAATTATTATAGTTTGAAAAATTCGAATCCGATTGGACAATGGAATAATCCAGCTCATACCAAAGTGAACATAATAATTACTTAAGATTTCAAGTATTATTGATTTTCTAATCAATATATTGAATTTCAAAACAAAACTTAGTTGGCTCAATTAGGAATCACTATCATAAAATAATATCTGTATCTTCTCTGATACAGGAATAATATTTCAAATCCAGCACAGTTTTTCTGATAGGGTATGCTACAATAACAATATCCCAAAGATGACAATATTGTATGTAATCCCAAATGTACGATTTCTGGTGGACTACAAATTTTTTATAAAAATCATAGTAAAATCAGATTTGTATAATAAATTTGCAGTTTTTTTATGAAATCAGATTTGAGGTGGAGATCAAAAAGCAGAAAAGTAAACACTCAAAATAAATAATTGTAGTACTTAATAATTTAGTCCTCCATAGTTCATGAGAATTAAGTAGAAGAAAAACCAATATACCTGGAAAGGGATCAAGCCTTGAAGGCCTGAGTATAAAAAAGTTTGGGAAATGAAATTATACAAAACGAATGAATACAATTGAAATGGGGAAAAATAATGATAATCTTACCAAAATCAGCCACAAAGATGCTCGGTAGGCTCTCATGCTTTCAGTCGAAGATACTGCAAACCCGCACAAGTTAGACTGTGAAGTTCTTATGAGGTTCATTTTGTAACAATTTTCACAAAACACAATTACTCATCCACATTACACAGTTTATTAAATCTAAAGTTTCCAAATCTGAGAAAAACTACTACACTATTCGAATTTTATACAAAACTCAACACTATCAAATCACTAAAAGTGGTTGTCCTCAAACATTTTTTTATTTCAGTAGAAGTGTCTCCAGATTCGGTTTGGTGATAACACCCAGTAATTGCCGGCAACAACTAAGAGCTGGAAAAAGATTTTGCCTGGTTTTATAACTTTGGACCGGCTTAAAAATGCAGCCACCTGATTGGTCGAGGAGAGGCTGGCTGGTGGTAGATTTGAAAAACACATACATGGGTGCACAAAGTTGGCGAGGAGAGGTGAAAGAAGATGAAGAAGAGGAATGGGAGTAGGAGGAGGAAGAGGAGGCGGAGAAGGAGGAGGAAGAGGAGGAGGTGGAGGAGGAGGTGGTGGAGGAGGAGGAGGAGTAGGAGGATGGTGTTGAGAAGCGAGCCAAAAGTGGTGAAGAAGACTTCTAGAGTTGCGAAGATGGGTAGGAGAAAGGTGAAGAGGAGAAGGAGGAGCATAAGGAGGAAGAGATGGTGAAGGAGGAGGAGAAGGAGGTGAGAGAAGAGTAGATGCGATAGTAGGCAAGGCAAAAGTTGGAGGATGGTTGGTGGAATAGGTTAAACTAAAATCAAAAGGAGAGAGAATGTTAGTTACGATTTAGAAGAAGAGCCATAGCCTATTTACTACCTTCAGCTAGATACAATGAGAATTAATAATTTATTAAATTAATAATGAGAAAATTTTACAACAAAAATTAAGTAGAAAATAGTGGAAAAGGAAAAAAGTGCAAAAAGGAAGCAGTAGAATGTGGAAGAGGGAGAAATCGAAGAGAAAGAGAAGGAAATAGCAAGAGCATGATAATAAATAAATAATGAAATGAAAATATCCTTCATTAGGCGTAGTTAGGATTAGGAAGTCCTTTCTACCACTCAACCTTAATGAGAAATGAGAATAATGAGAATATTGTAAAACAAAAATGAAGTAGAAGATAGTGGGAAAGAAAAGAAGTGCAAAAAGAGAGCAGTAGAAAGTGGGAGAGGAAGAAATTGGAGAGAAAGAGCAAGAAAGAAGAATGGAGAGTAGGAAACCAAAGAGAAAGATAAAGTGAAAGAGGAAATGGGAACAATGAAAATAAAGGAAGTAACGTGAAAAAAGCTGAAAGAGATGTGAAGGAGAACAGGAGAATTAAGATAAAATACAGAAGAAAAAGGAGTAGATGAAGATGAAGGATTGAGAAGAAGCAAGGAGGAACAGAAAAGAAGGAGAGTGAGAGTAGAGCAAGAATAGGAGTGGAATTGTAAAAGGGAAGGTTAAAAAGAGAAAATGGGTGAAGAGATGATCTAGCAGAAGAAAGGATGAGGAAGGAGGAGATTTTGATGATGAATAATAACATAGAAAAATGACAAATGTATTGGAAAGCAACAAGAATGTAATAGTTGGAAGATGGGTTTGGAGAAGGGTTCGAAGAAGAAGAATAGAGGAGAGGTATAGAAAGAATATAAGGAGGAATATGGAGTTGGATTGGGAGGAGTGGGAAAGGAGAGGAGTAGTGAAAGAAGAGGAGGAATAAGAGTAGAAGAGGGGAAAAGAAGATGACTCAGTGACAGTAGGCACAAGATCTTAGCCACTCTTAACAGGATAAAATTAAATTAAATTATGATGCAACTCATTACGTGAGTAAGGTTAACGGTGACTATGGATTACTAGAAGAAAGAAAACCAAGAAGATAAGGAGGAGGAGGAGAAGATGAAGAAAAAGAAGAAGAAGGAGAAGAGGAAGGAGAAGAATAAAAGGAGAAAGAGAGAACATTCGATAGGATTATGCGGGAGTTAATCTGTTATTTTTGTTGAAAGAGGTGGCAGGCGATATGACCTTAAAAAGCGAACGAAAAGTGGGAAACGCGTGGGCAGAAAAAAGAAGAGAAGAAGGAGAAAGGAAGAAGCGATGTGGAAGAATGGTAAGAGGAGGCGGTCGAGGAGGAGGAGGAGGAGGAGGAGAGGAATAAGCAGAAAACGAAAGCTGAATGTCAAGGAGCAAGGAGAAGCAGCTATGAAAGACTTCCAAGGTGGAAGAAAGTTGCATCTTTGTTGTTAACTCTCTTTGTCATTCTTCTCTCTTTTCCATTCTCCCTCACTCTTTTTCTTCTTCTTCTTCTTCTTTCTTCTTTCTTCTTCTTCTTCTTCTTCTTCTTCTTCTTCTTCTTTTTCTTCATCTTCTCCTCCTCCTCCTCCTTATCTTCTTCGTTTTACTACTTTACTACTACTTTGATCTTCTTAGTTTGTTTGTTTCATTCTCTTTAATCACTGCTATTTTCGCCTATTTCTCTCCTCTTCCCAATTTTCTTTGGCGTCCTTTCTTGACTAGTGGATTACTTCTTCAATCCGTTTGTTTCACTGATTTTATCAAGTAGTATCTGATTGGCGATTGTAGTTCTGTGTCTCTGACTGCAGAATTGTTCTTCTTTGATCTCGTTCAATAGAATTCAGTTGAAATGAATGGAAAATACACTCTCCTTACAAATTGTATAGACAGCCTAATTATATTGATAGGTAAATATTGAAAAAGAGTTATTTCAATCCTGATATTATAACAAATGAAATCATTTTATATGTTATTAGTATGAACCACGATTGCATTTCTTTATTTGAAAAATTACGTAGTAAAGTCTGGTAATGATATAGTTAGTTTACGATATAATAGTCGATTTTGTAATACAGTAGTATATTTATTTATTTATTTATTTGAAAAATTAGACAAATGTTGCCAGGCTGAAGCCTATTGCAACACAAAATTACAAAAGTCCAATTGAAAAGTAGAATAACAAAAAAGTGAAATACCTTGAATCAAAAGAAATCAATAGAACATTATGTTTAATTAGAAATTGATGAGTAATGATTGATATAAATTTAAAGAAAAATAATTATAGACTAGAAAAAAAATTAGCAATAACAATAGCAAATATTGTAATGAAATAAAAATAAATGATAGACATTTGTGTAAGATTAGTGTTAGTATAGAAAGATTGATAATGATAGGAGCATCTCTCATGTATTTCATTATAGCCTTATCTCTATCATTATTCATTATCTATGTGACATTTTCTAGCCATTTAAAGTGATACTATATTTAATTCCAAAACTACTGTACAATATTTTTCACTGAAACCAAATTCAAAATAAGTGTAGACTTCAATAGAGGATGATAACCATAAAAAATTTTCAGTTTATGTGTTGGGGAAATATCTTGGTACAAATAAAAGTTATACAATATTGGCTTTCATTTCAACTCATTATAATCTTATCATGGCCATCTATCTATACGTTCATAAGAAATTCAGAAAAACTTAATTCTATGAATATAAACAATTTTAAAATCACTTTCCTCATTGGTTGCCTATACTGTATTTCGAAGGCTGAACCCTGTTCCTCAAACTCTGCAAGAGTATTTTTGATGTTGATGATACTACACAATAACTATAATTATTATACTATAATGATACAACACTACTATAAGCTATCATAATCACTTCATTCATAAAAGTACAAATCAGATACATCACCCAGCTTCCACTCATTTTTTCAGGTGTTACAATCATCTTACAACATGACTTATTACATAATTTGAAGGCAATCAATTACATTTTCGGTGATTGAATCATCAATGTATAGAACGTCCAAGCAAAGAAGGCATTCTGGCAAGATGAGGAAATGACTCCAGCTAGGTCAATATGAGTTTAAAAGTTATCAATTTGGTCTCCAATTGTAGGAAAATTCTAGTCTAACATTTGAAATCGATTTGATAATATTTGAACCAATATTGACCGAGCTGGAGTCATTTTCCCATCTTGCCCGAATGTCTTCTTTGCTTGTACAGACTATACTACCACACCTACCTAGTATAAGCACAATTTTGAATACAATGGACACCAATCTTCTAAGTTCACGGTTTAGGTTGGAATTTGTTTTCATAATACTATTTTCACTTCATTATTCACGCTTATAAAGTCTTTTCAAGCAAATAAGACCCTCTGGCAAGATGGGAGAATGACTCAAGCTCGGTCAATACTGGTTCAAAAATTATCAATTCGATCTCAAATTGTAGGAAACAATTTGATCTACTTTTAGGACCACATTTACAATTCTTGAACTTGTATTGACAAAGCTGGTGTCATTTTCCCATCTTGCCAGAGAGTCTTCTTTGCTTGGAAAGACTATAACTTATGCTCGGTTTTGAGAGATGAAGTGAGAGGTATCTATGGTCGGTTGCAGGATGGCCGATTAACTTTAACTGTTTTATAATGACGTCATCTAATGAGATACGTCTTTATATGTATCTCTTTACTTATTGAAAACTGAGTGTTTACAATGTATAAGTTGTACTAGATTAAAAAGATTGAGCTCTCATCATAATAATGAATCATGTTTGCCAACACAGACCTAGGAGCTCATGTGGGCATCACCCTGAAAATGAAGGGAAGATTACATGGAATTTATAAGCATTAATTTATTGAATTATACTGATTTTGTGAAAATGTCAATCTATTGAAATTCCAAAGAGAACAAAAATCCATAAAATGGTAGTATCTTGAACAGAGCTCAATAGAAAAAATAACTCTCAATATTTCATTAATTCTACCACCTATCAAACAAATTTTAAACATAATTATTTACAATAATATAAAATTAATACCAGAACTCACGTAGACTAGATCATCCTTGATTGAAAGCATCGACAACTTGGAATGCCTCATACTAGTTCATGAACAAAATTTGTTCTTCCTTATTCCTCTCGCTAATTTGATTCTTATTCAAGCCGACTTATAGTCGGCGCAATCTAAGTTGACGAAAACCCCCTCCATCGAGAAATAGCTAGGTTGTCATTTTTCGTGAAATTGAAACTACTCCTAACGCAAACACATTCAACTGAATGTTAAAAGTGACAGCGTAGCTTCGGAAAAATCACGCGGTGTTGTGAAACTCACTATTTTTATGATAAACCAGCTGTTCGCAGCTCGAATATCCAAGTCGATCAACTTCAATAACTCCAATCTTTAACATACAATGATTCATGCATATTCCGCTCTTCTTACTTTGAAACTCTTGAGAGGCCAAATTCTTCCGACTATTTTCGACATTTGGAAAATAATTTCAATTGTTTTTGAACAACTTTCTCGCTTTCACCACCCACATATCTTCTCAAACAAAAAGTATCTAGATCATCGAAAATTTCATGTTTTCTGTTCAAGTAGACCTGACATTGGCAAACATATTCATTAATATTGAAACATTATTGCTGGTCGTATATAGAAAATTCAAAAACCATTCGAATTCTCCTTGTCATTTTGTTATAAAAAACTTCATTTTTACTGCAACCCATGATTGTGAGAGAAGTGATATACAAAAGAAAGTAATATTTTCGCGATTTTTATTATTATTTTTTTTTAAATCAAATTTCCTTTGAATCCTTCTACCCAGGAACTTTTTTAATACTACTAGCATATCAAGGATGAAATTCTACGTCTAGATATGGGGTTTCATCGTGAATTTGAAGATGTTCCAATTTCACACAATCTGGCAACGTAGATATTTCTCGGGCGGAGGGGGGTTTCGTCAACTTAGATTGCGCCGACTATAGTGTGAAAATTTTAATAGACGAGTAACATAATTTCATTGATAAAATCATCATCCTCAATCAAATGAAATAGAAATGATTCCATCAAGTTCATATTATCATGAGCTTTTTTGTATAATAGGTACTATAGGTGATACCTTTGTATATTAGTTATTTTTTAGTACTGATTGTGTAATAAATGACAATATCTATTGTATAGTAGTGATAAAAGCTATTATAGTTGTAGAATCATCTGCATGGCTACTTTAGGTGAGGCCTACGTGACTTGGGAATGGAATTCTTTACTTTTAATTTCTGATTTTGATTCAACCGGTTCTTTCGCTTCCCATCCTCCTCCTTCTCTTCTTCTTCTTCTTCTTCTTCTTCTTCTTCCTTCTTTCCTCTTCCTTCTTCTTCTTCTTCTTCTCTCTCTCTTCTCCTCTTCTTCTCTCCTCCTCCTCTTCTTCTCCTCCTCCTCCTCCTCCTCTCCTCTTCATCATCTTTTCTCCTCCTCTTCCTCATCTTTATCCTCCTTTTCACCACCATCACAATCAAATAGTTTTTGGAAGAGTTCCTATCTCATCCCATGAAATACGAGGTCCAAAAATAGCATTCAGCCGTGATAAATCTATTCACATCTGATAGGTGATAATAATCAAAGCCAGGGATTACCCGTGTAGTAATAATGTATTATGATACCTATATATACATTGCCGCCGCATATCTGTCTCTGACTCACCAAACTCTAGCTGTAATCAAGAATGTAGCGGGCAATTAATTGAATTTACATAACACTGGCAGCCGGTCCAAACAGAGAAGACATTCTTGTGTGGTGGGGAAATGACTGGAGCTCGATGAATATTAGTTCAAAAATTATAAATTTGGTCTCAAATTGTAGATTAGGATGTTTTCTACAATTTAAGTCCTAATTAATAATTTTTGAACCAGTATTGACCGAGCTGGAGTCATTTTTCCATCTTGCCAGAATGTCTTCTTTGCTTAGATGGACTGTATCTTACTGGACATACTGATTTGGTACTTGTCAAGATTCAAAAGGTTTGGTGATTGTCAAATTCGACCAATGCTTTTTTTCTTTTTTCACTATTGCTCATGATTCGGCCACCTCTTCACGTTCTCCTTATTTTCCATTTTTTCTTCCCTTTTCTTTTCATGTTTTTTCATTTTATTTTATTTTTTTTTGCTCGCAGACTAGCTCTTCTTCGCAATGCAATGTATCTCGTGGAGTAATCCTCAATGGAGTAGGTTTTTCAATCTTCGTGGAGTAATACCAAAGAATATGTAGAATATGTATACTTTATATTCACTGGTAATTCGCAATGTATCTTCGATCTGCCCACAGCCATGAATAGCAACTGGGTCAATATAGCTGACGTCAGAAAGTTGGGTGGTTTCGTCTGCTCAAACTAGGTTTTGTCTCCTGAGTTCCATTCAGTTCATTTCGTTTATTAAGTTTCAAGTTATTTCTTCTTAGTTTGAAGAGATTTAGTTTCGTATTGAGTTTAGTAGGGCTACGTTTCTTTAGTTAGTTGAGGTTTGTGTAGTCTGGTTCAGTTGAATAGGTTCTATACCCTATTCACGATCACTTGAGACGAAATAAACAAACTTTTTGCACGTGTGTGCGGGTAAAGGGAGAAATTACTTCATAAGATGGTCGGCCGCAGTCGAACAGCTGTAGCTAATCACAGCTCTCAGCTTTTCCTCAAGCTCAAACAAAAATAGCTACCTGTACCACTAGCGGCTCGTGCCCACGAAACAGGTGAAGTGCTGTACAGTGAAAGATACGGGCACTTCACCTGTTTGGTGGGCACGAGCCGCCAGTGACCTGTACATGCAAAAAGTTTCTTTATTTCGTCTCAAGTGATCGTGAATAGAGTATAGACTTGTTTAGTTTTGTGTAGTTCTGTTCAATTAGAAGAGTTCCAGTTTTTCCTCTAGTTCAATTTCAGTTTGAGTTATAATTTTTTCCCGTTTTTTCTCAATATCGGTACCGAAGTAGGCTAATGACTATTATTTTGTCCACATTGATGATGGGCTGATGTGCCGAAACATGTCTGTGTTTTAATAATTTTAAAGTTTTTTAAAAGGGTGTTTGATTTTCATTTATTTTTCAACTAATGACTACACTACACTTGTGAGCTTAGTGGGAGAGGGGGCTCTTGTGCCTCAACTTCGCCCACATCACTTATATACTAAGTGGAAAATGAATGCATCTATCTACCTAAATATACCTTGGAAAGTAATAAACAAGTTTGAAATTTCAAAAATATTGTACTCATATCAATGACAAATCCCTCTTCCTTGCCAATTCATTCAATTCAAGTGCAACATTACTAGCAAGGTCATACACACTATTCCCTACAAATAAAACTATTCACTCAAATTCAAAACACGTAGAACAATTCTACAGCTAGTGCCAACTTCGTTTAGTTCAAGTTCAATGAACCGGGAACAACTTGAAACTTGAAACTATTTCTAATTTTCGTACATGCGAAACGGACCCATGCCAGAACACTGATGGGCCCAGTCATTGCTCGGAAATTTATTGGACACTCCTTGGGAAATTTTCAACACTAGCAAAGTCTGGTCGAGCGGAGAAGACGTTCTGACAAGACGGGAAAATGACTTCAGCTCGGTAAAATTTTGTTAGAAAATTACCAATTGGACTTAAATTGTAGAGTAGAATGTTTTCTACAATTTGGGACCGAATTTGTAATTTTTGAACCATAATTGAACGAGTTCGAGTCATTCTCCCATCTTGCCAAAATGCCTTCTTTGCTCGGCCAGACTATAGTAGTTATGTAAAGTGGACTGGACTGATTGGTATTTCGTTGAATCAATTCAGAGTACTATTGAAATGTCGTAAATGTTCCGTTTTAATTTCTTCAATGTCCATTGGATAGAATTGCTGAAACGTGAAATAAAAGCAATATTGATATTTGATCATCCAATTGGATTCTCCACACAATACACAAGAAAAAGAACATTATTGAATGAGATTGAAATCGGGTTATTCAACTTCATTTAATCGTTCAGGTGATTCAACAAGAAAAAGTTATATTATTTTCCTTAAACATTATTTCTTTACCCCTGCTCTTTCACCAAAACCATACAATTTCCTTTCAATATTTCATTTGAATCCATCTATTGAGAGGGACATTCACATAATAAAATTAAAATGGATTGAAATAAGAGACGAAAAACAGGCTTTGCCCTTCTATTCATCTTCTGAGTTCCGTTATTATAATTTTTTGTAATAATATCGATTCTATCTGAATAATCTTTTTTGGAGATACATTCAAGTATCTATCAGTATTTTGGAATTTTATCAAACCAATATTCCGATGAAATATTCACGACTAGGTCATACTTTTACGAATTTAGAATAGAATAGCCTCTTACTAGATTCTATTGTAATGAAAAGAAATCACAAATAGAATTGAACAATTTGTCAAGTCTATATTTTAAATGAAGGGTTGTATGAAAGAAGGAAAAAACCTGGAAGAAAAGAGAAGAACATGATGAAGAAGAAAGATGGAGCGAGGAAGATAAAAAAGAAGAAGAAGAAGAAGGAGGAGAAGGAGGAGGAGGAGGAGGAGGAGGAGGAGGAGGAGGAGGAGGAGAAGGAGATGGGAACGGAACTAGGGATGAGAGAAATAACGAAATGATTAATCAAGAGATTGCAAAATCGAAATATTGAAAGAACCCTGACTAATCATCAGAAATTGAGTGTAGGTCAAGGCAAGCACATTGTAGTACAGTAATAATCAATGAGCAAAGGGTTATTCCATGGAATCAAGACAAAATCTAATTCATCTTTATGGAATCACTGCGATTATTTTTTAGTGATTGCACTTGTACTTGTCTTAGTGATAGCTCACGATACGTCTTACCAAGCTTCCAGCATGTGTTTAGTATGAGAAAGAAAAAAAATGATGAAGGAGAAGAATAAAAGAAAGCTTTGTGTGAAAGAAATTAGGCAGCGACTACAATAAAGATGAAGGAAATATAGGCTTGAAGAAAGAAGGAACAAACTGGAAGAAGAAAAAACATGGAGAAGAAGAGAAGGAAGAAGAAGAAGAAGAAGAAGGAAGAAGAAGAAGAGAGAGAAGAAGGAGAAGGAGAAGAAGAGAAGAAGAAGAAGAAGAAGAAGAAGAAGAAGAAGAAGAAGAAGAAGAAGAAGAAGAAGAAGAAGAAGAAGAAGAAGAAGAAGAAGAAGAAGAAGAAGAAGAAGAAGAAGAAGAAGAAGAAGAAGAAGAAGAAGAAGAAGAAGAAGAAGAAGAAGAAGAAGAAGAAGGAGAAGGAGAAGAAGAAGAAGAAGAAGAAGAAGAAGAAGAAGAAGAAGAAGAAGAAGAAGAAGAAGAAGAAGAAGAAGAAGAAGAAGAAGAGGAAGAAATAAAATAGATAAAGAAATATAGTACTGTGAGAAGAGAAGGAATTGAAATAAGAGAAGGGTGCGTGTACTATACAAGGTACGTGCCTGTAATCACAAATTGCGTTGAAATTCATTGAATTCGCGCCCTAGTTCACTTCTCTGCCACCAGATGGTGTTGTCTACCTTTGTTCTCATCAGCTAATCAGTGAGAGCTTCATCTGACACCAACTTCAATCAACGTGTAGGCTAGTATGCCAAGTATGGGCCTATTCTACTCACTGGCGGCTCTTGCCCACGGAACAGGTGAAGTGCTGTACAGTAAAAGATACGGGCACTTCACCTGTTTCATGGGCACGAGCCGCCAGTGATTCTACTATATAAAGACTAATCTAATTTATTGTAGGTTGTAGACTTATAATTGAGTTAGTTGTAGATTAATAAAATAATAAAATAATGAAGTTCATAATGGTTCAAAATTATTAATTTTATTTTATTGATGAGTGAAGATTAATCTAATAAACCCTTAAATTGAATTAGACCTGATGGTTCACAAAAAAATACTTCAAAAAACTATTGTCAGTAGGAATAGTTTCAATGTAATGTCTTTCAATTGTAATTCAAAGAAAGAAGTGAATTTCTATTACTATTAGTCGCGGGAACAAGATGCAATAGATACACGGTGTTGTATACAATGCATAGAACAATGCAAACCGGTCAGCTGATTTTCTGTCTATTTTCTGGTCATACACTCTGTCTATGTATAAGTATATATTATTTCAAATCCCAAAAGTGTACTATTAGATCAATATGAAATTAAATAAATTCAAATACCAATTATTTTGAGCAGCTTGCAACACTGTATAGTTCCAGCCATTGAAAATGCTTCAAAACTCTTCTCGCCTTCCGATTGGCCCTCAGCCAATCACAAGCCACCAGCATTTCCTAATGAGTTTGTCAAGTTAGTTTATAAGTTTCCCAAAAGATAGCGTAGGTTAAATTTCTGCATTACTTGATATGGCGTTGAAGTTGGAGATTATAATCCAGTAAGATTTTTAACTATCCATTATCTTATCTGATAATATAATTCTCCTATTACATAAATATGATACATGTTATTTATTTTCATAGTTTGATGATAACTTTACTGCTTCTTAGCTGATAACAAAGTAAGTTACGTAATTAACTCAAATATTTCTGCTATGTAGAATTTTTAGTCCCTTATACAGCCGTTTCTCTATGAAAAATATAGTCTACATATGGCACTGGCGGCTCGTACACACAGAACAGGTGAAGTGCCAGTATGTTTTACTGTACAGCACTTCACCTGTTTTGAGGGTACGAGCCGCCAGTGGTATTAGGCCTGAGTAGAGTATTATAATTGTATACTTACAATTAGTAAGTTTTCACTATGCAAAAAAGAATCGAGTAGCCTAAGTCAACATGGAGAAATATTTGAATCATCCGCCATGGGCAATGTAGCTCCATTTTGTTGGAGGGAGCTATTCCACTGAACCGAAGGTTTTAGCCAATAAGAGCACGGATGGGCGTGGACGTCTACCAAACAGCTGAAACGTCCTCGCACGTGATTGGTCAAGAATGAGCTGCTTGGTAGCTTGGGTGGGAGTTGATTTCAACCAATAGAATTGGAGAGGGCGTTTAGTATTCAAGATTACTTCTCTTTTCTGAATTGGTTTGGGACTAAATTTGTTTGATTATAGGCAGCCTTTTCTATGTCACAGTATCACTTAAAGTCGCTCGAATGTCTTCTTTGATCAGACAGATGTCCTATAGGCCTACTTAAAATTGTAATCTAAGTTCATCATCTTTCATTCACCATGTGAGCATCATCATTCACTCACTCATCATCACCTTTGCTGAAAATACGTGTTATCAAGTCGCAATTATAACAATAAATAAATATAGCACTTCACCTATTTAGTAGGCACAAGTCGCCAGTGATATACAGTTGTTTGAAAAAGAAAAATGTTCTATAACTCCAATAAATTAATAATATTATTCAGTTAGATTCCTTCAGGAAACACATACAAAGCTTGCATTTGAATTTTGAATGGTGAAAACCTTCGGAACAGTTTCATCCATCACTAACTACGAGAGTTGGAAAACTTTTAGACATCTCGTAATTCTCAACCTACAAAAACGCTACGTCATTCATAAACTCTGAATAACTTTACGACAAATATTGATTCAATCGTCGATATTTTCTTCATCACAAACAATATCTTCTTCATTACAAACAATTTTTCTCCATCACAAACAATTTTTCCACCGGATTTTTCCAATAAGTTAGCCTATTTTTAATTAAGCGGAATAATAATTTTTGTTTGTAAGGCCGGCTCATTAGGACTGAAGTCACTGCTTGAGAAAAAATATTTAGCAAAGAAGAGGAGGAATAAGAAGAGAGGAAGGAGAAGAAGAAGAAGAAGAGGAAGGAGAGGAAGAAGAAGAAGAAGAAGAGGAGGAGGAGGAGGAAGAAGAAGAAGAAGAAGAAGAAGAAGAAGAAGAAGAAGGAGAAGAAGAATAAGTAGAAGAAGGAGAAGAAGAAGAAGAAGAAGAAGAAGAAGAAGAAGAGAAAGAAAGAAGAAAAAAGAAGAAGAAGAAGAAGAAGAAGAAGAAGAAGAAGAAGAAGAAGAAGAAGAAGAAGAAGAAGAAGAAGAAGAAGAAGAAGAAGAAGAAGAAGAAGAAGAAGAAGAAGAAGAAGAAGAAGAAGAAGAAGAAGAAGAAGAAGAAGAAGAAGAAGAAGAAGAAGAAGAAGAAGAAGAAGAAGAAGAAGAAGAAGAAGAAGAAGAAGAAGGAGAAGATAGATCAATATCAACACAAACCAAGTAGAGTTGTCAAAGAATGTAGGTGTGAGGCCGGCAGAGAACTTTAATTAAAAGTGGAAAAAACAAGATGAAGCTAGTGGAGAAAAAGAGGGGCAGAAGAAGTAAAAGAGGAAGAAGTTGGAAGTCAGGGATAAAAGGGGAGTAGAAAATGGAGAATTTTCTACAGACATAGTCTGGGTGCCAAATGCGAAATAAGGGGGTACCTTTTTTTGTTGCATGTCGCTGATTTTTTTATCGATTATGATTGATTTTGATGTGTAGATTCCAAACCCGAGTGATGCCAAGCTGTGAAAGTTGAGAATTTTTTCGTAATTCAAAGATGGCGGCAAAAATTTCTGTTCCATTTCTAGTCGACCACAATTTCCGTAAAAACGAAGCGTTGGACGAAAAAAATCATTCATATCTTTTTTTTTGGGAGCCTAAATTAAATTTCCAAGAAAATGGTAGCAAATTCATTTCTCTATCTTCATTAGAAACCGATTATTACATTTCAAAAAAGAGGTTGAATTTAGAGAAAAACAAGAATTTTAGTTTTTTCGAATTTTGGCCACCAGTTTAAATTTAAAAAAATGCTGACCTTTTACAGCTTGGCATCACTCGGATTCGGAATCTATACTTCAAAATCTATCATAATCGAAGAAAATTCAACGACATACTACAAAAAAATATTACGCTCAATGGCACCCTGACTATTACTATCCGTATACAGTGAATATTTCAAGCGGTTTCGTTCTATTTTAATCCAGTAACTTGATTGAATTAGCGGTTGGATTCTTTAAAACACCAAATTTCAATCCAGTTTCAATTATTCCTCTGGAATCACCAACGGGGTTACTTCAGTAATCGAATTGGATTTCATTGAACTTAAAAATTTTAATCTAGTTCCGGTTTTTCCTTCACAAATTCGCAATCAAAGCTTCAGTAACAGAGCAACAAAATCAAATACAGTATAGTCTGGTCCAAACAAAGAAGACTCTCTGGCAAGGTAAAGAAATGACTCCAGCTTGGTCAATATTTGTTCAAGAATTATGAATTTGGTTTTGATAATAGATCTAATTGTTTCCTTCAATTTAAAATCAAATTGATAATTCTTGAACCAATATTGACCGAGCTTGAGTTATTCTCCCATCTTGTAAGATGGTCTTCTTTGCTTGGACTGACTATACTTTGTAAATCAGTGCAGACAAGCTGGAGTGGCAACAGCATAAAGATTTCTAAGTTTTCCAGACATTTTTAATATCTTGCTCACAAAACTGCACTAGACTTGAACACCACACCATACTATAAAAGTTTCTTTCAACGTGAATATTGCAGAATATTTATTTTCTAGAACTATAGTCTGTCCAAGCGGAAAAGACATTCTGGCAAGATGGGAAAATACTCCAGCTTGGTCAATATGAATTCATAGGTCATGAGATTGGTTCCAAATTGTAGCAAACATTCTGATCTATAATTTGAGACAAATTTATAGATTTTGAACCAATATTTACCGAGCTGGAGTCATTCTCCCATCTTGCCAGAATGTCTTCTTTGCTTGGACAGACTATAGCAACAAAAACTTGGGGGATGAGGAGGACGGAATTGGTGAAAGAATGGGTAGAGATGGAGTGAAAATCGAAGGGCTCAACCGCCATTGATTCCTAGCTCTCTCAGGACAGTCCGCGAGCTCTCTATCCTCATATTTTCCCCTTCTTCCAAATATTTTGACTTCGATACCAACTGCTTTTTCGTCTGTTGATAACTGACATTGGAACAGACTTATAACATAGTAGCTATTCTATTCTAAAACAGGTGGTTTTGAAATTTAATCAAATCGTGCTTGAAGAACAAATTTTTCCATTGCATTGAAATTTTCACAGAACTTACCTACCTCTAGTTTGTAATTTTGATTCAGACTCTCTGAATAGAAACGAAAAGATTTCGTAGATGAGATCTTGACTTCTTATAGTGGTTTTGAATGAAATTCAATTTCCGTGCAACACTGCACTTGCCCTCAGCTGTTCAAAATTATTATTTACTTTATAAATTCTTATTATTGTTCTAAATCAATCTTGAATGCCAGGATTATACAATGCTAATTGTATCCAATATTGTCTTCAGATAATTGTCTCCTGAAACATACAGCTGATGTGGAGTAGTATCTATCGTATTTTTTTCAAACCCATCATCCAGGCATAGCTAAATGAAAACTCTACTTGACAACATCAGCTGTTGGAGCGTAAAAGAGCAGTATTCTGACGATTTTCTTGTCAATTGGCATTGTATAAACCCGGTATTAGGGTCAGTCTACAATTTCCTCCAGCTCATAGTCTATTATTAAACCAGACTAATATGAAATCCTAATTTTATTCCCTATATTCAATACTCCAATAAAGAACATCAGTATACACAATGGAATCGTGTGTCCTCAGTTCAATTTCCTACAGTTACAGATACATCAGTAACTCAGTTTGATACAGTTACATCATACTAGTGTAAATCAATTCAATGAAAATTCAATATATTCTCTCAATAATAATGAATTTGAGATGCACAAAGAGCACAATAACTATGATACATGAAATAAAATGAAAATAATTATTCTTTATTGGGCGGAGTTAGGACTAGGAAGTCCTTTCTACCACTCAACCTCAACATGAAGCATACATGATAAAACATTCAATTTGAATTAGAAGGTAACATCTTGGCAATGAATAGAGTCGTATTTTTGGTATCAGATAAATCATTGACTTATACATCTTATTGAAAGTATCAAATTTAAAATCTATAATCAACTCTACTCAAAGCTATGACCCATGAATCAATAGATAATTTTTTCGTGTTTTTCTCTCCAGCATTGAATAGAGCTGTTCAAAATACAGTTCTGTAGCTCCTCATGACCCCATACTCATGTGGTGCATTCTGTGTGGGTTTCAACCTTATCACGTAGCATATGCAATGGGGCCGTATGTATGCATAGCCTCAACAATGTACCCAATCAGGGTAGGCCATTCTACATGAGCTAGCATGCAAACCTGAGCTAGCTGGCTATTAACTGTGTCATGATATTGTGTCCAAGCTATACAAAATTCTCCTGAACCCTAGAACAGTAATTGCGTATTCTGTCTGAGTTTCTACAGCAGTTTATAATTAGCTAAGTAACAAGAGCACTCAATAATTGAGCTAAGTTGATCTAAAAAGATTATATAAATTCAACTACTCTATAATATAAAGTAGTTTAATTTATATAATATTTTATATAATCTTCATATTGTTTATTGTTCACCAGTTTATTCTTCTTCATATTGTTCACCAGAGATTGAGAAAGCAACCGAACCCGGTATCTCAATTTTTAATAAATCAGTTAATTGACAATATTGTATCTTGGGTCTTCATTTAATATGGATAGCTATCACAATATCACCTTTACAACTACTCAGCAATTGATTATATAAATTAACGATTTTTGAGGGCATCGACAAGTTTGATACTCGGTAAGAGAACCACAGAGGCTCTGGTTTGAACTCACGCCCACTTGAATAATTTACTCATTTATTGAATGAACTAGAGATTTTAAGGTCTGTTTTATAGTCTGTGGAGACTTGAAAATCAAAACTTATTGATGTTTTTCAACACAAAAACCAGAAATCGATCAAAATTATAATCACTCTTTGAGTAGTTGTGAAATTGATATTGTGGTAGTTATCCATAATAAATGGATAATTGTCTTTCATTTATTATGGATAACATCTTATCTTCTCATTTAAAATTATAATCATTTGACTCAGTTGATTGTTGGAGATCTTTAGTTGATACATCACTACACTTAAAACTCATCATATAACTTATCGGTTCAATGAATGCATTAGAGTGAGTGAGCCATTCATGTATATTACTGATATAATAATGGAGAATATGATTCAAACTAGCTATTCAAACCACTAGATAAAATATTCATAATGATAACCTTTTTCAGCGTTGTATTATATTATTTCTGAACCAGTTTCTTTATCTAAGGATTTTACACGATAAAAGTAACACTGGAAGTTACCAGCTTGACACTGGCGGCTCGTACCCATGAAACAGGTGAAGTGCCCGTATCTTTTACTGTACAACACTTCACCTGTCCCGTGGGCACGAGCCGCCAGTGCAGCTTGAATGAATGAATAATCCATATTAGCGTGAGGTAGTGTTCAAATCAAAATCAGTGATTTGACAAAATCTTGACGTCTTTTCATTTATTATGGATAACTACCACAATATCAACTTCACAACTACTCAAATAGTGAATAGTAAATAAGTTTTGAGTGAATGATAAGAAATCCTCCATTTTCCTGCTAGCAGCCATTTTCAAAGGCAGAACTCACGAAACACTGCCAACCAATCAAGGAAGAGCAGGCGGGGCATGAAGGCGTGTCCAAGTCAATTCTGAAACAACACCCGGCAATACTGCTGCCAACTACTGGTCGAATTTGGGAAGTTTTCGAACTGACGTCGGCCAATCATATAGCTTGGAGGCGTGTCCAATGGAATTCGAAGCAAGTCACCCTATTGCTACTGCCACCTACTGGCGGAATTCGGAACTTTATCGAATGTTTTTGTCAAGAGAGTTGGGAAGGCAGTGAAAATGGCTGTAATTTTCTTGTGACTTATTATGGTTTGTGACAATTTGCTTAGTTCCCGTTTTTTGAAGATCAAAACAGCATGTAAGTATATCTTTCCAGTGAAATGCAAGATTTATGATGATTACTAATATTTTTCAGGGAAGAATTCATATTTCCTTTCTTATATTCAATATTCTTTCAAGAAAACGAATAAAAACAATCAATCAATAACTGAACAATCTTTGAAAAATGTTCCGTTCATCAATCATAGCACGAAAATTTAATCAATCATGGAAAAAAATGAGCAGTCAATAATATCGAAAGCTGAGAAAAATTATCCATAAAGCAATCATGTTGGGTGATTAACAGCTGTTGCAACGGAATGGCGGATACTGCAGTATTTAGTCCGCCCAAGCAAAAAAGACATTCTGGCAACATGGGAAAATGGCTCCAGCTTGGTCAATATCAATTCAAAAATGATAAATTCGATCTCAAATTGTATAGAACATTCTGATCTACATTTTGAGTACAAATTCATCATTTTTTAACCAATACTGACCAAACTGGAGTCATTTTCCCATCTTGCCAGAATGTCTTCTTTGCTTGGACCCTCTCTTCATAGAGCATTACTAGTCGGGATGAATGACGTCATAACTCACGTCATATGACGGTCATACCACGTCACGTCACGTCAGTGAGGTCAGTCATAATATTCGGTGTCATTCTTCACCACCTCATCTCCGAGTGCCTCACTCGCGATGCCTCATAAACTCTCCTCATATCCTCTCGTGATATCCGAATCATGATTCGGCTTTTCCCTCATATTCATAGGCCGAGTCATATCTCACTCATTTGACCAGTATGGTGAGTATTACACAATAATATTTCTATTATCAAATGAAAAGAGATGAAATTACGAATACATTGATTTGATTGATCATAATTATATTATTTTCATCTGTTTCCATACTATTAAATATGATAATAGGAATATTACTGTGTAATCCATGAGGTAATACAGTTATCTACATTAAATCCAGCAAATAATGTTGATTATTTTGGATTTAATCATGAATTTCAAAATGATGAAGTCGAGATAATTCCCTAAATGAGGTTCATTAGTTTACTATAAGAAGATTAAATGAATTCAATACGGCTCAATAATTATTAAAAATTATTCGTGTAAAAATATTATAAAAGGCGAAGAAATATAAATTATAACAGATTGAATACAGTATATAGGCTAACGATAAACTATAATAGATATGATGAGGTGATGCCGCACTTCAATATTCTACATTTCAAGCAAACTATATTGATTAAATAAGGGATTTGTCATGAATTTGATTCAAACAAATTCTGAAAATAAGAATCATGAATTCAATTTGAGCAAATTATTCAAATAATAAGGTTCCTCTTTCTCTAAAGTGGTAATGGAAGAAATACTTTAATCTGAAGGTCTTTTCTCAAATGATGGATATTTTTCTTGAATATGCCTCAGCTCAATAGAATCCTCTGAACACAACACGATAATAATTTTCATCAGGTAATGGGTATAATTGAATAAATGCTGCGAATTCCGAATATGATAATGATTTCCAGACAAAGCTACTAATACTTATTTCATTTTATTCAAAGAAATCAATATTCCAGTTGATTTTTGGAAATTCATGTACCTGATTCATACTCTTTCATAAAGTTTATAGCATCTTCATCTTATAAAACCACTTACAAGAAAAAGACAGACAAAACCACCTATCTATTGGCGTCTGATATATGCACGCAGTCTTAGTAGCAAGATTATCTATCAAAAGTGAAAACAAGAGATCCAAAACACTGAATCTACTTTATTTTCAAAATCATTCCCTATTCAGCAAAGAATCGAAACAAACAGATTCTTGTCAAGTTTCAAGATAAACGTATTATTCAGAATAAACACATGAGAACAAAACTGAGAGAATCTTGTAGAGTTTCAAGATAAATTTCTTACAGAGAAACTGTAGTCTGTCCAAACAAAGAAGACCTTCTTGCAAGATAGGAAAATGACTCCAGCTCGGTCAATATTGAATCAAAAATTACGAATTTGTTCTCAAATTGTAGATCAGAATGTTTTCTACCATTTAAGACTAAATTCATGATTTTTTAAATAATATTGACCGAGCTGAAGTCTTTTTCCCATCTTGCCAGAATGTCTTCTTTGCTTGGACAGACTGAACACGAGTCAACACACTCATGGAGAATAAGTTAAATGAGTTGAAAAGTTAAGATAACAGATTTACAGCGACTTTGCAACTGGATAAAGTAATTAATTCCTGTCGTCTATTCAGCGAAAAAGGCTTTTCAAAGTTTTCCACCTGAGTTTTCCGCGAAGAAAAGCGTCTACAGTGTTGGGAAAGTGTCTGGGAAACCGTATAGCCTTATGAATAGGACCTTGAAGAGGTCATTGATCTCATGATACAGCTGTATCGAAGCAGCAGTCACTAGCATCATTTAAAAATTTTGATTGAATAATCAAGAGTATCTGATAGCTTCCTTATTCAACAATAATATTGATCAACACATTTTAACAATATTTAACTCAATTGTCAAATGTGATCTTGAGAGCTTATTAGTTATTAATTTATTCATTCATTCAAGAGATTACAATGAAGGGTAAAAACACAGGCATTTCAGCCCAAAACGTTCTTTTACCAAATTTAGATGAATAAGTTTAAAAAGATGAATATAGGTTATATTCACTTGTTTCTTGATCCCTAACACAATTCACTAATTCTTACACTAAAAAATTAAAAACTATGATTTCGAAGTTACTGTGAATAGCTGATGCCAAAAGGTTAGGCGGTTTCGTCTGCTTCTTGTGCGCTTCAACAGCTGATGTTGTCAATCAGTTTTCATTTATTATCGTCTAGATAATGTTTTTGGAATTAAAAGAGACAATAGTCGCTTTACATCAGCTGTTGAGAGGTTACATCACGTACAAGAGACAGACAAAACCGGCTAACTTTTTTGCGTCAGCTGTACAACAAAATATCGAAGTTTCTGAAGTTACTAGAAGGTTCTATCAGGGACAATGTATATTAATATACATTGTCTCTGGTTCTATGGAGTGCGAAGAAGAGGTGGTAAACGAAAAAACTCCTAATTCATCACGTACAAGAGACAGACGAAACCTCCCAACCTTTTTAACGTTAGCTATAATATAGTATTCAAAGCTCTACATAACATAAAGTGATGATATTTATGTACTTGAGTCAGCTATTTTGTGGAATATACCCTGTAGAATATACAAGGATGATATTTCATGTTCATGTAGGCTCATTTCTTTGTAAAAAAACGTTCCAGACCAAGAAATCTTAAACTAAGTGAGAACTAATAAAAAGCATGGTGCTATACAAAAGTGACTCATACTATAGTCTGTCCAAGCAAAGAAGAGCCTCTGGCAAGATGGGAGAATGACTCCAGCTTGGTCAATATTTGTTCAACAATTATAAATGTGGTCTTCAAAGAAGATCAAATTGTTTCCTACAATTTGAGATCAAATTAATAATTTTTGAACCAACATTGACCGAGCTTGAGTCATTCTCCCATCTTGCCAGAGGCTCTTCTTTGCTTGGTCAGATTATACTAGCACTGTGAGAAAAACCCATTAAATTATAGAATCCTCTTGTAACTCCTCGAGTAACGTAGCCCCATTTCAGGAACAATGTGTAGGTGTCAAAGTCAGACTTCAGGAGTATAATCTGTTCAAGCAAAGAAGACCCTCTGGTAAGATGAGAAAATTACTGCAACTCGGTAAATATTGCTTCAAAAATTATTAATTTGGTCTCAATCGTAGGAAACATTCTGATCTACAATTTGAAACCAAATCAATATTTTTTCAACGAATATTGACCGAGCTGTAGTCATTTTCTCATCTTGCCAGAGGGTCTTCTTTGCTTGAACAGACTATACTTTTAAATCAGACGACCTTGAATTAGTATCTTCTTCACTCTGGCTGTAAAGTATAATGAAAAAAATACTCTGACCAAGTTATGCCCAAATGGATATTGATACCCTGTGTTTAACGCCAGTTAAGCAATAATGTCTAATGTCGGTTAAGTAATAAATTCACCCGCTGGCAAGTTTATTTGGTGCTGTCTCGCATTAAACAATGTCTTCCAACAGGATCTTCCATTGAAAAACGAAGAATTTATTGGTCTGTTTGGGCAGAAAAGACATTCTGGCAAGATGGGAAAGTTACACCAGCTTGATCAATATCGGTTTGAAAATTATAAATTTAGTCTTTAATTGAAGAACAAGATGTTCTCGACAATTATAGAACAAATTCATTATTTTTTATCTACTATTGACTGAGATGTAGTCATTTCCCCATCTTGCCAGAATGCCTTCTTCGCTCGACAAAACTACACAGCTGTAAAACGTTGAAAAACGTACTGATTCATAACTATATTCTGTCCAAGCAAAGATGACCCTCTGGCAAGATGAGAAAATTACTCCAGCTCGGTCAATATTGGTTAAAAAATTATTGATTTGTTCTCAATCGTAGGAAACATTCTGATCTACAATTTGAAACCAAATCAATATTTTTGAACCAATAATGACCGAGCTGGAGTAATTTTCTCATCTTGCCAGAGGGTCTTCTCTGCTTGGACAGACTATATATATTGTGGAGTATACGGACAAAGTATACTCAGGTTCCAAACTTGAGCATAAATAATTAAACCTACTCAAGTTCAGAACTCGATAGCTCGATTTTTCAAGATTCGATTTTTCGAATCTCGATTTTTCAAGATTCCTAACTTCGATAGTAAGCTATCTCGTTTCTAATTTGTAGAGTCCGTTCTGAGTTTGGAGTCAATTAGTTATCGAGATTTGGATAATTGAGAGATAACTTTGAAATTTATCGTTTGAGTTTGGAATAATCACGGCTGAAACCAATATGCTTTGCATAATATTTACGTTCTCTGTAGGCGAATGATATGGAAACCTTCGATTATGTCTGAATTGGAAAATATTTTTATTATTGAGATGGTAGGAAATTTTGGAGATAAGCATGAATCAATTGTTTCTAATTACAGGTATTTCTCAACTTATCGAGTGAAGATATTATGTAAAAGTATCTTCTGTCCAGAACAAAAAAGATTTACTTCTATGAAATTATGTACTTATCTCATCATCATCCTTCTTATCACTCACGCACAAATTAACAGATTACTTGAGCATCATGCTAATCTGGATAATTGTACATAATCTTCGTACAAGATTCAATATCCCTTTGCAGAGGAAGAATTTCAAAATAAGTTGCTTAGAATAAATTGACTATTGAAACTTGAGCTACTTGCACATTTACGATCACTTTCTTATATTCTCACTCATGTCAAATTCAAATTCCTATCGTAAATATGCAAGTAACTCAAGTTTCAATAGCGAATTTACTCCAAGCAACTTATTAATTTAAAAACATATTTCCATGAACTCATAAACTCACTTTTTAAAAATTATGTATTGAAATTTGGGAAAATACGTTTTAACTTTGTTATCTGTGTTTTAACACTTTACTGTAATTCGTCTACAGAATAAATAAATAAATGAGTAAAAATAGGCATTCTAATCTCCAAAATGGATAAATTTTCAGTTTGATCAAAATAATATTAATAAATTTTGGATCAACTATATGAATTAGTTTACATCAAATTAGATCTAACTGCAGATCTCACTGGCGGCTCGTACCCACGAAACAGGTGAAGTGCCTGTATCTTTTACTGTACAGCACTTCAACTGTTTCGTGGACACGAGCCGCTAGTGCTACAGACATTGATTGGAGTTTTAACCTCCATTTTATATTATTTTAGTTTATTTGACAGGAAGTAATACACTGATTATGATTAAAAACCCCAACTAAAAATCCAATATATGAGAATGGATGATACATTATGTGATCATTTCGGGATTTCCTTTTAAAAAATGAATTTCTGGGTACTAAATTAATGTTTGGAGCTATAAAATATCAGTTTCTTGTCAACAAAACAAAAACCTCAACTGATTTTCCAAGTGGAGATTAATTTGTACTTGAAAACTCCATATGATAGTAATAACTTGAAGGCTATCTATTTATTGCAAATAATTTTTCAATGTTGTGAATATTTCAAATGAATAGTTTCTGTTGTCAAGGGAGAAACATTATCTTCAACTATCAAACGTCAAATACATGGATTGGCTATATATTACGATAGATAACTATCACTTTCAAATATCAAACACTAATGGATTGATAACATAAAGCCAAGGTTTGCAATATTGAAAACTATTATCTCTTCAATATGAGAAGTAATCAATTCTATAGTTTTCCATTATCATTCTTGCCATTCTTCTTGAACTTGTTGAATTCACACAATCGTTCCTTTATTTTTCATTGTTCAACAATAACACCTTTTTTATCACAAGGGGAATCCCGTATGGTTATCATCAATTAATGACAAATCTACGATAGGTAATCCTTTTAGCCTCCTAGAAATATAGTCTGTCCAAGCAAAGAAGACATTCTGGCAAGATTGGGAAATGACTCCAGATCGGTGAATATTCGTTCAAAAATTATAAATTTGGGTTCAAATTGTAGATCAAAACGTTTCCTACAATTTAGAATCGAATTTATGATTTTTGAACAAATTCTCACCAAGCTGGAGTCATTTTCCCACCTTGCCAGCATGTCTCCTTTGCTTGTACAGACTTTACCAAGGATTCAAACAAATTATTATTTAAGTTGTCATAGTGAATAACTCTCCTATCATCCTACAACTATTAATAGTACTAGAAATATTCGACCTTGTGTTAGCTGGATCTTTTTCGAAGAATTTTTATCGCATCTATTTTATCACCCAGTGCTTAACATATTGTCAAACTCGTTAGAATGTGATATAATAATCCACCCACAAGGATTCAAGGATAATCATTAACAATAAAACGACCAAAGATTTATATTTCTGGTCAATTTTTTATTAGCTTGCGTCTTGAAGATTCGTAGATAAAGTGAAAAAATAAAGCATGAGACATTGTAGGTAACAGATTACCGTACACATTTTTATAATAGGCTACTCTAGTACGATAATAGATGACGTAAAAAATTAGGCGGTATCGTCTGTCTCTTGTACGTGATGTAATCTAGTAACAGCTGATGTGAAGCACCAGTTGTTTATTTCGATTTCGAAAGACATCATCTAGGCATAGCTAATTGACAACTCTGATTGACAACATCAGCTGTTAGAGCGCATAAGGGGGAAGATGAAACAGCCTCAATTTTTGTCAGCTAGTTACAAATGTGAAAATATATTGTCATTAGAAAAGTATCATTATATGTTGTTCTGTATAGTCTGTCCAGGCAAAGAAGACCCTCGGGCAAGATGGGAGAATGACTTCAGCTCGGTTTATATTGGTTCAAAAATTATTAATTTAGTATCAAATTGTAGATCAGAATGTTTCCTACAATTTGAGACTAAATTTCAAAGATTTGAACCAATTATGACCAAGCTGGAGTCATTTTCTCATCTTGCCAGAATTTCTTCTTTCCTCGGACAGACTGTAGGAGGTAGGAGTTAATCTGAACACATTTTTAACGTTGAATTGATCCTAGAAACATGACAAAGTTATTACGTTATGTCTCGCTATGAGATAATCTAGGATTTTTCGTCAATAAAAAATCGCATACTCCACTGAAAACGTTTTATTCCGAAGATTTTTATGACTTTTCTTCCAGCTGATGCATCATCTGTGTTTATAAGACATAAATTGTTAGCCAACAATGGTCATAAAAAGCTTGAGTTTCTGTTTCCGTCCATCCTACAATCATTGAATCATTATCTCCTCTGTATGGTTTATGATCAACTTATGGGGTTAGAAGCTGACCAAAACTATGTAAAATTATAGTGAGAGTTTCAACTATTTTTACGATTGAACTGTAAACAAGCAGGAGGTATTTCATCAGGTTTTTAAAAGGTTGATATTTGAGTGTCTATAGTCTGTCCAAGCAAAGAAGACACTCTCGCAAGGTAGGAAAATGACTCAAGCTCGGTAAATATTGGTTCAAAAATTACAACCTGGATTTCAAATTGTAGAATACATTCTGCTCTACAATTTGTGAAGAGATTGGTAGTTTTTTAACAAATATTGATAAAGCTGGAGTAATTTTCTCATCTTGCCAGAGGGTCTTCTTTGCTTGGAAAGACTATATCTGTGAACTATCGATGATGGTTTTATACATTATGCAATTCAGGCTATAAAAACTGTGAAATTCTCAAGGTGTATAGCATTTTTGTGGGAATCTCTTTTGTCATGGGAAGAATTCAATGAAAATTTCTATTGGAATACTAGAGCTGAAAGTTTACATGAGCTAGCTTCTATTTGTAGGTATGTCCTATCGTGATATCAACTCAAATTCTGGAAAACAATGTATTTGTTACACTATATTATTTATGTATGGATAGACATTCTTTACAAATTAATCATTTCTTTATAAATGTCTATAGTCCGCATTTTTTGTCTGCACAGCTTGAATTTATATAAGGATGAGCTTATTAAATTTTATATCTGTGTCATTCTACAAGGTTACATAGTCCACTGGCGGCCCGTGTACACGAAACACGTGAAGTGCTGTACTGTAAAAGATACGGGCACTTCACCTGTTTCGTGGGTACGAGCCGCCAGTAACATAGTCTACACCTAGTTAGGTCAAGCAAAGTGTAATTGATATCATTTTAAATCCAGATAGCATAAATAATGTGAATAAATTTGATTCTGAATCTTATCTTAGTCATTCAAATATATTTATGTGAATTTTTAAAAATAGTAATGAGCTAGGGCCCTCGCGTGGGGTGTGAGGAGTGTGTGACCGCACAAGACGCCGTGGCGGCTGATGAAACGGGAATTTTTAAAACTTCAATTGAGCTATTAGAATAATTTTCCACTATTTGATAAAAAAACTTATTCTAACTTACACAGAAATTCACAAGAAATTATTTCCTCTGCATAAACTCATTCATCATAATGTAATGGATTGATCAATTGAATATTGAAAAACCGCTATATGAAGCAAGCCAAGAAACGCCCCTCTTAAATTCAATTCTATTGATGACTGACAACCACCTTGCACTCTGTAGACCAATCACAAGCCAGTTTTCGAAAACAACTTCTTCCTAATATTTTTACAGAATTTTTGTAGTTTTTCAAACTTTTTCTCGGTAAAAGGTCGGTATTAGATCATAAATCTATTCATCGTTAGAAAATAGAATTAATGAGTGTAGGATGGGAGTGCATAATCATATTTTCATCTCATTTTATACAGCATAGAACTAATGAAGTCTAGTACTGTCTCAAGTTACACAATAAAAGTAGAACTGAGTCTAAATTCTATAATAATAAATTCTTAAAATACTAACTCGATAGAATATTACCAGCCTGAATACACGAATAAATATAATATCATCAATAGTAACAAGCACAAGTAATAGCACAAGATCGTCAATAATTTCGTCAATAATAATCGTCAATAAGTCAGCGTAATTTTATGTGAATGATACACCATCCATCATTTTCTTGCTAGCAGCCATTTTCTAAGACAGAACTCACGAAACACTGTCAACCAATAAGAAAAGAGCAGGTGGGGCATGAAGGCGTGTCCAAGTAAAATCTGAAACATCACCCGTCAACTGCTGCCATCCACTGGTTAAATTTGGAAACTTTTCTCACCTATGTTGTCGGCCATTTTGATTGTAGGCGGAGCTTGAAGGCGTGTCCAATGGAAGTCGAAGCAAGTAGAACCCTATTGATACTGCCATCTGCTGGCTGAATTCGGAGCAATTCCGAGTGTTATACAAGAAAATTGGGTAGAGCATTTAAAATGGCTGAGATCTTCAATTTGCTTGTTATTGAATTTCCGATTTTTTTGTTAAAACATCTCTATTTCCAGTGAAATGGAATATTTATGATGATTTCTAATATTTTTCTGTGAAAAATTTACTATCCCCTTCATTATGTGCTTTCAAGCAAACTATAATAAAATAAATTGATCACTAGTTAAAACCTTAATATTTAAATGATGAAGTACGGTCATTGTGACAGTTTTGCTCAATGTAGATAGCCTCTAATTATATTTCATCAATTCCTGTGAGCTTTTGCTTATCAGGAATCCAATACATGAAAATACGAAACAAAAAGTTGGGATACATTAAAATAAACAAGTCCCTATAATCCTTTTTGCTACACCACATGCAATATGAATAATGAATAATGAATGAATAATGAATATTTATTTCCATAATAAAAAATAACATATTTTTGATTTAAAAAACTAGGAAATTAACTGGCCACTATATCCAGTAAATGTGGCCAGTGTTCAACAAAAATTACAAAACATAAGAAAACAAATTGTGAGTCTAGTCTATCCAATTCACAAAGTTAGAATACTGCCTGCAGCGCATCGTAATAAAATACAAAAATAAAAAACAAATTTTCTATCACTCAAGATAAAATAATCGTGACTCTAGCTCCTTCACGTTAAACTATAAGAGTTGGTACCAACAAAATATTACAAGGATTTAATATAAAAAGACAATTAGCTATAAACTATAAGATTCAGAACCAATAAAATATTACAAAGATTTATAAAAAAAATATCAAATATATCCTATGAAACATCGAATTAGGATTGCTTATGAGAAATATGTAATATTCAATCTTGTTAATAAATAGATAAATAAACATGCAAAGCAACTGGAATTCTGTATATCATATATTACTATTATAATATATTATATATTGAATAATAGCATTCGTCTGGTTATGGTGGAGGGGGCGCCTGCCAAAATCTTGTACAGGCGCCAAAAAACCACGCGAGGGCCCTGTAAATGAACAATATCGACAAATGAATGTACGATAAGGTGAATCAATTATAATGAAATGTAGGGGAAAGCTGAAAAATAGAAGAATGAAGGAGGAAGGAGGAAGGAAAGAAGGAGACAGGAGAAAGTACAACGAATAAAAAAGAAGAAGCTTGTATGATAGTAATAAATCTTTTCCATCGACCTCATGTGTCATAAGAGTTGAGCATCAGTACATCCAAGCGTGTTCTTGTAACTTATTCTTGCAACTGACAACGTACATACTTTTTATGATTCATTTTTAACCGAACTCTTTCTTCATTTTTTATTTTGATGATGAACAAAAATTGTTACGAAATACTGAAAACTTAATCATAAAATCGTAGAGGCAAGCCTGGATTGTAATAGCCTAATTATAGAAAGACAGATTTTCTTATCAAGTCGTCAGGGAAATACGAATACAATCATTCAACTATACAGCTTAGGTTATAGCCTACACAATATAAAATTAATATTACTTGTTTAGATTGGAAAGGAACTACTCAAGGATTGGAAAGTAAAGAGCACATGCTTCTTCTTCTTCTTCTTCTTCTTCTTCTTCTTCCTCCTTCTTCTTCTTCTTCTTCCTTCTTCTTCTTCTTCTCCTCCTCCTGCTCCTTCTTCTTGTTCTTCTCCTCCTCCTCCTCCTCCTCCTCCTCTCTTCTTCTTCTTCTTCTCCTTCTTCTTCTTCTCTTTCTCCTCCTGCTCCTTCTTCTTCTTCTCCTCCTCCTTCTCCTTCTTCTTCTTCTTCTTCCCCCCTTTCTTCTACTTCTTCTTCTTACTCCCTCATCTCATCAGTCCCATCTCCATTCCAATCCATCCCTTTCTAATCTTTTTATCACTTTGTCCCATCTTATTCTTATTCTTTTATCGTATTCTTCTTATTTCTTACTTCATCCATTTCCATTGTAAGTAGGGATATCAGCGATCGGTTTCAATCTCACTTCTCTGATGCGGAGTTTCACTGCAGATACCGTTTCACTATCAATTTACACACTACTGTAAATACATAAATTATTTACTAATACAGTAAATATATACAGTGCTCCGCTCCGCTTCAGCTAGCCTGTACAAGTGAAGAAGACATTCTCGCAACATGGAAAAATGACTCCAGCTTGGCCAATATTGATTTAAAATTATAAATGTACTCTCCAATTGTAGGAAACATTCTGATTTGAAATTTAAGAACAGATTCATAATTTTCGAACCAATATTGACCCAGCTGGATTTATTATACCATCTTGCCAGAATGTCTTCTTTGCTTGGACACAATATACTGATGCAGTTCTAAAGTTTTCAATCCACCAAATCCCTTGCACTATACATATATTCGTTTTATATTTAGATATAGCTGCAGATGAAATTGTAAAATTTATTTCTTCATAAAAACTGAAGTGTTTTGAAGATAAACTTCCATACTATCTACTGATTTCCATTATCATGCTAATTCTATTATCATTCTATTACCCTGTTTGTTCATAGTCTTCTATGTGACGTATATGTTATCTGTTTTATGATTTGTGTAATCATAAAATCATTTATTCAATCAAAGGTGAGTACAACAGGCATAATGCCTTAAACTGTTCCTAAACCAATTTATAATAAAATTCCAAACTAAGGCAATGTCATAATAATAGTGGAACTTCAAACTAATAACTTATACTGATAACTCATATTATTGTATATGGTGTGGAAGTGATGCTGTAGTCTCGATCGATTTATATATTTGGATATATTTTCAATTATCTGCCGATTCCAGTTTTCACTCTTATTATCACTCCTTCGTAATGTGAGAAAATTATCAATTTTGTCATAATATTATACTATTGTAAATTAGCCTATATGTAATAATAATAATTATGCAGAATTGCAAGGCGTTTTAATAATGATACAATAATACAATTATTGATTAATATGTTCCATTTATCCTATAGCTGACGACAAAACGTTAGCTGATTTGACCTACTGCTCCTTGTGCGCTCCAACAGCTGATATTGTCTATTAGAGATGTCATTTAGCTATTCTAAGATTATATTTTGGTGACTTTGTCTGCTTATTGTGCGCTCCAACAGCTGATGTTGTTAATTATAGATGTCATTTAGCTTTGCCTAGATGATTTTATCCAAACAAAAGAGTCAAAAGATGCTTTACATGAGCTGTCAGTAAGTTACAACACCTACAAGACAGACGAAATCGCCTAACTTTTTGGCGTCAGTTATACTATCATATAACTCCTCTATCATATAAAATAATGATATGTTATCATATAACATATTAAATATCTGGTACCGAGCTTTGCTCTGAAGCTGCGGCCGAACTGTTGAATTACATGAATATGTTATTGTAAAAAATCAAGGAACCTCCTTGTAAAAAATAAATTCAAAAATTGATAATATGATCACCTCTCACAATTTTTTGACAGTCATGAACATGTGTTATAGACTTGAATGTAACTCCATTCACTCCAGCTGGATAGCGTTGGTCAGCTAACGATAACAGCCATTATACGCAGTACTTGGGATTATGCCTGAATAAGGAATATTTTATTCTTCTATTAATCCTGCCAGAGAGTTTTCCCGGACATGAGACTTGGTGTAATCTTATTTTTCCATCACGGTTATATTACATTTCAAATTTCGAGGAAATCGTTAGAGCCGTTTTCTAGATCCGTGGTTCCACATACAAACATACAAAAACATACATACATACATACAGAAATTACTCGCTTAATATAATAGGATAGACTATCAAATAACGTCCTCTGTACTCCAACTACATTATTGCTGTACATTATGACTATGCATACAGTACTATAAAGTGTTACTATACAACACTATTATACATATAATATAATACTGTATATCATTTGAACAATTTAATAAATTATACTTTTGCAGTCTCTTTTCATCAATTTCTCGACTTTTTTAGACTCTGTAGTCTCTTGACAGGGAATTGAACCATCGACATACATTTACAGTTTATATCTTCAAAAAGAATACTTCGCATACTAGCGGCATACTTGGCTAGCAGAAGAGGATAGAACCGTTTATTGACATTAGAGGTGTCAGTTACAAAATACAGCGTCCTTGAAATTCACTAATACGTCACACTCACAACAAAGATTTCGTAAAAAACGAAGAAGACACAGAAAACAAACACGACGAGCAGTGAAAAGAAATTCGCCATTACGATACGGAAGAGAAGATACGCCATTACTATACAGTTTACTTGTAACAAAGTGTCTTTACAGCTCTTACAAACTATACATATATTCTGGACCTGGACATCCGTCCTTTCAAGGACCCTTTCACTAGATTTAATATCTTAAAAACATTCACGTAAGTGCCCACGAAACAGGTGAAGTGCATCTATATTTCACAATACAGCACTTCACCTATTTCGTGGGCACGAGCCGCCAGTACTAGATTAGCGTCCGCTAACATAATTTCACTACTCTCTCATGTTTTGGTGATAATTTCTTTCTCTTCTAGTGAACTGGTGATAATTATTGTTGTAATGAATGAATGAATGAATGAATGTTGGGTATAGTCTGTTCAAGCAAAAAGACCCTCTGGCAAGATGGGAACATGACTCTAGCTTCGTCAATACTTGTTCAAAGAATTATAAAAGTGGTATTAATAGTATCATCAAATTGTTTCCTACAATTTGAGGTCGAATTGATAATCTGTGACCAATATTGAGCGAGCTTGAGTCATACTCACATCTTGCCAGAGGGTCTTCTTTGCTTGGACAGACTATATTTTTTTTAGTTCGCGCAAGCTGAGATGACACTCT
The DNA here is from genome assembly GCA_017141385.1 of Sogatella furcifera. NCBI lineage: Eukaryota > Metazoa > Arthropoda > Insecta > Hemiptera > Delphacidae > Sogatella > Sogatella furcifera. Next base: position 26,888,544 of record CM029556.1, read on the forward strand.
CTTATCATACACTTCAAATTGAAGGAGGGTGTCTTCTAAGCTTGTATGAACTTCAGGCCTACTACAACTACAAGGAGCCTTGAGATTTCCATCAAACGTGATGAACTAAAATTGATGATAACGTGTTATCAAGTGCTAATGAGGTGAATTACGTATTATTTACAGTTATGAGGTTATTAAGTGGTATTAAAATTTAGTAATGCATCAATGTTTCAAACGGTCATCAACTATAGTCTGTCCAAGCAAAGAAGACCCTCTGGCAAGATGGGAGAAGGACTCAAGCTCGGTCAATATTGGTTCAAAAATAATCAATTCGATTTTAAAATGTAGAGAACAATTTGATCTACTCTTGAGACCACTTTTATAATTCTTGAACAGATATCGACGAAGCTAGAGTCATTTTCCCATCTTGCCACAGGTTCTTCTTTGCTTGGACAGACCATACTACTTTATGGTCTCGAACTGAAACCTTGACTTTTGAATGGTTTTTATAGTAAATAGTGACAAGGCACCATTCCTTGAAAATCTAATTATTTCTCAAAAGAGTTTCACAACATGTTAATTATTGAATTTGTGACAACTCGATAAATGAGAATATTCTCATTTCGACTGCTGGGAGGATTAAACTGCTGCCATTTTGAAGGAATGTCTTCTTTCCTCAACATGCCTATACTCACACACTATAGAAAAATGAGTTCATGAACAGAAAACCTAGAAAAATATGCTCGGAGAACAGCAAACCATTTATTTTTAGAGTGAACTGTACCTTTCAACACTGGCGGCTCGTGCCAACCAAACAGGTGAAGTGTCCGTATCTTTTACTGTACAGCACTTCACCTGTTTCGTGGGCACGAGACGCTAGTGCCTTTCAATCTTTTAATTGAATTAATTCTATTAAAACTCGATTATGTCCATATGGATAGAGACTTCTGAAATCTTACGCCCGGGTTTTCCAAGCGCACTCAAAGTTGAGGGACCCTCAAATTTTGATGAACAGCTGACATTTTCCTATGATAAGTATAGGGAATGTAGTAAAGTGTAGTAAACTTCAGGGTCCCTCAAATTTGAGTGTGCTTGGAAAAACCAGGCATCAGTGTTCTAGATTAATACGGTATGATTTGTTCATGAATGGATGAAGAATATTATTGGTATATCACATTCTTTCTATAATCCAATAATCAAACATTATTAAAAAATCAAACTTCAAACTTAGAGCTATTTAAAATAATTGATGAATAAAATGGTAAAATCAAATACCTTTTTTTTAAACTCTTATGCCGCGTTTTTCCAAGCACACTAAAAGTTGAGGGACCCTCTATGATAAGTATAGGAAATGTAGTAAACTGTAGTAAACTTGAGGGTCCCTCAAATTTGAGTGTGCTTGGAAAAACTGGGCATCAAAGTATTATTTCCCATTTTATTCATCAATCCAATAATCTTATGTTACGTGCTACTCTTTCACAACCAAAACTTGGTCCAATTATTTCCTCAACACAAGGAATTTCCGCTGATGTATACCACCTTCAACTCACGGAATAAAAACCAACAACTACGTGATACCATAAGTTGCGCAACTAGAAGTTGCAATTATTTTTCCGTAACATGTTGGAATGCATACCGGAAACCTGTGAAAGTAGATGATGACCTTGCGAGTTGAACTCGGTGACTTACAGATTTAACTGTTGCAAAATCTCAATTCTTCCTTTGAAAATGTGCGCTTTTTGTGAGACTATCGCTTGCAAAATCTCAATTCGTCACTCTGGTGGTTTTTGATTAGTCAGTAATTCCCGGAAAGTCCCGGATTTATCATTAGACTTGTCGGCAGGAGCGTGAGAACTGAAGTTTTATGCGTTGAGACATGAATTTAAACTGCAACTTTTTCTAGTCTAGTGAATGAGTAGTAGGCTGAAGCTTGCTGCACTGGCGGCTCGTGCCCACGAAACAGATGAAGTGCTCGTATATTTTACTGTACAGCACTTCACCTGTTTCGTGGGCACGAGCCGCCAGTGTTTGTGGGACACATTTACAAAATTTTCAAAATAACATATAAAAGGGAGAAGAGAGATAAATCAATAAACTAAAGAGTTTATTTCAAAATAATTGGAATAAAGATTATGAATATAGTTGAAAACAAGACTGTCTGAAAAAAAGGGAAGAACAGTATAAGAGAGAAATTATTAAAAGCAATGTGATGATATTAAAGGGGTAAATTAAGAGGAAGCAATTGAAAGGAGAACGACCGGAATACACGAGTTACTCAGTAAATTATTTTTCGATATTAGAACAAAATCGATATGTCAAAATATAATTACGAATAAGGGCTCTACCAAATGTCAAACGTTAATTAATCTACAGCTCTGAGTTCTGAGAACAATTGTTTGAGTTTTCCTTTTCACACGACCTGTGGACCTGACACGATCTGGGCTTTAAACAATTATCCGTTCGTGCTCCAAAACAATTATTATAAATAATTCTCAGAAAGGGTGTCCAGATTACTATGGAAAATACGCAGGGTCGGATTTTCATGAATTTTCCCGATGACTGAGTTCATCAGTTGAATGGGGTCGGTGGAATGGAAATTCAAGAGTATAGTTGTAGAGCAAATTGAACATTTCGAAATTCGAGCACGTGTAGGATATAGGAGGCGTTGAAAGTCATCCTCGTGTGGATTGACCAATGGTAGACCACATTCAAAACTGAAGGTAGTCTGTTCAAGCAGAGAAGACATTCTGGCAAGCTGGGAAAATGATTCCAGCTCGGTCAATATTTTTTCAAAAACGATCGATTTGGTCTGAAATTGTATAAAACATTCTGCTCTACAAATGTAGAAATGTAGTCTATAATATTTGAATCGATTTTGACCGAGCTGGAGTCATTTTCCCATCTTGCCAGAATGTCTTCATTGCTTGGACAAACTATAGAAATAGAGATTGGTGCGATTTTGGTCCTGAATATCATTCTATTGCTGCTCGCTTTATTCATGGATCTCAGTTATTAGAGTAATAACGCGTTGGGTCTTGTTGTGAGTGAGCCAAATATTGTATACCTAGTTGGGATGAGTGATAAAGCGACGGTCCGATAACCATGAGGACTTTGACCTTCTTCGATCACAGCACAAACACATAGATACGCCTCATCATCACGACTATCAAGGTATCATCATCATCATCATCATCATCATCATCATCATCATCATTATCGACATCCCTCTTATGAGACTAAGCTATTAAGTTAGCATCAACCTCAGAGAAATTATTCATATTCAATGGGGATCAGATTTATTGTCTCTCCTTTATTGATTGAATATTGCAAACGTATGATTGAATTGATTGATTTCTATAACTTTAAATCAGTTCTATCAAAAAGCTCATTCATGAGTAGCAGAGGTTTGAAGAAACTACAATCGCTAATAATAATATTATTGGAAACAGGCGAAGTGCCCGTATCTTTTACTGTACAGCACTTCACCTGTTTCGTGGGCACGAGCCACCAGTGTTATCTAGTCAGAAACAGTGATACTTGTTATAGCTGACGCCAAACAGTTAGGCGACTTCGTCTGCTCCTTGTGCGCTACAAAAGCTGATGTTGTCATTGACATTGAGCTATGCCTGAACGATGTTTTTAAATACAAAAGAAACAGAAGATGCTTCACATCAGCTGTTAGTATGTAAAATCACGTACAACAGCTGATATTGTCAATTAGAAATGTCATTTAGCTATGCGAAGATGATATTTTTTTAATCAAACGAGACACAAGATGCTTAACAACAGCTGTTAGTAGGTTACATCACGTACAAGAGACAGACGAAACCGCCTAACTTTTTGGCGTCAACTATTAGGTTATTGGAAGATTGATTATCACTATTTCTCCAGTGACTCTACTTGTCAGTATAACAGTGACAATGACAGTGAATAATCGTCTGTTCGCGTCCAGTAGTCTCAATCTCAGTAACCTCAGTAATAAGTAGTTGTTGAGAAGTAATTCATCATGGGAAAGACAAGACAAGCAATACCACCAAAGACACTGTCGGGGTCCGTCAGGAGGAAGAAGAAGAAGAAGAAGAAGAAGAAGAAGAAGAAGAAGAAGAAGAAGAAGAAGAAGAAGAAGAAGAAGAAGAAGAAGAAGAAGAAGAAGAAGAAGAAGAAGAAGTAGTAGTAGTAGTAGTAGTAGTAAGCTATCTAACTTGTGAAGAAGGACTCGCTCTCAGTAATTTCAAACTACTCGACCAAGTATTATAGTATAGTTTGTTCAAGCTAAGAAGACATTCTGGCAAGGTGTGAAAATGACTCCAGCTTGGTCAGAATCGGTTGAAAAAAGATCAATTTGTTTTCAAATTGTAGGAAACATTATGATCGACTATTCAAAACCAAATTTATTGAACAAATATTGACCGATCGAGCTGGAGTAATTTTCCCATCTTGCCAGAATGTCTTCTTTGCTTGGACAGACGATAACCAACTTCTTCTTCTTCTATAACTTAGTGTTAGTTGGTTACTCTCTGATAGACGGAAGACAACTTGCTATGCAAGTTATAATATTATCCCATCACATCATCATCTCATTCAATACCTTCAGTCTTCAACAACTTATATAATATATTCTTCAATTTTAATAAACTTGAACTCCATTCTGAGGCTATTCTGCAGTCATCAAACATTAACTTCCATAGTTTGTTGACAATTTTGCACGTTAAAGGAATATTACTGTTAATTGAAATTTGAATTACAGTATAAGACAGTTGAAGTATAGTAGGTAATATTGTTGACATGAGTTATGTAGTAGTTGAGAAGATGATATATTGTAGAAGCAGGGTCATCGCGTGGAGTGTGCAGAGTGTGCGACTGCACAGGGCGCCACGTCCAAGGGGGCGCCGCGGTGGCTGATGCAAAACGGCAATTTTGAAAAATTCAATTATGCTATTAAAATAACTTTTTCATTATTTGATAGAAAACTTATTTTACAAACCACTTGAATCCACAAGAAATGATTTCCTCTGCATAAACTCATTATATCAATAATTGAAAACCACGATCAATGTATGAAGCAAGCCAAGAAACGCCCCTCTTGAACTTAATTCTAATGTTGGCTGACAACCACCTTACACTGTGTCGAGTTCCCAAGCCAGTTTCCGATAAAAACTTCTCCTTAATATCTTTACCGTGATTTTGTAGTTTCTCAAACTTTTTTTGGCTAGAGGTCGGTATTAGATCATGAATAGTTTGAGTTCTATTTTATTATATTCATCGTATAAAAAATAGTATTGATGAGTATAAGATGGGAGTGTGAAATCATATTTTTATCGCATTACAGCATAAAACTATTGAAGTCTAGTACTGGCCTAAGTTACACAATACAAGTAAAATTGAGTTCAAATTCTATAAATTAATACTTCAAATACTAAGTTGATAGAATCTTACCAGCCTAAATACATAAATAAATATTATATCAGCACAAGATCGTCAGTGATAGATCAGTGTAATTTATTGTGTTACACCATCCATCATTTTCTTGCTAGCAGCCATTTTATACGACAGAGCTCACGAAACACTGTCAACCAATAAGAAAAGAGCAGGCGGGTCATGAAGGCGTGTCCAAGTCAAATCTGAAACGTGACCTGTCAACTGCTGCCATCTACTGCTGGTTGAATTTGAAAACATTTCAAACCGATATCTTCGGCCATTTTGATTGTAGGCGGAGCTTGGAGGCGTGTCCAATGGAAGTCAAAGCAAGTCACCCTATCGCTACTGCCATTATTGCTGGCTGAATTTGGAACCATTTCGAATGTTATTCAAGAAAGTTGGGTAGAGCAGTGAAAATGGCTGAGATCTTCAATTTGCTTGTTGTTGAGTTTCCGATTTTTTGTTAAAACATCTTTATTTCCAGTAAAATGAAATATTTATGATGATTCCCAATATTTTTCTGTAAAAAATTTATTATCATCTTCCTTATGACAATGTGCTTTCAAGCAAACTAACTTAATAAAGAAAATTAATCAATAATTGAAAATTTAATATTTTTATGGTAAAGTACGGTACATTGTGACAGTTTTGCTCAATGTATATAACCTTTAATTTTTTTCATTAATTCCTATAAGCTCATCACGTATTTAATACATAAATAAAAATACGAAACAATACGTTGGGATACATTAAAATAAGCAAGACCCTATAATCCTTTTTCCACAACACATGCAACATTGGGATTGCTTATGAGATAAATGTGAACATGCAAGGCACCAAGTATCATGTTTGGCTTTGAAGATATTATAATATGTTGGATTGCATTCGTCTTGTAATGGGGGTGAGGGGCGCCTGCCAAAATTTCGCACAGGGCGCCAAAAAACCACGCGAGGGCCCTGTGTAGAAGTTATCCATTTTTATATGAAATTTTAGAACTGTCATCATGAACAACCTTGAAAGTTCTTGATTGATAAATCATTGTTTTCAATCTTCTTATGACAGTAGCTACATTTTTATTACCTTACTAGATAAGTTCAGTAATAGACATCAAAGTTGAGTAGTTGAGTAAGTTGAGTAGAGACTTCATTCTCAGATGAATGATTGATTATCGGATTAAAACTATTTAAAAAATTACTTAATGAGAGAAAGATATAAATAGACTGAATGAATATTACTTGATGGAGATTTTATCGTTTACATACACTATCAAATGAAACCATTTTGCATTTCATGCTTTTCAAATAATAATCTATCAAACTGCTTTAGGTAACGCCGTGACTAAGTAAGGCGGACTTTTCTGTCTACTGTACGTGATTTAACCCACTAATGATGCCGATGGGAAGCATCTATTGCTTTAAAAAATAAAAATAAATAATCGAGGCAAAGTTTATTGACAACAACAGTTGTTGTTGGAGCGCACACGGAACAGACGAAACCGCCCAACTTTATTGGTGGGGAGACCCTTACGGGTAGGTTCGAACTCGCTAATGTTTACTTAACCATTTATCAGTGGTTAGAGTGGTCACCCATCCAAGAGCTCGTAATTTTTTTTTCAATTCTTGCTGTTCAGATAATAATCCATCAAACTTCTAGCACAGATTTTTTATCAGTTTTCACCTGATCAGTCAATCAAATATCAGGTTATGAAAAATCACTAATCGTAATCTCTTATCATGAACCTCTCTCAAATCAATGGTGATGAATTGTGCGGCTGTTGACTGATCACTTTTAAATTTATTTTATTAAACTTTGTATCCCTTCATTTAACCTTCACCTTAAGTATTCCAATTTGAAAAAATGAATTTCACTCCAATTTCCACAGATAGATTGATGCCGGGTTTTTCCAAGCACACTCAAAGTAAAGGAACTCTCAAATTTTGAAGAACAGCTGACATTTTCTATGATAATTATAGGAAATGTAGTAAACTTGAGGATGAGGGTCCCTTAAATTTGAGTGTACTTGGAAAAACCGGGCATTAGAGTCTAGTGGGATGGGACTCCCTAAATTGGAGTTTGACTGATAACGCACTGTCTACTGATAAGCCTTGTCCTTGTAGTTCTGGAATATTTTATCAGCGTGAACACACCAATCAATTTTCAGCCATTCTAAAATCTATCGACCAATCACAGAGTTTGTTTGTTAGCAGAGATTACTTTATTTTAAGCGATCATTTTCGATTCCAATCACGCCTGCTGATACTCCCATTCCAATATTATATTTGAGCTCTATAATAGAGGAATAATTATTTTTCACTGGCGGCTCGTGCCCACGAAACAGGTGAAGTGCTCGTATCGTTTACTGTACAGCACTTCACCTGTTTCGTGGGCAAGAGCCGCCAGTAACTCTATTCCCCTCTTCTTCATTTTCACTAGTTTTGAAACTCTTTTTTTCTCACCATTCTATTCTTCCAATCCTTCCCTATTATTTGCGGGTTGCAAATTATCATATAACAGCAGAAAACTCATATTAAAACTTTTATTCATTTTCTATTCTAATATAATTTCCCTTCTCTTAATAATAACTATAGATAAATAATATTGTAGGCTAATATAAGTAATAGGCCTCATTGTAATGCCCGGGCATATCTCATTCTGAATAGCCTATTTATTACTAAATATTTCTTTGATTATCCGTAACGAGTTCCTGGTTGGTTCGTTCAACCAAATGCCTAGATTATTCTAATGTATTTTGAACATATATTCTAGCAAGTAGTAACTAACAAAAATTTTATTATTTATATTGAGTATTGATTATGTTGATAAGCTCACTTCACAAGGTTGATTTCTGATACGCTTAGTAGTGATTTTTGATACGCTATATGCGATAGTGATACACAGTCCAAAATTGATACAGAAAGTAAGCTCCTTGATACGAGACATTTGCAATGGTCATGGATTGCCGCCGATTGGAAATAAGCTGATTCTATTTCTCGATTATTAAACATTTTGAAAGTATTAAAAACTTAGATTAGATATATTTTGAGTTGTAATAGGAAAGCGCTAAGTTCCAGAGAGCCAGTTGAAACCGATTTTCGTCATTGTCAAATTAGCTATAATGATAAATTGATAACGGGGTGGCGTAGCTGAGTGGGTAGAGCGCTGGCGTTGCAACCCAAAGGTCCCGGGTTCAAACCCAGGTCAGACCAGGAATTTTTCTCAGGCCACTCTCCCGTGTTTCGAATGGACACGTTAAGCCGTCGGTCCCGGCTGCCTAAAAACAGTCGTTAAGTCATGTCAGAGGCCCTGAAATTGATCAGGAGTGACCTGAAAACTCTGACACCAGACCTGAGCCAGCCAGGTCACACGAATAAAAAAAAATTGATAATTTTATTATAATTTTATTTTATTATAATTCTATTTTGCAGCGCTTCGTTGCAAGTATTCTGCGTGAATGAGCAATGAACATCCTTTCTGTACGATCGCGTATCAATTTTGAAGTTTTGTATCATTACTGTGTATCAAAGATCCGCCGTGTAAAGAGGCCTGAAAAGTTGTTATAGACAAAGCAGATTATTCATGATTATCAGAGGTATAGTCTGTCCAAGCAAAGAAGACCCTCTGGTAAGATGGGAGAATGGCTCAAGCTCGGTCAATATTGGTTCAAATCATTCTTGCCAGAGGGTCTTCTTTGCTTGGACAGACTTTAATGCTATTCGAGTCACCTATAATAATTGTATAGAGGTATAATAGATATATGAAGGATAAAGCTATTTGATTTGAGTCAACTATAGATATATAGAGATACAGAAAAGTAGTAGCTATTTGATTTAGCTAAACGCAAAACACGTGCATAATAGAATTATAATTCGCGCAAACTGAGAAGCCACGCCTAAACAATACAATTTATATTGCAACAGCGTGTCTTCTCAGCTTGCACGAGCACCTACAGTGGCAGCAGACTACACGAAACTACTAATTAATAAATTGTCGGACACTGTCGGCTTGTGACCACGAAACACATGAAGTGCTGTATAGTAAAAGATACGGGCACTTCACCTGTTTCATGGGTAAGAGCCGCCGGCAGTGTTGTCCGACCAATCAGAACCAAGTGGACAATGATCAAATTTTCATAGCTAATTGAATCGAGTCCTCCTCACAAATTAATGGAGATAACTCATTAAATTTTCTGTCAATTTTCGTGGAAGCGTAATAATGTTTGCATGTCGTTTGTAATGTTTGCCAGTCATGCAATGGTTTGTTGAGTGCTTCAGATTTTGATGCATTTCGCCCGGGGTGGACAATATCAAGTTTTGTTCCATCAGAGAATGATTAAATAGTTTTTAGATTAATTATTAGGACTTTGGAGCACTAAATCGAGCTCTTTACCAAATAGATCAATAGATGATTGAATTAAAATAGATGATAGTCAAACATATTTGTTTAGTGGCCGGTTTAGCTGATGTCAAAACGTTAGGTGGATTCGTCTGCTCATTGTGAGTCGAATACTACTCATTTTATGAAATTTTAGAATTGCTTTTCAAACCAGGATACAAGCGGTCACTCTGGCTACTGACGGCTCGTACCCATGAAACAGGTGAAGTGCCCGTATCTTTTACTGCACAGCACTTCACCTGTTTCGTGGGCACGAGCCGCCAGTGAGTTTTCTTAATCGTAATGTACTATCATAGGATAATACTATTCTGTCGAAGAGAATCCTAGAAATTCTATAATAGAGCTCTATTATTCTATGAATCTCTAGAATACTAGAATATCAAAGAGAATGAATATCTCTATAATACTAGATTTCATAGAATTCCTATGATTCTCTTTGGTTCTATTAACGATACTATATTGTAATCTCGATATAAACTTTCGATACTTTTGTTCGTAATAGGTCAGTAACCTGAATTAAGAATTTGTTGTCAAATTGCTAATAATTGATGAATCTTTTTTGAAACTTAATTGTATATAAGTGAGTACAAGCAAAGAAGACATTAAGGCAAGATGGGAAAATGACTCCTGCTAGGTAAATATTAGTTCAAAAATTATAAACCCAGCCTCAAATTGTGGATCAGAATGCTCCCTACAATTTGAGACCAAATTTGAAATTTCTGAACCAATTTTGACCAAGCCGGAGTAATTTTCCTATCTTCCTAGAATGTCTTCTTCGCTTGGACAAACTTTACTTCATCAATGAAAAAAATTTATAGTAAGTTCATCGAAAATATCCAGTTTCAACTTGATTTTATTCATCAAAATAATTCCACACAACATAAAAAAAGCTTGAACTATCAAGCTGCATTCGACTCCAGTTTGAAGAATTTTACGACTACCATAAAAGCCGTGATAATACTCAGGTTCCAAAAAAAAAATTTTAATCCTTTTTCGGAGAAAAATCAGACAGATAAAAGCTCATCTTCCTCGACAAGAATGTTTCAAAACATTTCCGAATCGTAACTCGGATTTCTTGGCTGTGAATGTTCACATTATGAGATTTGTATCATTCGTTTTGTTGTGAATTCAGAATAATAAAATGAGAGAGAACGCGGAAGAGAAGAGGAATTGTAAAAGTAAGAGTGTGATGGAATTTGAGGAGAGAGAAAAAGCTGAGGAGAAGGAGAGACATGGTACAAATGGAAAAATATCAAAATTCTTGTTTTTGGTTCTAAGAAAATATTGACGTACTGGCAAAAGCAGGAATTGTAGAAAGGTAAAGAGAATCAGGATTAGGAAGGAAGTGCAAGGGGAATAAGAAGATAAATGAGATAAATAATTAATGAGTGAATAAGATGAATAAGGAATGGAAGGGTGAAGGAGAAAGAAAAAGGACAGGAACAGAGTGAGAAGTGAATGATCGGATATTGGAAGAATTGATGGGAAAACGAATGAGGACTATGTGAAGAATATTGGAATATAAGAGAGAAATAATAAAAGAAAGGAAGAAGAGAAATGAAGAATCAGATCAAGTATAGTCTGCCCAAACAAAGAAGACATTCTGCCAAGACAGTAAAATGACTCCAGCTCGGTCAATATTGGTTGCAAAGCTATAATTGTGTTCTCAAATTGTAGGGAACATTCAGATCCACAATTTATATTGAGACCGAATTCATAATTTTTTAAACAATATTGACAGAAATGAAGTCATTTTCCCATCAAGCCAGAATGTCTTCTTTGCTTGGACAGACTATATAAGTGAGTTTTAGGACACAAATGTCGATTCATAGATTTATTTTATGAATGATTTCATATTTATTTATTATTTTTCCATTATTTATTTATTTATAGATTATTCATGTATTATTTTTATGAACATATAAAATAATTATTATTTCACAAAAAAATTATTGATTCAGGTTTCTGACCCATTAGAAACGAAAAAATAAACGAAGAAGGTGGAAGAAAAAGGAGGGAAAGAAAGTAGAAGTGAGAGAAAAAACCATCATTGACCACTGGCGGCTCGAGCCCACGAAACAGGTGAAGTGCTATACAGTAAAAGGTACAGACACTTCACCTATTTCGTGGGTACGAGCCGCCAGTGCCATTGACAGTGGAACCGATCAAGGGTCACACGTGTAGTGCAATAAAGTTCAACAAGCGAGAACAACTCACAAAAAAGAAAAACGAAGACTCACAAAAAGAAGAAAGATTAAAAACAGGAAGATCTCTTGGAATTATTCAAATTATTCACCGAATGTTGTAGCCGATAGGAATTTTATTTCCATCGCTTTTGTGACTGCATTGCAAGCGGAAACCAGTTATTTATTTTTTTTCGATTTTATTTCATTTCTTCTAGAATGCAACTAGAAGTGCAGAGGTGGCCGGTTGTACAGTCTGGTCGAGCAGAGAAGACATTCTGGAAAGATAGTAAAATGACTACAGCTCGGTCAATATTTATTCAAAATTGATAAGTTTTGTCTCAAATTGTAGAAACCATTCTGCTCTACCATTTGAGAATAAATTCATATTTTTAGTACCAATATTGAACGTGATGGAGTCATTTTCCCATCTTGCCAGAATGTCTTCTTTGCTTGTACAGACTATAACGGGATTCTAAAAATAGTGGAAGGTGCAGGACCTAAGGTCAAATATGAACATATTCAAATGAAGTTGTTTGTGAATCGGAATAATTTGACAAATTTCCAACGCCTTCTGAATAATTTCGAGCTGGGAAGAAAAATTGCGGTAGTGATCTTGCTACTCATTCAAAAAAATGTTTTTTTTTTCACTGAAAACTTTGTTATAGCTGATGCCCAAAATTTATGCGGTTTCGTCTGCCTTGTGCGTCCCAACAGCTGATTTTGTCAATTATTAGAGTTGTTATTCATTCAGCTATGCCTAGATCATGTTCTTGAAACCAAAAGAGACAATAGAAGCTTTACATCAGCTGTTTTTAGGTTACATCACGTACAAGAGACAGACGAAACCGCCTTACTTTTTGGTGTCGGCTATATCTTTTTGTCAAACGACATAATTATTGTGATGCGTGGGTAAGTGATATTGATTGGGTTCAACACGCCTTTTTGACAACACAAAAGACAAAACTGATGACTTTTGTTAGAAAAATTATTGTGGATTGTCTTTTTAAAACGGGTTTAATAGAGTTGACAGTGAATGAGCCTGCCTATTATTTATTGTTTAATGAAATTAACAGTTAATTTACGCAGAGCTTATGAATTGTAGCCCATCTGTTGAAATTTTTAATTATAGACTTGAGATGATGAAGAAGAAGAAGAAGAAGAAGAAGAAGAAGAAGAAGAAGAAGAAGAAGAAGAAGAGGAAGAAGAGGAAGAAATAAAATAGATAAAGAAATATAATACTGTGAGAAGAGAAGGAATTGAAATAAGAGAAGTGTGCGTGTACTATACAAGGTACGTGCCTGTAATCACAAATTGCGTTGAAATTCATTGAATTCGCGCCCTAGCTCACTTCTCGTTCTCATCAGCTAATCAGTGAGAGCTTCATCTGACACCAACTTCAATCAACGTGTAGGCTAGTATGACGAAGAAGAAGAAGAAGAAGAAGAAGAAGAAGAAGAAGAAGAAGAAGAAGAAGAAGAAGAAGAAGAAGAAGAAGAAGAAGAAGAAGAAGAAGAAGAAGAAGAAGAAGAAGAAGAAGAAGAAGAAGAAGAAGAAGAAGAAGAAGAAGAAGAAGAAGAAGAAGAAGAAGAAGAAGAAGAAGAAGAAGAAGAAGAAGAAGAAGAAGAAGAAGAAGAAGAAGAAGAAGAAGAAGAAGAAGAAGAAGAAGAAGAAGAAGAAGAAGAAGAAGAAGAAGAAGAAGAAGAAGAAGAAGAAGAAGAAGAAGAAGAAGAAAAGAAGAGAAGAAGAAGAAGAAGAAGAAGAAGAAGAAGAAGAAGAAGAAGAAAGTGGAAAATGAGAAGAAGAAAGCGGAGAAGAGAAAAAGGAGATGAAGAAGAAGAAGAAGAAGGAGGAGGAGGAGGAGGAGGAGGAGGAGGAGGAGGAGGAGGAGGAGGAGGAGGAGGAGGAGGAGGAGGAGGAGGAGGAGGAGGAGGAGGAGGAGGAGGAGGAGGAGGAGGAGGAGGAGGAGGAGGAGGAGGAGGAGGAGGAGGAGGAGGAGGAGGAGGAGGTGGAGGAGAAGGAGGAGGAGGAGGAGGAGGAGGAGGAGGAAGAGGAGGAAGAAGAAGAAAAAGGAATAGAAGAAGAAGAAGAAGAAGAAGATGATGATGATGATGATGAATAAAAAGAAGACAACCTGGAGAATACTCTTTTGATGAGCTTCTAATATAGGCTCAATAATAATAATAGGGGAAGATAGCCTGTCAAGAGTGAGGAAGGGGGCAAATTACAAATTAGTTGGAAGATGACAACAAAAAAAATGAGAAAAAACCCTAAATGAAAATATAAGGTGAGTAAGGGGGTGGCAAAGAAGAGAAAATGTGGAAGTTTAGTTATGGAGATTGCTGGAAAAATTATTGAAAAAGAAAAACTTTTGATAAAAATAGGAAGATGCTTGAAGAGAGCTACAAAAAATACAAAATTGAGGAGCAAATTTGAAGTAAACTAGACGGTTGAATGCAGGTTGCACTGTAATTGATGTAACTTACGTCCCTGTGTAACAAGTATAATACATGGAATACAATGTATTTCGAGCCGGAAGTTATGTTATAAGTTGAGTGGGAGCTGTTGAAAAGAGGAACTAAAATTGGCAGGATAGAGAGACTTCATTATTGGAAAATTTGTAAGAGATGACAAATTGATGAGGCCGCCTTTCAAGGGGTGCACTAAGCCTGGGGGTGTAGTTCCACCTACCCCATCCCCCCTCTCCCCCCCACACTAGGGCTAGAGTTGATTGCCTCTGCAAATCGGATTGGGGGCACAGTATTGGAATGAGCAACCACCCCTCCCTCGCAGACATTTTACCCTCCAGTCATTCTACCCCCTGACATTCAACCCCTCGAATTTTCACCCGCCAGTCATGCACTCTACCCCCTGTCTTTCTAGCCCCCCTTTACGGCTCACTTCCACAATTTCAACAATAATTTCAAGGGTATAATAATAGCTTTACATTGCACTGCATGCACTGGGCAGGCATTTTGAAGCCGATTGCAAATATATTTTTCTCCACCTACTGTCTAAAGTCGCATTTCACTTCCCGGAATCGAATACTAAAGCGCTTCATTCTCTCCCTCTAGAACAATTAGATTCATGAATTAGAATAACAATGTTTTATAATATTTATAATGTAGCCTGAAGTACTCAACTAAATAGGCCTACTCTGTTTTTACAATTGAACAATTTTGGGAACTCCAAAGAAGTAACGTTCTAGGTAAATTACCTATAAAGATAGTTTCAATTACTACACACAGTTTTATATTTATTACATTCGAAGACAAAATAGAGTACAATTATAATAGATAGATAACCTTATTTTTAAACGTTGATACATGAATACAGTAAATCAATGAACTTCAGTATAATAATCAGATTTATTCATTCATTCGACAGTGATGAACACTATCCATAAGGCTGAGGCCGCACTGCCGGTGGGTAGAGCCTGGAGGGTGGAGGGTAGTTGGTAAATCTATAGAACATACACACCATCCACAGTAATATATCTTATGAATGGTATGACGTCATTCTGTTTTTTGAGGTTATGTTGTCCATATTTAAGAATTTCAAGATGGCGGCTGAACACATACCATTCATACAATGTATTACTGTGGATGGTGTGTATGTTCTATGGATTCACCAACTACCCTCCACCCTCCAGGCTCTACCCACCGGCAGTGCGGCCTCAGCCTAAGAGAAGTACTTTTGTAATATCATTTATGATTTATTCTTGCTGATCTATTACTAAACAAGCTTACTAGAAACTGTTATACACCAATTTCAGGAAAGTATACTTCGAACAAGCAGAGAAGACATTCTGTCAAGATGGAAAAATTACTTTAGCTCGGTCAATATTGATTCAAAAACTATAAATTTGGTATCAATTCGTAGAAAACATTAAGTTCTACAATTTAATACCAAATTTATAATTTTTGAACCAGTATTGACCGATCAGAAGCCATTTTCTAATATTGTCAGAATGTCTTCTTTGCGTGGACAGACTTTATTATTTAACAAAACTTTGAAGAAAATTCAATGAGAACATAATTTCAAGTACGTAAATAACAATAATTCATCAAGATCTTTCTCAGTATAACAATTTATCAATTTTAGATTTTACCACTGGAATAAAAAACTTCTTCATAATTATTAATGTCATAATTCCAGGAAGCGGATATGAAATTTGTAAAGAACTTCATTTTTCAACAATAAATTCCTTGATAATTTATTGCATTTCATGATACTGCATAACAATTGAAATGTATTCAGACCAGAAACGTAATTACTTTCAAGTGAAACAATACAGTACTTTAATGTAAATTACTGTACTTGCACTAAGTACAAGAACTGAGAATCAATTGTATAATCTGTCCGAGCAAAGAAGACATTCTGGCAAGATGGGGAAATAACTCTAGCTCGGTCAATATCTGCTCAAAAATTATAAATTTGGTATCAAATTGTAGAGCAGAATGTTTCATAAAATTTGAGACCAAATTCATAGTTTTTGAACCAATATTGACCGAGCTGGAGTCATTTTTCAATCTTGCCAGAATGTCTTCTTTGCTTGGACAGACTATACCCAGAGCTAGGAATCCAGGATTCAGTGAAAAGTATCCACTTAATTCAAAGCTCAAAGACTTTGAGGATTTTCTCAAGTGCAGAGAATCAAGTCCACCTGGAAGAGACTTGCTACTTAACATAATAGATTTCCGTTGTCGAGAGTAAGTCCCCAGAATTAAGTATGCAAAGTACGTTTCCGATTCTCTGCGAACTTACTTTTGCAAATAATACATGGAATCTTTGAAGCCACTTTAATCTTCCAACTTCTGAAATAATGAAGAAAAATATTCACTTGAATTTAGCAAGAATGTTATTATTTATGTATTATCTGGAATGGTAGAATGAATAGGCTGTATAATATGAATTATCATGCGTGAAATACGGTGAATATAATGTGAATTCTATGATATGCATAGCGGGTTACGTATAACATTTAATGGGGGATAATTGGTAATGGCTAGCTGTAATAAACACTGGCGGATCGTACCCACGAAACAGGTGAAGTGCTTGTATAATTTACTGTACAGCACTTCACCTGTTTCGTGGGCACGAGCCGCCAGTGGTAATAAATGGTTCGTGAAAATCTTAAATGATTCTCAAACTTTACGACTTCAGAATATTATAGGCCTACTCTAATCGGCTTAGTTCTCCTTCTCTTCTACTTCGCTATCTCATCTCCTTTTTCTCTATTCCGCTTTTTTCTTCTTCTCCTAATTTTCCACTTTCTTCTCCTTCTTCTTCTTCTTCTTCTCCCTCTCTTCATGAGCTACTCTCCTTTTTTTTTTATTGACGATTTGCATCAATAAGACCAAAACGTTAAATAAATCAATACAAGTATCTATCTCTATTTATAGCAGAATGAAAAGGAAAATAATAATAGGATAGAAACACAAATATTGATTCCAAACCGTTTACTATTCCAAATTTTGTGTTAGATATTCCAAATCACTCTTCATCACAAATCAGCTCTCTTCTTCAATTCTATTTTCACAAAATGACTCGGACTGGAATCATTGATACAATGCTTTGGGAGAGAGTTCCGTGTTAAGAGAATTCTATTAAATTCTCTTCTCTTCTCTTTTTCTGTGAATCCTATCACAGAGAATTCAAACCACGGTCCTGAACCAAAGAGGGAGTTATATTTATATTGTTATAAATCTAATTAGGGAGTTATTTTACTAGGGAGTTAGAGATAGAAGGAATTATTTTATATTGTATGTTTACGAAAGGAAAAATAAATTCATTGTTCATTATTCAGTTCTATAAGAGGAATGAATTCTGTGCGAATAATCAATTTTGTGAGAAAAATCAATTCTGTGACAGTAATGTATTTCTTTACATGAGAAGAATGACTACTAATACTTCTCAATCGATAGCATCTGCAGTTTTCCAAATCAGCTCAGCTTTTACCACTTATTCCCACCGTCCACAGTACTCCTTTTAGACAGCAATTCACCATTAGCTACAACAGTTTCCGTCCATCGTACTGCTTTTAGTCCTAGTGACGTCACTATATAGTTGAGATGCCGCCACTCAGACAGGGATATAGAAATCCTCTCTGGTTAACAGCCCTACTTGCTTTCAATGTCTGTAATATTAATCAGATCTAGAGAAAGAGGGCAAGTGAGAGAGTGAGTGGGAGAGAGAGAGTGATAAAGAGAGAGAAGAGAGTAGAGTAAGAGAGGAACAGAATGAGAGAGTGAGAGAGTGTGTGAAAGACGAATTGAGGGAGAAAAAGGAAGGGATTAGATGGAATAGTTTGCGACAACTAAGCTAAATGTATAATTTATTGTAAATAATTTTGTATTTGAATGGCGCCTGCTGAAAAAACTCACAGGGGTAGCAGGACCTGAAAAAGTGGAAACATTTATTTCCAATAGAATTGATTAATTAGTGAGATTGGATTTCTTAATTCGTGTAGATAACAACGAAATACTCCAGCTAGTTTATAGATTGCAATAAAATAATAATAGTGAGTAAAGCCGTGTATTGACAGTGCGAGGCATGTGCCGCGAATGCCTCGCTGTATAGTCTGTTGAAGCAAAAAAGACCCTCTGGCAAGATGGAAAAATAACTCTTGCTCGGTCAATATCAATTGAAGAATTATAAATATGGTCTCAGATTGTAGAACAAATTCTTCATAGACTTCTTCAACAAATATTGACCAACCGAGCTAGAGTCATTTCTCATCTTGCCAGAGGGTCTTTTTTGCTTCAACAGACTATACCGCGAGGCATTCGCGGCACATGCCTCGCACTGTCGATACGGGCCTTAAAGCTCTTCACAGAGAGGGAGAGAAATTGTGAGGGACACAATTGAGAACTGAGAAAGAGAGAAATTTGAAACAAATTGTATCTTATGAATAAAAAAATATCAACTATCTTGTTCATCTTTGCTTGAACAAGAGTGGTGAAAAAGAATTCATAAGAGGAGAGAAATGATGAGGAGGAACGTGTAAGAAGAAGAAGAAAATCGAGGTGAAGGTAAGAGAAAGTTTAATGTTATTATAGAGAAACAGATTAGAAGGGAATGATAAATAGAAAAATTATAGAGAGAAAGAAAATAGAGGAGAAATTTAGATAAGAAAGTAGCAAACTACTTGGAAGAAGTAGGGGAAGCAGGAGAATAATAAGGAGGAGCTATGTAAGAAGGATATAATATAATAAGGATGATATAATAATAAGGTATAGCGGAAAAAAAGGAGGAGGAGGAGGAGGAGGAGGAGGAGGAGGAGGAGGAGGAGGAGGAGGGATGAGGAGGAGGAGGAGGTGAAGGTGGAGGAGTAGAAGGTGGCAGGAGAGGAGGAGTAGAGGGGGAAGAGGAGGAGGGGAGAGGAGAGGGAGAGGAGGAAGAGGAGGAGGAAGGGAGGGGATGAGGTGTGGTAAGAGGAGGGGGTGGGGAGGAGTAGAAGGAGAAGGAAGACGAGGAGGAGGAGGAGGAGGAGGAGAGGAGGGAGGAGGAGAAGGAGGAGGGTAGGAGAGTAGGAGGAGTAGGAGGAGGAGAGGAGGAGGAAGAGGAGGAGGAGGAGTAGGATGACAAGGAGGAAAAGGAGAATACAGAGTAGAGAAAAGCCGATATTAGTAGGCGCTTGTATTGGCAATTGGCAATAGTTGGTATAATCTTGAAAGGGAGCTGGCTCGCACACTATTAATAGTTTGTTGAAGAGGATTGTGCCCTCAGGCTGGGTTCTCAGTTGGAGAGTCTTAATAGGGTGGAGATCCCAATTCGACAATAATTATTCTTCCCAATTCTTCTTCTTCTTTTTCTTCTTCTTCCTCCTCTTCTTCTTCTTCTTCTTCTTCTTCTTCTTCTTCTTCTTCTTCTTCTTCTTCTTCTTCTTCTTCTTCCTCTGTGAATTGTTCTTCTTTCATTTCTACTTCTTCTTCTTCTTCTTCTTCTTCTTCTTCTTCTTCTTCTTCTTCTTCTTCTTCTTCTTCTTCTTCTTCTTCTTCTTCTTCTTCTTCTTCTTCTTCTTCTTCTTCTTCTTCTTCTTCTTCTTCTTCTTCTTCTTCCTTCTTCTTCTTCTTCTTCTTCTTCTTCTTCTTCTTCTTCTTCTTCTTCTTCTTCTTCTTCTTCTTCTTCTTCTTCTTCCTCTGTTTATTGTTCTTCTTTCATTTCTACTTCTTCTTCTTCTTCTTCTTCTTCTTCTTCTTCTTCTTCTTCTTTTTCTTCTTCTTCTTCTTCTTCTTCTTCTTCTTCTTCTTCTTCTTCTTCTTCTTCTTCTTCTTCTTCTTCTTCTTCTTCTTCTTCCTCTGTTTATTGTTCTTCTTTCATATCTACTTCTTCTTATTCTTATTCTTCTTCCTCCTCTGTTTATTGTTCTTCTTCCTCTTCTCCTCAATAAATTAGAATTAGAGTTAGTTGGTTAATTCTCGATCCTTCAGAAAAATGATCTTTACAAATTATTCAGTCAATAGAAAAACATAATTTAAAACTTCAAACCTACGAATCTCATGCAAATAATTAACAAATAATACATTACAATCTAAATATACATTGACGTATTAGATAATATTGTTCTGTAGCATTCCCACAAAATTTCTAATAATTATCAATTCAAATGGTGTTTATGGGCAATAGGAGGTACATTAGAGGTATATAAAACCTGGTGTTGATGGTTAGGCTTAGGTTAGGCGTCATATTGTATTCTTTTCCCGCCAAAATTAAGTTGTGGAAGTGGTGGGGGATTATTTGTTAGGTTAGGTTAGAGGCTGAAAACTTGGGTTAGGTTATGACGTCATGGGTGACCTTGAACTGCGTTAGGATTGGTATAATATACCTACTTAGATTTTCATCGTGATCTGGGATACCTCTAAATAAGATATTACAGAAGAAATATTATTTATTATTGTTCTTCAAGCATTTTTCATAAAGGAGTCAGTGTCTTATAATACCAAAATAGGTATCGATTGGATATTGTTGAAGGTATAACTTAATAATTATGAAGATTCATTTCCCAATGAACTTTGAGTATCAAAGTAACCAATATTGAACTCTACGGTACCTTATAATCTCCTTCGTCCTTCCTGATTTCACTGGCGGCTCGTGCCTACGAAACTGGTGAAGTGCCCGTATCTTTTTCGGTACAGCACTTCACCTGTTACGTGGGCACGAGCCGCCGATGCTGGATTTAAACCTGTTTCGATCATGTAATTACTTATCCGACTGCAATGATAAAAAAATCGAACACGTGTTCAAACAAACTACGGACATTTTATAAATGCAACTGCATTATTTAACAAGTAATGCATTTGCAGGTTGGAAAAATTATTCGCTGATACATTATCACCTCACTGCATTTCTGATATTTTGCATGCATCCATGTATTTAAACAAGGATATCACAACCATTAAGTATAGTCTGTCCAAGCAAAGAAGACATTCTGGCAAGATGGAAGAATGACTCCAGCTTAGTCAATATTGAATCAAGAAGTATAAATTTGGTCTGAAATTTAAATCAAAATGTTTTTTACAGTTTGATATTGAGTTTTCAATTTTTGAATCGATATTGACCGAGCGGGAGTCGTTTTCCTATCTTGCCAGAATGTCTTCTTTTCTTGGACAGCCTATTTTGAAGGATACATGTGAAGCAAGGTTATTAAAGACACCTAATAACCTTGTGAAATACTAAATAAACATAGAGTTACAGCTCCAACACGAGTATTGAACTAAACATTTTATCAGATGTGTTTTTATTCCATCATGAGTCTTGAACTATTTTTGTTTCATTTTCAGTTAACTAACGAGTTTTCTGCCAAAGAGAATATGAAAGACAGTTTTTGTAAAATAAAAGACTCATTTATTGTTGTATTTGGTGTGAAAATTATAAAGTGCTAATGGAATGGTTGAAAACGCAGTAGATTTGAATTTTTCTTTACTCTTCCATTTCAAAAAAATTGTGAATCATAGAATGAATTGTTCAAGGATTAAGGTAGTTCATCAAGCATTACAACAATTCATTTTTAGAATTTAATCGTTTCGATTTAGTGTAATGAAGTAAGTTTTCTATCAAAGACTGATCATTACATGAGTATTCTATGCTTATATTAAACCACAATTCCAAAGTTTCTTACGAGGGGTAAATTTCATAAGCTAGCGAGTTTTGTGAGAAGTAGCAAATTGGAGGCAAATCTTTATTAAGTGAGAAGTGAAAATTATAAATCCAAGCAAGTTAAATTTATCATCAATAAAATCTATTCCCAACCTTCAAATCTTTTTTCTAAATCTTCTTGTGAGATCTTCTAAGATCCTTTTCCAACCTTCTAACATTAATCCTACTTATAGCCTACATGAATTTCTAATGTATTAGAAAAATAACTCGATAAATGAGATTATTCACTGAAAGAAATAGATCAGTAACTCATCCAGTAAATTTCATGAACTAGCGAATCCAAGACAAGTTTTTAAAAAGTGACTCGTTGGTATGGGATTTCAAGATCAATATTGTATAAACTTCAATCAAATCTTTTCTCAACCCACTATACTATTCCCACTAATTCCCATCTAGAATCTCTTCTAAGACCTTCTAAAATCATTTTCCAACTTTTTTTAAACTCTTCTGACTTTTGAATTTCAAGTACTTCAACTATAAAAACAAGAAAAATTGACCTTCCAATTGATCTGAACATCTCATCACATCCTTTTCAAAACATGATATATATTATCATCAAAATGTCAGAATATTCACAGAATCAAAACTACCACAGTAGTTCTCATGATCTTGAGAACAATTTCGAAAATTATATATCTCCGGTCATCATTGAGGCTTCAATCTGTTTTAAAAGTCAATCCAATCATTTTATAATCTGTACAAGCGAAGAAGACATACTGGCAAGATAAGAAAATGACTCCAGCCGTGTCAATATTTGTTAAAAATTATAAATTTGCTCTCAAATTGTAGAAAACATTCTGCTCTACAATTTGAGACCAAATTTAGAAATTTTTAACCAATATTGATTAAGCTGGAGTAATTTTCCCATCTTGCCAGAATGTCTTCTTTGCTTCGACAGACTATAACTTGATGGATTGACGGATGCAAATTTAATCATCTGAATATCCTAATGACACTTCGAGCCCTCGAAAATTCGATTCTCATGATTTCATCGATGGAGTATCGTTTCCCATCAAATCAAAATGTCATCAAGCATTAATCTATTCTGATTGGGTGATGGAATCTCCACTCAATTGTTCGGTGGAGCATAAATATTCACTTCATTTCATAATATTGGGAATCATTGAAGTTATTTTCATCAACCTTCAAAACTCTTTATTAATGAATTAATGTTAATTAATTATTAATTTATTAATTTGATTAATGTCAGTCATCATCAGTGAGAATTTGTGAGTTGTGAATGTGGATCATTGTAATCATAACCTTCATGACATTTCAGATATTTCTCAAAATTTGAAAAATTGAAACGTTTTGGACTTGTAATTGATAATTATCTGTGTTTTGGTCCAATGAGTATGAATTTTTTATCATTACAATTAAATGAATAAACTTCAACAGTTGCTTCAATTTGGTCTTTATATTGGAAGGATTTAAATCGAAAATCACTCTACTGAAAAAAGGAAAAAAGGTACACTTATAAAAGTTACTCTTATGAAAAACGGTATATTGTCTAAAAATGAATAATTGAAAAAAATTATAGGCTACATATGAATAGTAGAATAAATTATACTATACTAATTATACCACATTGTAGGCTAATAGTAGAATTATTTGAAGAATAGAATAATTTTAGTAGTTTAATTCATATCATTGTAGTGTGTAACATTTTCCATTGTTGAATATTTTAAAGAAAGTTCAAAAAGGTTTGTAAGTCATTGTCTACTCTTGTAGATTGTGGTACTTGTAGATTGTGGTACTTGTAGATTGTGGTACTTGTAGATAGTGATACTTGTAGATTGTGTTACGAGTAGATTGTGGTACTTGTAGATTGTGATACTTGTAGATTGTGGTACTTGTAGATTGTGATACTTGTGGATTGTGGTACTTGTAGATTGTGGTACTTGAAGATTGTGGTACTTGTGGATTGTGGTACTTGTAGATTGTGATACTTGTAGATTGCGGTACTTGTAGATTGTGGTACTTGTAGATTGTGGCACTTTTAGATTGTGGTACTTGTAGATTGTGGTACTTGTAGATTGTGGTACTTGTAGATTGTGGTACTTGTAGATTGTTACGTTGTACATTGGTAGATCTTATAGATTTTCAATAATCATAAGTGATAGTAGATCTAGTCTACACAAGCAAAGTAGACATTCTTGCAAGATGGGAAAATGACTCCAACTCGATCAATATTGGTTCAAAAATTATAAATTCTGTCCCAAATTGCATATCAGAATTTGTTTTCTAATTCAAGATCAAATTTGATACTTTTGAGCCGATCTGAAGTAATTTTCCCATCTTGCCAGAAAGTCTTCTTTTCTAAGACAGACTATATACGATTACAATAATTTTTAATGCATTGATATCTGACGCAAGCTGAAATTACAACTTTACAACGTAAAGGATCCTCTATTGATTATTTTATTGTAGCCTAGTCTTTTTCTCTTCTATGTCTAAATTTCTTCCATCTTTTTACGTCTTCTTCTTTTATGAGCTGTTTCAACGCAGTCCAATGAAACCTGAGCAGCTGATGAGATCGAACGCCCAAGGTCAATGCCAGAAGTCAGGATCAGAGCACCTCATTTATCAAGTTCATTAATAATGGAATCTGGAATGTGTTTCGAAATATCCTGCAAACGAAGCTGAAATGCATGTGGATGCACTAAAATGAAGAAGAAGAGGTGAAGAAGAAGAAGAAGAAGAAGAAGAAGAAGAAGAAGAAGAAGAAGAAGAAGAAGAAGAAGAAGAAGAAGAAGAAGAAGAAGAAGAAGAAGAAGAAGAAGAAGAAGAAGAAGAAGAAGAAGAAGAAGAAGAAGAAGAAGAAGAAGAAGAAGAAGAAGAAGAAGAAGAAGAAGAAGAAGAAGAAGAAGAAGAAGAAGAAGGATGAAGAAGAAGAAGAAGAAGAAGATGATGATGATTTCTTTGAAATCAGAAGAGACAGTAGATGCTTCTTATAAGCTGTTAGTAGGTTATATCCCAGTTACCAAAACGTTAGGCGGCATCATCTGTCCCTTGTACGTGATGTTACCCACCAACAGCTGATGTGAAAACATCATTTAAGGCATAGCTGAATCATAACATTATCTTTTAACTTCACTTTATAGCTTTAACTTCAACTGATAAGTTTTCAGCTGTTGGAGCGCACACCAAGCATGCAAAACCGTCTCAACAATGACCCAATAAATGACCCATGAATGACCCATCAGCTACCGCTATCTATAGGCCGATTCAGGAGTTAACGGCTGACGAAACCATCGACCAATCGGCGAAAAGGAGGAGGAGCTTGCAACTGAGCGACCAATCAGCGAAGAGGAGGAGGAGCTTGTAATTGTGCGACCAATCAGCGAAGAGGAGGAGGAGCTTGCAAAGAAGTAAGCTAACCCAACAGCTACCGACACCTTTAGAGTTGAGATTTAGAGTTGACTTCTTCTCACAATGTAGAGAAATCAGGGCATAAAAGATATGACGTCATACCATTCATACGATGTATTACTGTGGATGGAGTGTATGTTCTTTAGATTTACCAACCTTCAGCTCCCTCCACCCTCCAGGCTCTACCCACCGGCAGTGCGGCCTCAGTTGACTTCTTCTCACAATGTAGATAAGTCAGGGCATAAAAGATATGATATTGCTTTTTGCGACTTAAGATAATATGTGCTAAATCTCCTTTCAAGATCATAAAAAGTTCATTGTTTGTAACATTATTATTCAATAATAGATAAAGCTGGAAACAAGATGTTTCAATATAATAATGGTAGATTTCGAATCGATTGTTCCATTTATGATACATATGATCATTTATATTATATTCGTTTGTAAATGTTGAATGAAATTAATTTGATACAAATGTATCACCCTCTCATACTCTGTGATACAGCTACAATAAGTAAGGCGGTTTCGTCTGTCCCTTGTACGTGATGTAACCCACTAACAGCTGATGTAAAGCATCTATTATAACTTTTATAATTTAAAAAACATTGTTTAAGCATAGTTGAATGACAACTCTATTGACTAGATTAGCTGTTGGATCGCAAAATGAGTATAAAAATCCATTCAAGTATTTGACATTAGCTATACATCATTAGTGGTGGTCTACCACTAATATAATTGCTAGAGCTGCACGCATGAAAATGGCCCAATGTGAGCTGGAACAGCAGAGTCCTCCTTCAACCCCGCCCTCAAAGACGTTGCCATTTCGTCAGGTGATTATGAAAAGATAAAGCAGTTTCCAATACTTATTTTTTCTTACGCCTACTATATTAATCAAAACTTTCAATTAATAGAGATCAAAGTACCCTTTTAGAATATTTTAAAAGGGTAATTTGATCTTCATTGATTGGAAGTTGTAAATATTTGAAATACGAAATATTTTTAAAAAGTAATTTGATCTTAATTAATTTGAAGTTCTGATAAATTAAATTCTATTTATAATCAGCTGAATAGGCAGCGCTGCCCCAAGTTTTACTGGACTATTTTCATGTGATCTACTTTATACTCTATTCACGATCACTTGAGATGAAATAAACAAACTTATTGCATGTGTGTGCGTGTAATGCCAATCACAGCTCAAGACAAGAGTCGGACTGAAGCCAATCACTGCTTCAGATAAGAGAGTCAGCTGTTCATTTGTGGCTGACCGTTTCGCATAGAAGAAGACCTACCATTACACGAACACAAGCAAAAAGTTTGTTTATTTCGTCTCAAGTGATTGTTGTATAGAGTATAGGGGAATTTGATCATAAATTTCAATGAAACCCCTCATAAATTTGTTAAAAATAAACTTTAATGTATGACTTAGAAATCAGTCTCCTAACACTAGTACATGGTAAAAAAAATTTGTTAGAGTGTTGCTATCTAGAATCTGACGACTGGAACTGGAACTGGCTGTGGCAGGTGGCTAGCTCCGTTCTGAACTCGAGCTGGAACTGGCTGTGGCGCTTAGAACCTAACCACTGGAGTTGGAACTGGCTGTGGCAGCTAGCCAGCTCCGTTCTCATCGCTGGAACTGGCTGTGGCGCTTAGAACCTGACCACTGGAGCTGGAACTGGCTGTGGCAGATGGCTGGCAACTGGGTGGAATCCGTTCTCGTCGGCGGTGTAGGTGACGGTGAAGGACTGGCCTTCGGGAGAGGTGAACTTGTAGGAGCCCTGGGTGACGATCACGTGACCGTCACCTTCGTGGTTGGGACGGGCGATTCCGGTTTGTTCCACGACCTGACCGTCACCTCCCTGGTACCTGCGGCAAGAAGTTTCCTTAGAATCGGGAGGAAATTCGATTTTGTTCGAAAATAAGTTTGGTTAAAATCAGGAGCACTGGCGGCTCGTACCCACGAAATCTTTTACTGTACAACACTTCACCTTTTTCTTGGGCACGAGCCGCCACCGATCAGAAGGGGAATTTTTTTCGTTTGGGACATCTTACAGCTCTCACCAGATATATTCTGTACAAACAAAGAAGACCCTCGGAGTCAAAAATGACTCCAGCTTGGTGGATATTATTTCAAGAATTATAAATGTTATCTTAATAGTAAATCAAATTGTTTCCTACAATTTGAGATAAAATTGACAATTTTTTTTAGCTGGAGTGATTCTCACATCTTGCCAGATGTCGTCTTTGCTTGGACACACTATTATTATACACACAACAATAGTTATGCAACAATTACCTACAAACGTGTTTGAGAAGAATCAACCTATAACCGTATCAGCACTACAAAAGTCATACAGCATACAACTATACAGTCATGTAATCAATCAATCAATTTTATTTTAAATAAATCATTACATTTTTGGGCGTGCTAAACCCGTGGGTTTTCCACCAGGTGCCATTTCAATACAAAAATTATTCACAGCGTTTAATAAACATAAATATAATACAATTAGCTCATTTGTTGTAAATTATAAACAATTTTAACAAGGATGAAAATAAGAAAAAAATTATGATTGTCTATGATTAGCGATAAACTGTTGTATCAATATCGATTAATTCCAGTAGGCTAATATCGACTAATTTTATAAATATTGATTAATCTGATCAATATACTCGTAAATTATTATGCTCCTATAAATTTCAAATAAATAATATTATTGTTTACTGACTTTTGGCTGAAAGATCCATCGTGGTTTCTCTGCTCGCTCCTGGCGACAACAGGGATGTGTTGGCGGGCCTGAGGGGGGGCGAAGCCGGTGAATTGTGCTTCGACTGCGCTCAGAGCTATCAGCACGGCGGAGAGGGTGGCGAACGTGAACTGGAACAACAACTTTCACAATAAATAACAAGCAGAATTGGAATTTTCACAATCATCGACAACTAGCAACTCGAATTTTACATTGAGTGACAACTAGAAACCCATATTTCGAATGATTAACAACTGGGAACTAGAATTTTCACATTGAGTGACAATTAGAAATTCATATTTCAAATAAATAACAACAAGGAGCTCGAATTTTCAATAATTTGAATTGGGCCTACAACTTTACTAGAAACACGAATTTTACACAATGATGAACGAGTGGAAACTTCAAAATGGAACCAGAAACTAGAATTTCTCAATGAATAACAACTTGAAACTGGAAATCTCATATTAAGTTACCACTGAAATTAAAAATTAAGCATTTTGCACTTTGAGGGAACTGCGCCTCAAGGCCTCTTTACACGGCAGCTCATGCTCACGATTTAGGTGAAGTGCTGTACAGTAAAGGATAGGGGGACTTCACCTATTTCGTGGGTACGAACCGCCAGTGCTTTCTGATACGCATTAGTGGAGAAAAAAAAGTCCAAAATCGATACAGGAGGGATAAACTCGTTGATGCGAGATATTTAAGACACTCATGGATCTCCATCATATTGGGCATAAACTGAATCTATTTCTCAATTATATTTAGAGCATTTGAATCCACATTAGGTTGAATTAATTGAAGAAAAGACACAAGTTCCAAAGAGCTAATAATGGTGTTATTCTCACCCTCCTAACTATTTGACAGCAACTAGGCTTATCTATTTATCTCTTGAAATATCCACGTTCTGCATAAACGATGTGCAATACATAAATTTCACCAAAAATTCGTGAGATAAATAAGTAAGAGGGCAAAGCCAATTTTCTTGAATTTTAATAAAGTTTATTTATTTGTTCAAATATTTTAATTTCTTCAACTTTCATTGTACAACGGTATCTTTGAATGGATTAATAAATAAATAGTGTGGATGTATAGTAATATCTGAAGTGAATTACGGGAATTTAAATATTGTACAACTATGATAAAAAAAGAAACAACTATATTTAAAAGAAAATCGTGTTGGAAACACCAAGGGCCTGTTTTTCTTACCAATGTGTTTTTACCAATAGATTACGAAATAAATAATTATGTACCAGCGATATCTGTATGAAATTTATAATTTACTCTACCTTATCACATACCCAATTGTGTATCAATCAAAACACTATTGTTTACGTATACGTTTAACGTATCGTTTAACGTATATCAAATGATAATATTCTACTTAATGTTCAATGTAGCTCACATAGCTCTGTATCAATTACAACCATTTTTCTGTATCAATTACCAACATTTTTCAGTATCAAATGATAATATTCTATTAAACGTTCAATGTACCTCAAGTAATGTATCACGATTGTTCTGTATCAAATGATAATATACAACCATTTCTGTATCAATTACAACCATTGTTCTGTATCAAATGATAATATTCTATTAAACGTTCAATGTAGCTCACATAATTTTGTATCAATTACAACAATCGTTCTGTATCAAATGATAATTTTCTAATAAACGTTCAATGTAGCTCACATAATTTTGTATCAATTACAACCATTGTTCTGTATTAAATGATAATATCCTACTAAGCTTCCAATGTAGCTCAAGTGATTCTGTATCAATTACAACTTTACAACGATTGTTCTGTATCAAATGATAATATTCTGTTAAATGTTCAATGTACATCAAGCAATTTTGTATCAATTACAGCGATTGTTCTGTATCAAATTATAATATTCTACTAAACTTTAAAGGTAGCTCACATGATTCTGTATCAATTACAACCATCGTTCTGTATCAAATGATAATATTCTATTTAAAGTATCAATGTACCTCACGTTATTTTGAATCAATTACAGCCATCCTTGTGTATCAAATAATAATTTTCTAATAGATGTTCAATGTAGCTCACATGATTATGTATCAATAACAACAATCGTTCTGTATCATATGATAATATTCTACTAAACTTTCAATGTAACTCACATAGTTCTGTATCAATTACAACCATTTTTCTGTATCAATTACCAACATCTTTCTGTATCAAATGATAATATTCTATTCAGAGTACTCACCATGCTCATGTTGAAGAATGGATTTGTGTTAGTCCTGTAACTGTGAGATGACTAGATGAGTTGGAAACTGATTGTGACTGATAGAAAGGAGCCCTCGGTTTATATACTGACAAAATTCATGAAGAATTCTACGCCTCGGGCGCAACTTCAACAATAACAATCGCTCTAATAGCCAACTATGACAATGGATCGCGCAAGCTGAGAAGAGACGCCTCTAAATGCACTTAACATGGAAACTAAGTGTCTTCTCACAACCACAATAGGATGTCGGCTGATTGTTTTCGAGGAAAACTATGCAATAATTATGCGAAAAGTTTAAAAAATTGGTGTCGAAAATAGAAATTTGATTGGAATTTTCGGGAATTCTGTTGTGTTTTTAATTGAATTTATTGTTTTTTAATGTAATTAATTTGTAGTATATTGGGATTTTCGGGAATTTTATTGTGTTTGAATTAGTAGAGATAATGGTAATAGGTGGCAAGGGGTTTAGTTGGTTTTCGATCAAATTTTAGGTATCATAAATTTTAAAATTAGTTAGTTAACAACCAGTATAAAAGGCTGATCAGTATAAAGGCAATATAAAGGCTGAATGTGTCGTACCTTCTTTGATAATTCGTATCAATCAAAGTTGAAATAGAATATAGCTTAAAAGTCGACAACTGAGACCAGTTCCTATAATAACAGAGAAAAAAGTTTAGACTACAAAATTCACAAGCATATTATTTTTTTCCATATTTTCATATTTATTCAGTTATTTCATTTATTTAATCAGTAGACCTATATTCTGTCCAAGCAAAGAAGACCCTCTGACAAGAATAACTCATGCTCGGTCAATATTGGTTCGAAAATTATTATCAATTTGTTCTGAAATTGTAGAGAACAATTCGATCTACTATTAAGACCACATTTATAATTCTTGACCAAATATTGACCAAGCTGGAGTCATTTTCACATCTTGCCAGATTTCTTCTTTGCTTGGACAGACTATAAGTACTAAAGGTACTGATTAATTTTGTAAATTATTTCTGAAGTAGATTATGAGCCAGTTGTTGGAGGGTTGATTTTCTTCAAACAATTTAGAAGTCACTCCTGTACTGTGATAAGCAAACACGAAGTTTTAAGAAAAATGAAAAATTGATAACAATTGATGTCAGATCCACAAAGTTTATTTGGAATACCATACTCAGGTTTCAATGCTCAGGGCATCATCATCAGTGGAAAACAGTGAAAACTCGAGAATGGTATTTTAAATAAACTTTGTGGATCTGACAACCTTTGTTTTCACTTACCTAAATTATGGATAAGTTCGACAACATCTCTGATGAAAGTGTAAATTTTTTGTTAAAAATGAAAAAAGTTCAGAGAGAGTATTTGGATACAGTGTGAATCATTAGCGAGTATGTCAAGTCTTACTCAAAAAGAATCATTTTTTGAGATTGAGTTTGGGAAAGTAAAATAATTTACAGAGATTCGTTACAAATTTTCTCTTGCCAACTGTAACAGGATTTGAAACAGTTTTACTAACAACTTATTTTTTTCTGTAACTTTCAAATTGTGTTTTGCCGAGGCGGACGATGAATATAATAAAATTTGAGATCTCATATCATCGAGATCGATTGGTTTCTTACGCTGGGCTGCTTAGTTACCGGATGAGTTGTAATCCGGATTAGTTTAAATTCGTATAAATCATTTATATTCTAATACCGTTTGGTCTAGGATTAGTTTGATCCAGAAATATAATCAAGTGACAGCAACCAAGCGTAGAAGAAGCAAATGTTTGTTCATCAAAAAATAAATGAATATACGCCTAACTCATATTCTATAATCTATATCAACAATAACCTATATCATAATTCATTCATAACCATATACCAAGAGTAAGATTGCCATCACGAATGGATACTGTAACTCAGGCAGTACATGTAATAATTGTTATCAATACTTTGAACAATAGATAATTTCAATTCTTCAATTATTTGAGAAGAAAATATAAGATAACATGGGTAATAATCAGGAATGGATTGATGTCTATTCACCACTGGCGGCTCGAACCCACAAAACAGGTGAAGTGCTGTTCAGTAAAAGATATGGGCACTTCACCTGTTTCGTGGTTACGAGCCGCCAGTGCTAATCACCACGCTAAATCAAATCAAATATATATTTTCAATATATATTTATTAATCAAACATTATAAATCTTGTAACTACCAAAAAAATAATATTCTCTGAGATAGAACGGTACTCTTAGTATGGATTAGTTCTCAATATAGGCGGCCATCTTCAAAGTAATCTTCAATCATAATATTTGATGTCATCGTACCAATAGTATGATTGACAACACTGATATCTTAATTCAATCAAGAATATATTTTTGAATTGGTCATTGACAGATATGATTTGATGGATTATAGAATAGAATAGAGATTAGATTAGAATAGATTATCTTCTGTTCTATTTACAAAGCCTTCGTATATATAATTTGAGAACTGAAATAGATTGTTATACTAATTGGAGCTTAATAAGACAATTTCCAGGCTCACAGTGATATCACAACCACTTGACTATCTTCTGTATTATCTGGCTATTGAAGGAATAGTATTTCTATATATAAAAAACCAAAAAAACATGTTTTTTGGTAAATAATTGTTCTATGATAATCACTAGTTCTTTGTTTTGAATCATTTTTTATGAAACTTATGCTTGTAACTTTAGACTAAGTACTATTGTAGTTATTGTACACTATAAGAGTAGATTGTCTTTGTTTCAACTTAGTGAAAAATGATGGAGAGATAGGCGAAGTGAATCTTCCAATGTGGACTGGTGACGAAGTTGAGAAATTATATCCAATTCATAAGAAAATAACTTTTCTGGAATAAATCCTTGATTATAAGAATTATGGAAATTTGGAAACAATGACTGCTCATACACGACACTATCATTGACTCTGGTTTGGTATTTATCTTAAACTATTTTCGAAGATCAAATTCCTACATTTTCTAAATTACAATTTTCTTGGTTCTCAAATATATAAAATTGCAAGATTTAATGTAAGAATATAATGCTATAATTATTGTCAAAATTCAAATCAAAACTATCATTCAACTTAACAAGCATCTAATATTGTATTACTCATAATCGTCGAATAAAAACTCTTTTCAGTCCGTTTTATCCAATAGAATTTAAAATGGAGATAATCCGACAAATTGGGGGTATGGGACGTAACAGTGTATCGGCCAATGAGAGTGCGTTGTGGGCGTGGACTTGTACTCGCCTGCGATTGGTTGAAGCCACCTCCAACGAAAGGCATCCACCAATAGCATGAGAGTGGGGCGTTCCATAAAACTGTTTGTTGGTTGAGCTGGCTGGATGATCACTGAATCAACTTGGTGTATTGAAAGAATCAAAAATTTATACTATAGCCTGGACCTGCTACTGTGCTGCTCGCTGCTCTCTGAAGTAAATTAGTTGAAGGGAGAAGTTATGAAATAAGTTATACAAATAGCTTGGGATGTGTGCCTGAGAACTATTGAATAATGTAGATTTCTCTGATTGCTCGATTCGTCGCGAATTTTAATATCAACATTAATATATTTATAATAATATTAATAATATTTTATTAATTATTAATATTGAGTTGATATGAATCAACTCAAAGTATCCTGAAAATACCTTTCAATATTAATAGTTTATGATATATTGATAAAGATTAAATGATAAATTCACCCATGAAATTATGATATGATTTCAATCACTCATAGCTGACGTCAAAAAGTTAGGCGTGTTCGTCTGCTCCTCTTGCGCTCCAACAGCTGATTTTGTGAATTAGACTTGTCTTTCAGCTATGCCTAGATGATGTTCCTGGAATTGAGAGAGACAATACATGCTTTACATCAGCTGTTAGTGGATTACATCATGTACAAGAGACAGACGAAACGGCCTCAAATTTTTGTGTCAGCCAGGGCTCGCCGTAATCGGTTCAAGCTGGAAATTCATATAATATGTATATGCCTTGCAGGAGAGGTATTGGAAGGTAATTTAATTTTATCATGCGTTTATAATAATCGAACTATAATAATATTTATTGGCGAAAATAATTGACTTTGCATCGACTAGCAGATATAGTCGGTCCAAGCAAAGAAGACCCTCTGGCAAGATGGGAAAATGACTCCAGCTTGGTCAATATTTGTTCAAGAACTATAAGTGTGGTCTCAACAGTAGATCAAATTGTTTCCTGCGATTTGAGATCGAATTGATAATTTCTGAACCAATATTGACCGAGCTTGAGTCATTCTCTCATTTTGCCAGAGGGTCTTCTTTGCTTGGACAGACTATACCACTAGTATGGCAGATGCTTATTAAGCGAATAATAGAGTCGTGAAGATCACTATGAAAAACATTCAATTAAAATATTTTCGCAACGAAAATATCAACTGAATCACATTATCGGATTAGTGTCTGTGGTGGAGTGGATGACCTCGGAATACTGCAGCTATTTCATCTAATAGTCTATTATTTCATCTGTAGATAAATAATCATTTTCTGAAGATTTTTGGTGGCGCTAGCAGCCTATGAAATAGAATCCTACCGGATAAGAGTCTGAAGGATTGGGTTTGAACTCTAAAATCTAATCAAACTCATAGAATCAGGAAGAAACTGATGATAGCAATCTAATTCAACTAATTATAGTTAGCCTATAATGATAATCAAACTCATAGAATAATAAAGAAACTAGTTATAGAAATCCAATTTATTCAATTATATGTGATAATGATTGACTTACCACTGTCAACTCTGGAATCTGATAATGATTGACATTTATTTAGTTGTAAACTCTAGAATCCAATAATTGAATTTACTAATAGAAACCCTACTAATAGCTAATAGCAATCCAATTTAAGTACTGTACTTATAATCACTGGCGGCTTGTGTAACGAAACAGGTGAAGTGCTGTACAGTAAAAAATACGGGACAGTAATAAAATATTTTAAACTAATACGTGAATAAGATAGTATTTCTCTGTAATCTAATAACCTTATTGAACTCACTATTAGAAACTACGAATAGCTTAATAGTGCAATCAAATTTAACTACTTATAAATATTTATTTTGAAAGCCACAAAATAATTGAACTCAGTTTTTTGTTAATTGTTTAAATTGACAGTTTTGGGCTTTGCCTATTGTACTCTTTCATGTATAATCACTCAATAAAGATTATGTTTATGTTTAACTTACGAGATTTGATCAATGATATTTTTGGCAAACAAGCTCGTCACTATAGGTTCAAAACTGGAAATAAAATTCAATAATTTAATTAACTCCAATTGAGTCATATC
Source organism: Sogatella furcifera (assembly GCA_017141385.1). Classification (NCBI taxonomy): domain Eukaryota; kingdom Metazoa; phylum Arthropoda; class Insecta; order Hemiptera; family Delphacidae; genus Sogatella; species Sogatella furcifera. Next base: position 26,924,362 of record CM029556.1, read on the forward strand.
ATTGAGAACTATATAATAAAAAAATTTGAATCTTTGTCTTTTCACCCTCATTTTACAATTGCTATAGTTGGATAGAGCCTGGTTTTCTATTTTTACTCATTTTCGCTATATTCTGTTGGGCTGAGATTTCTAGATTCTCGAAATTGACTTAAAAATGGAAAAGTCACTCGTCATCAGTTTTTTTTGTTCAGAGCATGATCTTAATGAATACTATAAATAGTGAGCTACTAAACAATAAGTTGGTATTCCTCTTCTGAAAAGCTATTAGTAGGCTACATCTGCCTGATAAACTCTTCTATTATGAATGCTATTACCTTGTAATTTGAATACGCCAATAAACAAATCAATACAGATTAAGAGATAGCAATTCCACATCAAATATTCATAATCGAAATTGACACCAACATCAAAGCGGTAAATAATTGCACTTTGAAAGCAAACAATTAAAGTTGTTGAGTATAATGAGAGGTATTTCTCCTAGCTTGTAATGGAATACATACTCGAAAGGATGTAGCTCTCTGTAACACTAGCTAGTTTGTGGTTTATACCATTCGAGAATCGAGCCTTTCTATACAGTATTACTCTTACTACCTTGTAATAGAATACTTACTCAAGTCTAATATTAACCCTTTATAACGCTTGCATGTTAGTAGTCTCCCTTCGTACATTATTATAGAAAACGCCTTTCTAAACTGGTACTACCTTTAGGTGGAATACTAACTGCATATTCCAACTGAATACTCACTACAAATTCTATATTGTAATAGAATATTTGTGAATGTTTAAGTCTCTATAACGCCAGTAAGTTCTCCCTTAGTAGGTTTAAAATTGATATTGTATAGTACAATATCCGAGAAATTAGCATTTCTATTTTGTTGTTGGTTCCAACAATCCATTCCCCATCAACAATGTTTCACCCCTTGAAACTAATGAATTTCTTTCTCACCGTAACCGGTTTAAATCCACCACCCAATCCCAAAGGGAAGGTTTCTTACTATAACCTTCTTACAACAATCACATTCTCACTGTTGAGTTTACTCGTGGTGGGAACGTTAAGATCGGCAACTATCATGATAAAAATAGTTCCCACTGTTGGAACACTACAAATCTTTCTCTCAGCCACAGGATTTATGATGATGATAATGATGATTATTCTTATTACAAACCGTCAACAGCTGTTGGCCCTTGTTGAAAGTATAGATAACGTGTACAAGATTGATAACAGTGATGAGGATAAGAAAATTTTTAGAAAAATCTCTTTGAAATTGTTGATTTTTCTCTCTGCATCAATTGCTATAGCTCTATCGGGATTTACTGTTGTCACTGAAAATTTTGGGGACGATCGTGTAGTGGAGGCAAATACAAACGTGTTCAATCGTGAAAATCCTGAGAGAGTAATTGGGTTTTTTCCCTGGGTGCCTTATGATTATACAGTTTCTCCCTACTTTGAAATATCTAGAGTTTGTATGTACGCTACCATGATTATGCTCTATCCGGTAGCGGTGATAAGGTTTTCTCTAATGCCTGTTTTGATACTGCATGTGAATGGTCAATTTGAATCGATTTCTTCGAGAATTTCCCAAATCTCGTCGAATCCTGGGAGCAAGATTGATGAAAGTATTACAGAAGTAATCGTTTTACACCAGCAAATTTTGTTGTAAGTATGAAAATTTATAACAGTTAAACTTAAGGTACTGGAACCATAAATATAGATTGAAAACTATATGTAAAGTAGTAGTAAAGCTACTAGTTTCAATTTACTGAAACCAATAATACATATTGAAAGTTATATAAAGTGGGAATGAAATAGCCTACTATTTATAAATCATAATTTGATATCAGTACACCGTGTATTAGTCCAGACGATCTGGCTAATACATTGAGTTGCCTTTGCTTGAGAGAGGCAGAGAATTTGACTTCAGATTATCCTATCCTATTATATTAAGCAAGTAATTTCTGTATGTATATATGTATGATTGTATGTATGTTTGTATGTGGAACCATGGATCTAGAAAACGGCTCTAACGATTTCCTTGAAATTTGAATTGTAATATAACCAAGATGGAAAAATAAGATTGCACAAGGTCTCATGTCTGGGAAAACTCTCTTGCAGGATTAATAAAAGAATAAAATATTCCTTATTCAGGCATAGGCCTAATCCCAAGTACTGCGTATAATGGCTGTTATTGTTAGCTGACCAACGCTATCCAGCTGGAGTGAATGGATTTAAATTCAACTCTATAACACATGTTCATGACTGTCAAAAACTTGTGAGAGGTTATCATATCGATTTTGAATTCATTTTTTACAAGGCCGGACGTTCCTTGATTTTTTATAATAACATATTTATGTAATTCAAAAATAATTTATGTAATTCAACGGTTCGGTTGCAGCTTCAGAGTTAAGCTCGGTACCAGATATTTATATTATAAGAGAGCAATTTCTGTATGTATGTATCCTATTATATTAAGCAAGTAATTTCTGTATGTATGTATGTTTCTATGTGGAACCACGGATCTAGAAAACGGCTCTAACAATTTCCTCGAAATTTGAAATGTAATATAACCGAGATGGGAAAATAAGATTGCACCAGGTCTCATGTCTGGGAAAACTCTCTGGCAGGATTAATAAAAGAATTAAATATTCCTCATTCAGGCATAATCCCAAGTACTGCGTATAATGGCTGTTATCGTTAGCTGACAAACGCTATCCAGCTGGAATGAATGGAGTTACAATCAAGTCTATAACACATGTTCATGACTGTCAAAAAATTGTGAGAAGTGATCATATCAATTTTCAATCTATTTTTTACAAGGAGGTTCCTTGAGTTTTTACAATAACATATTTATGTAATTCAACAGTTCGTCTGCAGCTTCAGAGCAAAGCTCGGTACCAGATAATGTACGTTTATACAGGGTGTTTCAGGAGGAATGTGCAATACTTCTCAGGCTGATTCCTTACTTCAAGTAGACAAAAAAGTTCCATGGGACCAACCCCCAAAACGCTTTGTTACCAAGATAACAATGGCGGAAAATTGTGATTTTTCAGAAAATATTTATTTTTATAATTTTTAGAGGCTTTACTGAGGTTCTAAAATAATCAATTCCTATGTAAAATTAGCTGAGGAATTCAATGAAACCCGTTTGAAGTCTGTAACTACAACGGTTATTGAGATAATTGGAAAAATATGCTTAAAAAACGCCATTTTTCAACAATAAGGGTTATAACTTGATAAGGAATCATAAATTTGTATTTTTTATAAATGGAAGTTGAAGAGAGTCGGATTTTAGAGAAAAAGTTGAATGGCAGCAATTGTGTAAATCTTACCCAAATCTCAGAAATAGCAATCAAAAATCGCTTCTAAATAAAAATATATCACTTGTGTTTTGTCGAATTTTGCAAAGCTTACGTTAAGCGTCTATTGTCTCTTTAGATTTTGAAAACACGTTTAAGCATAGCTAAGTGATAACTCTAATAATTGACAACATAAGTTATTAACGTACAAGGAGCAGACGAAACCGCCTTTCTTTTCGTCACTTTTTGTGGTATTTTATTTAGTAGAGAATGAGCAATATTCTAAATGAAAATACCCAGAAACTTAATGAACTCGATCACCTTGAACCACCAGAGTATAACATCATGGTTGAAGAAAATTTCCTCATCAAAAATTCACAAGTTTGGAAAGAAATAGAAACGTTCAATACTTTATCATCAAAACCCAAATTCCCTGTCCTAGAATTCACAATAATTTGTATATCTGTACATTGAAATTTCAACAATAGTCCTACGTTTGTCAGTTTAGAAAAGGCTATTTAGTGGCATTTTGACTTGTCCAAACTCAAAATCGCTCTGTAATCTCTGCTTCAAAGAGCCCTAGAAATCAGAACAGCAATCATACGGTAGCAGAAACCTTGATAGAAGCAAACAATTCAGTCTGAGAGAATATCAACCATGCCAAGTTCCTTGAAATCACTCAAAATATTCCTAGGAAAATTATTTCTTTTAGCATTAGGTATCTCTCAGTAGAGATATCTTGCAGTATAGCAGATAGTCCATCAATACAATTTCTACGGAAATATTTCCATTTTCCATATCTTAGTAGAAATATTTTTCAGAAAAGCAGATAGTACTCCGGCAATACAAATTCTGAGAAAGTATTTCCATTTTACAGTAGATATCTCTCAGTAAAGACATCGTTCAGTACAGAACATAGTACTCCTTCAATACAATTTCTAAAAAAATATTTTCATTTTGCAGTGGGTAGCTCTCAGAAGAGATATCTTCCAGTATAGCAAATAGTACTTCGTCAATTTCTGAGAAACTATTTTCATTTCCAGTCATGGTACGTCCCTTACAATTACTGAGATTTTTTCTCACCTTATCCGGATTACGTCCACCCATGCCTGAAAACCATTCATGGAAGGTTCTCTTCTACAACATTTTCACAACAATCGTATTTATTTTGATAACTATGATGGTGGGGGAACAATGATGTCAGCTATTGTCATGGTGAAAATATTCCCCACCCTGGGTGTTCTACAGGGTTATCTCTCTGGTACTGGTACTTTGGTAGTGTTGTTGTTGTTTATTCTCATCAAAACCCGTGAAAAATTGAATAAGCTTGTTGAAAGTATAAATAATCTGTACAAGTTTGACAACGAGGATGAAGATAGAAAGCTGTATCAACGATATTCCCTGATAATATTATCGTTTATTGCTGTAACAATGGGAAGTTTTTTCTTAGTGTTTGTTGTAATAACTGAAAATTTAGTAGACAAACGTGTAGTTGAAACCAACGTTTTCAACCATGAGAATCCCGAAAGAGTGATCGGTTTCATGCCATGGGTACCTTTTGATTACACCATCTCCCCTTACTTTGAAATTTCTAGAGTTTGTGTCTACGCAATTGTTAGCGCAGCCTACCCGGTGGTAGTGATCAGATTGGCACTAATGCCCGTTTTAATAATGCATGTCATTGGTGAATTTGAATCTATATCTTTGAGACTATCCAAAATTTCCTTGAATCCTGGAGAAGGGGCTGAGAAGCGTATTGAAGAATTAATCAAATCACATCAGCAAATACTGTTGTAAGTATTGTAGTTACTGTAAAAATAACAGATTCAAATTATAAGTAATTAATAATAATAAATCAATTGTAAAAGGCAATTGAAAGGTAATTTATTAGTAAAAAGAAAGTTGAAGTTGAGTATATTGTGTATAATCTAGAGTAAAATGCACGAAAATAGTTTAGTGAGACTTGATGCAACGTTGGTAAACCAGCTGATATGAATCATATTCTTGAATCCAATCATATTCTGTTCAATGCGTCTTTCAGCCACAACCAATTACGTGCGAGTACAAGTCCACGCCCCCTCACGTTCTCATTGGTTGATCGAACAAGTGACGTTGCATTGACCAATAAGAAGCTTGTTTATAACTTGTTGCTTTTCGGGAGTATCTAATAACTTTGAGAGAAGTACGAGAGTTTCGATTTTGCTTTCTTGTGTCTTGGAAGATATTTTGCAATTGATAACTGACACTGGCGGCTCGTGCCCACGAAACAGGTGAAGTGCTGTACAGTAAAAGATACGGGCACTTCACTTGTTTCGTGGGCACGAGCCGCCAGTGATAACTGATGAATTGGAAAGGTTTCTCCTTGTTACTTTTCTAAAGAATTGAAAAAATTGTCTCATATCTTCTTCAGATTATTTTGATCAATACGTGAAACCTTCCTATTTCTCCCTGAACTCTTCTATACTAGTGAACGATGATATTCAAAGATTCAATAGTGAATTGTAATAATGTATATTATATTGAATTTTTGAATGAAGTTAGATATTATGCCCCCCCCCTCAAAATGTTTTTTATTACATTGAAAATATACATAAAGTTTATGAAAATGTAAAAATTATAATTACATCATTATTAGATGGATTTAGAAATTTCATCAATGATATAGTTTACTTTTGAATAGTGATGAAACTAGTATTGAATATTTAATCACAAAATTTATGAAAAATTTTATGGTAGAAACCCTCACAGATAGGTTTCACCTCTCTTTTTTGTCATTAAATTGTAAAATATTATAAATTTAATGTTTGAATATCAATCAATAATAATATTACATTCTAAACTTGAATATTCTAATCCTATAATTACTTCAGACCTGGACGATGGTGTTTTGAATGAATTCAATTTTTGTCTATTACCTATTTACTCACCTTAATTACTTGATATTCGAGGCCTTGTGGGGTCATGAATGTTAAATCGTAAATGGTAGTAAAATAAAATGACGTTTTAATTACTTTAGATTGAGCTCTGAGTCTATTTCAATAGACAAATTGAACTCTGATAAAAACACACACCCTCTTTTCCCATAATAATTTATTCAGAGCTGTCTTCGGGTTTAGGCTAGCTATGCAGTGCAATTAATTGAATAAGTCTACTGCAGCCGTAACTGCAATTTCACTCAAAGAAGACATTACATAAAGAAAACCCAACCATTTCTAGTTCACTAAGAAATAATATGTCTCGGAATAGGTCTTAAAATAAGTCTTCAAAACAAAGACACAATAAATTAAATTATGGAAATTTCATCATTGATGGATAGGCTGTAATAACTTGGTTTGATAGCGCGGTCTAGTTAGGTACTTGATTTTACTAGATTCAACCATTATTCAGTCAACCACATCCTATCATTCTTGTAGAATATTTTCAACAATTCATTACTCTCTTGTAAAATTCTTGACTTCTTTTCTGTTCCAAACAGACTTGGCTAATAAGTAAAGAGTTAACGGGGGGGTTGTATAGAGTTGTATCTGATAAATTGGAGAGGGTTATACTTATACAAGGGAATAACAATTGATAAAATAGTTCTTCAATCCAACTCCTCAGTTATAAATTTCAAGTTAATTGAATCTTGGAATATTTCAGTACCTATTATTCAGTTCGCAATGATTGAAACTTTCAATTTCATAAACATTTCACTCACCATAGCATGCCTTCGACCACCTTTCGACAAGAGTTCTAAACAGAAATTACTCCTTTACAACCTAATCACAAGTATACCCACAATTATGCTATATGTTTTCACATACTTTATGATCAGATCCTCGATTGTAATGCTGGGTACTAGTTTAAGTATTGGAGTATTCCATACTTACTTGGCATTAAATGGTGGTTTGATGTTGGCTTATACTCACGTGATGGTGAAAAAGCGGGACATTTTGAATGGTATCATAGAGAGTTTGATGAATAATTATGACGAAAAAGTTGATAAGAAACAGAGAGTTTTTAGTGAGAAAGTTTCTATGACACTTTTGATTTCAATAATTGTTTCCTTGACAGTTTGTTTACTAGGGGGTGTAATTGTTACCGAGAATTTCAAAGACAGAGAAGCGATCAGGGCGAATTTAGTTTTTGGCAGAAGAAACCCCGATAGATTGATCGGGTTTATGCCCTGGGTACCCTATGACTACACCATAACCCCGTACTACGAAATTTCAAGAGTTTTCGTGTATTTAATGATAATTACTTGCACCTCGTTCATAATTCTTCGTCTAGCTTTGTTGACGGTTATTGTAATTCATATTTCGGGACAATTCGAGTCGCTGGCTACAAGGATTGCGGAACTTTCGTTGAACACCACGGGGAACATTGATGAGTGCCTCAAACAGATTATTAGATCTCATCAAGAAGTTCTCAGGTAAATTACAACAAAGAATATTTATCGAAATTTGTTATGAATAGCATCCCATGAACAAGACTTACTCATCTTATTGTGTTCATACCTCAAAACTTTATTTTTCAAAGGTGAGTGTATAAGAACTTCAATCCTCAATACTCAGACATCTGATGCTAGCTGTAGCTTTTGTCGAAATGCCTCTTTCGTCGGTTTCATCTAGCCTAGGGTCTGTCCAAGCAAAGAAGAACCTCTGGCAAGATGGGAAAATGACTCAAGCTCATCAGTCAAATTTGGTTCGAAAATTATCAATTTGATCCCAAATTGCAGGAAACCATCTGATCTACTACTAAGACTACATTTATAGTTCTTTAACAAATATTTACCAAGTTGGAGTCATTTTCCCATCTTGCCAGAGGGTCTTCTTTGCTTGAACAGACTATACTCCCTGTGCGTCGAACAGCTGTTGTATTCAATAAATTGGAGTTGTCGTATTGTCATTCAATTCATGCCTAGATGATGTTTTTGAAATCAAAAGGGACAATAGATGCTCTATACATCAGATGTTAGTAGATTACATCATGTTCAAGAGACAGACGAAACCGTCTCACTTTTTGGCGTAGGCTATATCAAGTCCAGAGAGAATGGAATAGAGAGTAGAGAATAGAATAGAGAATATTCTATTCTCGCATCTTTCAATACTCTATTCTCTCTGATCAAGTCCTACTAATCATGTGAGAAGTAAGTATGCAAGCAACTCTCATGTTCTTGTTTACTTTCTTTACCACACTAAACTTTTTATTTACTGCAAGCAAATTTTTAACTCCGCAAATATTTAGCTTTAGTTATATACTTTCCAATATTCTCTCTGTGCTGGGTTGAATTGAAAACCAAAGATTGAATTGAAATTTTTATAAAAACTTGATTAATCAAAAATTTTTGTTGCAAATTTGTTTGAAAAATTTGCTAGATTCTAAATTGAATCATCTAAAAATCTATAGTATTTATTGGTTGTACTTAAACCGTAGAATGACTTCATTCAATTAGCAATTAAAATTTAAGTGAAGTATAATATCGTCAACTAACGGGGCTAAATTAAATGGGTGACTCATGATGCTAGATTGATTGATGCTAAATTGAATCATTGAATTGTCTATAGAATGGTGTTATTCCAATACGGTTGAATTTCATTTTCTATCGATTTGCTGATTGTTGATGCTTTATGCATCGCTTCATGTTGGAATCAAAGGAAAAATCGCAATACTAGAAACACGCAGATTCTCTTAGACTCAGATCAGAAAATCAAACTAACTATTACCGCAGGCTTTGGTACAGAAGGGGCGATTGCAGACATAATCAATTCACCAATCAAGTTTAAAAATCGATAAAACACCAGTGATTCCTGATTCAGTACCGTATTATGTACCCTTTATGTATTGGAACCTATGTACCCTATAATGATACTGAATGATATCCCAGCTCTTCAAAAATTCTATACCATATTGGAATAATATTAGATTATTAGGGTAGGCCTACAATCGATCTTGTGATGCTGTATGGAGTTCGGATTCCATGCTTCCTTATTGAAATTGAAAAGAAACTGCTAATGACTATCATACTCAATAATTCATTGAAATATCTGAAATATCTACGTATTCAAATACAAAATTTATTGGCCGGATATTTTTAGGTTTATGATGGTTGACTTGCACCTTCCAAAGTGAATTTTCCACTTTGAAACTCTCTTTATAATTAAACGTTTTAAACAACAAAATGATGCAATTTCTAAACATCTTACTATCTACATGTTACAATCAATCAACTGTTTCATTAATTTTTCATAAAAAAAATGATTAATTTGAATATAATTGTTTAATAGTTGTCCCACCTACAAGGAAAAGCAATCAGAATGTCAAGGGGTAATTCTTTTCTGAATCGTTAATGCTTTGTTGATAGCTAGTTGTGTTTCAGAAACAATGTACGGTACTTAATTGTTTTCCCCTTGAATGTTTTTATTTTGACAATAGTTTGATTCATATAATGCCGCTAAACCCGTTATTCTTGGCATCAGTTTCACCTACAATTAAACATGTTTTGGTACTTTAATTGTTTCTTCTTTGAATTCACGATTTTGTTATTAGTCTGGTTCACGTTGATCTACGATTATTTCTTTTTAGAATCTTAATCACCTCTTTCAACCACGCATCTTTCAAAATCATGACCATTGTTTAATTGTTTTACTCAGTACTATTGCAAGTTTTCATAGTATTGCATAGATTTTCTGGAGTATTTTCAAATATATTCTCAAATTTAACTGATTTAATAAGCAGTTAGAAAAATTACACTGTTTTGATTATCAAACTCATAGATATGATGAAACCACTAGATGTACTCAACTGGGTTCTCACAATATGGTATTCACATTTCCCAAAATACGGAAACAGTACTTATTACAAAATGTTACCCTACACTTGTGTAACATACTCTATACTGGTACTGTTTGTGACCTTCATATCAATCGTGCTGCTGTCTTCAATAGTAATGATGGAAAATCTGCCAAACGTCGGGGTTTTCCAATTATTTTTGGCTATGTCCGGATATATTGCTGCTGGTCAGACGATCATAATGCTAAACAAACGCGATAAATTGACTGAACTGATGAATAGTTTGCAAAATCTGTACAAATTTAACGAACAGGAACCAATGGGGGAACATATGATGTTACATGAAAGAATGGCTATGAAAATACTTCTTACCCTAGTCGTTTCCATTGTTCTAAGTATTCTAGGGTGTATAATTGTCACTGAAAACATCCCCTACAACAAAGTGATCGAAGTGAACTTGGAGATTTTTCACAGAAAATTCCCGGAGAGAGTAATTATGTTCCTGCTTTGGATGCCGTTCGACAGTTCCATATCACCGATGAACGAAATTACAAGATTCATTTTTTGTTTGACGATTTTACTGGCGGTTCCTCTGGTAACCATACGGTTTTCTCTGCTACCAGTAATGGTTCTACATGCGGTTGGAATTTTTGAAACGGTTTCTGCTGACATAGCGAAATTAAAGTACAGTTGTGGGGACAACACTGAGGAGATTATCATCGAAATAATCAAGTTACACCAGAAGGCATTAATGTAAGTACGATATTAACATTTTATATCTTGACAACAGAAGATGCCACTGGCGGCTCCTGCCCACGAAACAGGTGAAGTGCCCGTATCTTTTACTGTACAGCACTTCACCTGTTTCGTAGACACGAGCCGCCAGTGGAAGATGCATCTGAGTAGACTAACTTCCTTGCACACTTTACCACGATTTTTTGACGTCTGGTTTTTTGTTTCCTTTATGAATTTTACTAGAGTCAATGAAGCTTGACAAACACATAATGTTCTTAGAGAATAGAGACACATCATGTGTTTGCCAAGTTCTGTTGAATCTAGTAAATTTTATGAAGAAAACAAAAAACCGGACGTCCAAATATCGTGGTGCGTGCAACGGGGGAACCAATCTCCTTACAACACGATTCTTTGCCGTCCTTTTAAAACCTACTTGATTGAACGGAGCTTGTGTATCCGTACACATCGTGTGTTTGTCAAGCTCCCTTTAATACAGTACAATGCAATACAGTATAATACAGTATAATACAGTATAATACAGTATAATACAGTATAATACAGTATAATACAGTATAATACAGTATAATACAGTATAATATAGTATAATACAGTATATACAGTATAATACAATCCTTTTTTTTATAAGGATGGCCAAAAAATCGTGCTATGTGAATCGGAAGGATGCGCTTATAAAAAAGATGTTCTGATTAAGATAGTCTCAGTTCAAGTCGATGCCACTAAATTCATTCATTCAGATTCAGTTACTGAGATTGCCAATGGTTAAGTTTTATTTAATATTTCAGTCGATATCAATGCCACAGTCGATGCCGATGCCTATAATATTAGCAAACACATTGGAATAAATAGAAGCGATCATAGCCGATGTGTTTACTTCAGTTTATTTCAATAATAATTTGTTGATTATAGCTGTTTCATCCATGTCGATCTCGGATGAATTATCGATCATCGACCGAAACTTGAACTAATTTTATTATGGAAAATTTCCACTACATCAACATTCAACCAACAAATTTTATTAAACCAATATCATGGACAGTGACTGGATGAGTGGTATCGGTATTTTATAAAAACTGAAACATCCCCTGGGAAAAACTGAAGCATCCTCGTTGAAAACGCACCCTAAAACTTATCATTCGAAGCGAAGTCGTTCACTCTTCCGTCGTCTAACAAGCTTGCTAACTTGCTTGTTCCCCTGCTTGTTCCCCTGCTTGTTCCCTTGCTTGTTCTTGCGAGGCGACGGAAAACGGAACGATTGTCAAGAAGTACTAGCGTTTAGTCAGATGTTAACCACTGGCGGCTCGTGCCCACAAAACAAGTGAAGTGCTGTACAGTAAAAGATACGGTCACTTCACCTGTTTCGTGGGCACGAGTCGCCATGCAGTGATGTTAACGCTGCTTTCACAACAGATGAAACTAGACAAACGTTTTTTATTTCTACTCAAACCACAGAAGGCATTAATCGAATATTATGCTCAATATGTTTTGTTACATTTCATCCGGTGTGCATTGATCTGATCTCACCCATAGTCCATTGATAAATCTGTCCTGGCGCTGCTTTGAAGGTTGAATCAAGCGTACTATTTCGTTTATACTTTATTAACGAAATATATTTTATTATTTCGTTTATTTAATTTTTTTTTGTGTAATCTTGCGTGGTAAAAGCTTACGTTTTAAAAACGAATTTTGGAAGTAGACTGATAGATGTTTTTTATAAAGCTCGAATGAATGAATAGGCTAAACTTAATTTAAACTAATAAATTATTAATTTAACTTACAATCGGTTCGAACTGCATAAATGAGAGTCCACTGCTGGCGGCTCGTGCCCATGAAACAGGTGAAGTGCCCGTATCTATTACTGTACAGCACTTCACCTGTTTCGTGGGCACGAGCCGCCAGTGGAGTTATCCTAAACTATTGATTGAAAATCCTTCTTGAATTTAGTTGCTCTTTATCTTTTCATGCTTTTCAAATGAATTGTTTTATCTCTGACCTGTCTGGTTTTCTCTGTGAATAATTCCACGGATACTAGAATATGCAATATACTAGAATATACAGTAGGTATTCTAATTTCTAGTATCCGTGAATAATTTAATAGCTAATTAATAGACTGAATTTTCCTATTTGATTTCCAAAATTCAATTTGATCATGCCAATTGTTTCATGACATTATTTGTAATTTGTTTTCTGTTCTAAATAGTTTGAAAAATGTTTTCAACAATAACAATATTACTCCTCTCATCATATCCTTCCGAATACCTCTGACACTCTAGTGACGAATACCAAGAAAATGGCTACTCCATGAACAAAATGGCTTAGTAGGCTACTGATAGAGCGATGAAGCTCTGTGATTGGACGAGGCATCCTACTCCCATTTCCAACACCACTAGCAGTTGGCCAATGGGAGTCGAATACAGTACTAGCTGGTTGACGTCTTCCTCCGCTAGATAGCGTTTGTGATGCTTTTCATGTACAATATTACTAATGTAACTAGATGAAAGATATCTATCTAGTCACTCTAAAAGACAGTATGGCCATTGACTGTCACGCTTTTGATTGGCTAGCTTGATCACGTGGTACAAATCTCCATTGAGATACCTTACAAAATTCAAACAGATGGAAACATCATGGTGGCAATGGCCCACTGTCCAATAATTTGTCCAAAGTTGGTCCAAGCAAAGAAGACTTTCTCGCAAGATGAAAAAATTAATCCAGCTCGGTCAATATCAATTCATAAATTATAAATGTTGTCCTAAATTGTAGAAAACATACTGATCTATAATTTAAGACCACATTTATTGTTTTTGAACTAATATTGACCGAGCTGGAGTCATTTTCCCATCTTGCCAGAATGTCTGCTTCTTTGCTTGGACAAACTTTAAACAAATTATTGGACAGTGTGACCATTGTCGCCATGTAATAGTATAGGCTCTTTCAGAATTTTCAATAGAAATTTCGGCATTTTTTAAGTGTTTATTTCATGAATGAACGCATATATTAACAGCAAATTAGGTCGCATTTTGAAATAGTACACACGTTTTTTGCAATCTTTCCAAACTTTAGAGAAGAGAAAAACATTTTAAAACTACTTAATAACTGGTTTTCAATAAATAGTTTCAACTCCCATTTTTATTCAACATCATCCTATTGACCTATTGTAAACGACAATATATTATTCACAATGAGACGACCAAAGAGCTCAAACTGAAATATGCGAATCCGTCTCCAAGGATACGTAAAACTTCAATATAAAATCAGTAGTTATTCTTAGTTTCGTGAGTGAGTTATAAAAATATAAACAAAGTTGTACAAAAACACGAGATGATGATAAACCTTTTTTTGGGAGAATGTGAACAAAATCGTGAAAAACACAAAGCTATGACAAAAACGTTCTTTGAAAATCGCGTGGGCCCCTTTGGAAATCGAGAGAATAATAAATTGAACCTATTACTTTCAATATTATTTTCCATTTTTAGCAAACTAATTGGTATTCTAACTCTATGCATAATTGATTGACGATAGGAATCGGTTTAGGGCTATTATATTCCAAGTAATGGTGCAACAATTTTATCGAACCATCTTCTAATTAAATTTTTATCCCTTTCATCTCTGTGAAATTTTCATCACCCACTTTTAATGAATTAAAAACACATTAAATACATCACAAGAAGTTGCTTACGAGATACGATACGAAATTGCTGTTCTGTTTTCTATTTTTAACAAGATTAATTGATAATAAAATATCGACCATACATTGAATTCCCTTATAAATAATATAATATACTTCAAAATTGTTTTACATTCATTCATTAAAAAAGAAGCATTGCACGTGTTTGAACTCCTATCAGGCCTTTTCATTCTCGAAATTACTCCTGATAACTCATTTTTAAAGTTAATAAATTCAGTCTTAATTAGTGTAGAATGTTCTGTAAGACTTCAAAGTAGTTATTTCAACATTGAGACTACCAATTTCAAAGGCCACATGCCTGAAGTCTATTGCATTTTTGAAAGCTACTTTGAAATTTTCAAAATTGCTTCTATTGAAACAAACTCTCAACGTTCATTTGGATTTGTTTAATTATCAACGCATTCAATCTACTGTGGACAATCTCTCTTCATAGGAGTCCTCAATCTCACCATCTCGATCTCACAATGAATTTTTTTTCTAATCCTCTATAGCAATCTCATTCTCTCAATTTTTTCAATCTTGTTTGGGGCTTTACCCATAGAAACAAATCGCTCATTATCAATCTCTCAAGCTATTCTGTCCTCTCCAAACTCTTCAAAGTTATTTTGAAAATCACTTTTTCAGTTACTTGAGTAGATGATTACTTAAAACACAGTTTAAAAATAACTGTTTATATAGAAGCACATCGCACATCGCATGTATAACTTTTAAAACATCAACACATAGAAGCTTTTATTCATTGAAAGCGAAAGTTTATGGCCTAGAAAATTATTTGTAACAGGAAAGATACTGAGAATATCAGGAACAATATTTATTTTTCATTATATTTGAAACAATAATAATTATCATCGCAGTAGTTGATATTCAATTGAAAAAATAGAACACAAGAATATCATAAGTGATAGGCCTACTCGTGATAGCCCAATAGTATTGTAGATAAGGAAAGGTCTCTTACTTCGATCATTTACAAACGAGGGAAAACATAAGGATTATCAACCGAACTATTATTAATTAGCTAGCTATGAACCTCTAGATTTCTACAACCACAGTATTTTATTGATGAATTCTAAGAAAATTAATTGAATTTATAATTAATAATTCAATATTTATTCACTCTTACAGACGTAGGAATGATTCAACTCAACTTTCAGCAGAATAAAGCTCCAAAACTGTAATATTCATTGATAAATTAAAAGAAATTATTTTATTATACTCCGTATATTCGATTTGTGGAATTCCACTTCTGATCTTGTATTTCATTGTATTAAATTTCGATCTATATAGCATGATTGAACCATTCGATATACTAAAGCTTGCACTAGCTTTCAACTGTGCCTACCCTCCGAAAACCCTGAACACCTTCTGGAAAATATGGCTTTACAACATGATTTCAATCATCCCATTCCTCATGTTCACGGTTTTGATAACGTTCATAACAATGTCTTCATTTGTTCTGATTGAAATACTTCCAAACATAAGTTTCCAGGAAGGATTTCTAGCTCTGACCGGTTTCGTGATGATCGGCCAATTGCTGTTGATTTTAAGAAATCGAAATGGTTTGGAAAAATTGTTGACAAGTATAGGTGAACATTACAAACAGAAAGACGAGCAGAGAATCGGTTACGAGAGGTTTTGTTTGAGGATACTTGTTGCTATTCTGATTACAATTTTTGGTAGTGTTTTCGGGTGGATAATAGTGAGCGAAATTTTCCCAAGTCGTGCGGTTATTGACGCTAATATTGAAGTTTTTTCAAGAAAATATCCCGAAAGAGTAATCGGGTTTCTGCCGTGGATGCCTTTCGACTACACTGTTTCTCCCTATTTTGAAATTATTCGAGTTCTAGTCTATGCTACGGTTATTATTATAATTCCGTTGGTTACTATTCGACTCGCGTTGATGGCTACTATGATATTGCATGTGATTGGTATTTTCGAGAGTCTAGCGGCAAAAATTGAGAACCTAAAGTTTGGTGAAAGTGAGGAAGGTATAGAAAAGGAGTTGATAGATGTTATCAAATCACATCAGGAGGTTCTTGAGTGAGTAACTTACGGTTGTTTTTGAAATAAAATTTTTCTTAAAATTGAGGTACCCGGTACTGGCGATACTAAAGTCTTTCCAAGCAAAGAAGACATTCTGGTATGATGAGAAAATTACTCTAGCTCGGTTAATATATTGGTTCAAAAATTATAAATTTGGTCTTAAATTGTAGAGTAGAGTGTTTTTCACCAGTTTTAAACCAAATTTATAATGAATTCCAACCAATATTGACAGAGCTGGAGTCATTTTCCCATCTTGCCAGAATGACTTCTTTGCTTGGACAGACCATATCAGTGGGTAAGTAAATATAAAGAGGCTACTATTACCTCTATAATCAAATCAAAACGTATGTCCTGAAAAAGTCAGGATCAGATTTGTAAACCATGAATATATCACAATCAACCATTACATCTTAACAAAGTAATGAATAATCATAGATAGATATTATTAGAACATTTCAGGATGTTTTGAGTGGATACTGTTGTATTGAAAATTATATTTCATATTTTAACTGGAGACTTACAGTTATACAATTAAACAGTAAACAAATAATCTAATAACGGGTAATCATTATGGAACTCTCTTGGAACGTAGTGTATCAAAATATATAACGTAACGTCCCTTAAACATAAAGAATGTAATTATAATCAATGTAATACAAACTGCAACCCACTGGCGGCTCGTGCCCACGAAAAAGGTGAAGTGCTGTACAGTAAAAGATAAGAGCACTTCACCTGTTTAGTCGGTGCCAGTGCGAGTGCGTGCAACCACGTTTTTACGAATACCACGAAGCTGATTCAATGTTTTTTTATATATAGAATACCAGTTATTAGTCCTGTTTATTGGAAATGTTGTAGATAAATAATTTTTTTTATCAATTTTTGAATAAATTTCCAATTAATTGTTTCAGAATCTCGAAAAATCTGGTGGAGTTCTTCAGGCCAATAATCTTGTTGAAAGCTGTATTTTCATTTTGGATGTTTGCAGTATTGATGGTGGTAATAACCGAGGTAACTTCCAGTCAATGATTTGTGAAAATATCTCAATTATTAATGATGAATATATGGAGCATTTTCTATGATTAGTTTGAGAATTTTCAGGAATTCAGAAAAAGGAGTATATTATTCAGAGCATTATCTATTATAAGTATGTGAATTCAAATATATTTTCAAGCGTTGATAGATGTTGGATTAAAGCTGAGATAATAATCAATTTCACATTAATAAATTATAAAACTGATAATTATTTTATAGTCAGTGCTGTATTTGTCTTCCTGATGATTCATGATTCATGATTCATGAAACATGAATAAAAATTCATTTATAATGAGATAATACTGAACATGACTTTCATAAAAAGTAAATGCTATTTTTTCTGTAACTTAATGCTGAGTAGACCTCTGGTTGTGAGTGAGATATTGTGGTAGTTATCCGTATTGAGTGAAAAGACATGATATTTCAATCCATAGACTTCATCAACACCATTATAAATCTCTTGTAAACTCTCAGATTAACAGAGCTTATTTATAATGGTTTAGCAGCCAAAACCGGTATCTCGATTATTGATAGGTCTGTGAATTGACAATATCTTCGTATTTCCATTTAATTGCTCCTGTGCCTCAATTCAAATTAATTCATGAATTGGGAGGGGAAAATTATCAATTTTCATTTCTATTTATATCTTTAATATTTGAATTAAAGAACAACTATTTATATCTGTATTATATGTTCAGTATTTAATAAAATATCAATTTTGGTTTTTATTAATAAACCTTTAAATGGGTTTTATTTCAACTCCAACATATTTAAAGGGCATTGACGTTGATATTTTATAATTAATACTAATAAACATAATAATCTGTTATAAACATATAACAGATATGAACAGAGATGAAAATGAAAATTGATACTTCTCTTCTTTCAATTTATATGATATTTTATTAAATATAATATACATTGATATTAAGTAGCCCTAGGCAAAAAGGAAATATTGTTGAATGTTATATATTTTTTAGTATGGAATAATATAATAATTTGAATGTATAAATAAAATGAAAATATAGGCCTATATTTTTAATTTTGTCTCTAATTGTATTTTCAGGAACCAATTGGCTCATCGATATTCATCAACTGTGCATTCTGTATGCTATGCAGTGGATACGAATTATTACTGGATTGCTGGAGTGGCGAACAATTAGCCAGAAAAGTCAGTCCATTTATTTGAAAAATAAAATTTCATAATTCCTTAAGTTTACCTTAAACTTACTTTACTATTCCTTTAATTATTACTTTAATCATTCCAAAAATAGAATTCTATTAAATTAGATGAACAATGATACAGTACCTACATCCAGAACTATGTAACTAATAGTGGAATTACTCCCTAGCTTCAACTGCATAGGGCTACATCGAATTATAATACGGTACCGGTATACATTGATATAAATAATATACATTCATTTAATAATAACTTATACATTCATTCAATAATATTCATTTATAAGTAGCCCTAGTCGAAAACGAATTATTGAAATGGCTGATCAACCAAGAATAGTTTGTTTGTATCATGTCCTGAAACATCCACATACTGTGGACAGAGGATGAGTCAACATATAGGTGTGAAAACACATGATAAAATGTTCACAAATCGAAATATAATAGAAATTATTTGAAGGGTAGGCCTACTAAGATTGATATTTTATTAAATAATATATATTTCTCGGTTGTGTATAATGAAATAACAAGTTGGGAACCACTGCTCTAGTCTATTCAAACTCAAATCAAGATTTGTATTGATTTGATATAGATTTGTATCTATATAGTTAGGCCTACTGAATATAAATTGAGAGTGATTCCTTTTTAATATTCAGTGCTTTTGAGGGTTAAGGTAAGAGAGGTCCAACTACGCCCTAACTTCGCCCTCCCAGGATATCAAATAAAGGCAGCCATTCTATTCTACATACGAGGAAGAATATTATATTGCTCATTGTATTGTAATCTAGTAAATTAATGATAAATTATTTTGAAGTTTAAACACTTTTTATTCAATAAATATTATCTTTATCAGATTATTTGATATATATTTTTCGGTTGTATATAATGAAATAAAAAGTTGAGAACCACTGCTCTTAGTCTATAGAGAGGCCTACTGCATAGAAATTGAGAGTGATATTCTTTTAATATCCATCCAGTGCTTTTGAGGGTTAAGTGTAAGAGAGGTCCGGCTGCGCCCTAACTTCGTCCTCCCAGAATATCAAATAAAGGCAGCCATTCTGTTCTATTGTATATTAATCTTGTAAACTAATGATAGATTATTTTGAGGTTTAAACACTTTTTATTTAATAAATATTATAAAATTATTTGATTTTTCCACAGAGTGAAAAAGTGGGTGTGGCTGCATACCAGTGTCAGTGGGATAGGATGTTGAACGGTGCCAGGAGAAATCTGGTGCTGCTCACTTTGAGAGCTCAGAGACCGATACAGCTGGATGTCAGGCCTTATTTGATTCCAATGTCTCTCAAAACTTATGTTCAGGTACAGAAATATTGCATATACAGGGTGTTTCAGGAGGAATGTGCAATACTTCTCAGGCTGATTCCTAACACGAAGTAGACGAAAAAGTTCCATGGGACCAACCCCCAAAAACGCTTTGTTAACGAGATAAAAATGGCGAAAAATTGAGATTTTTCAAAATATATTAATTTTTCTAATTTTTTAGAGGCTTTAGTGAGGTTCAAAAATGATCAATTCCTATGTAAAATTAGCTGAGGAATTCAAGAAAACCAGTTCCAAGTTTGTAACTACAACGGTTATTGAGATAATTGGAAAAATATGCTAGAAAACGCAATTTTTTTCAACAATAAGGGTTATAACTGGATAAGGAATCCTAAAATTGTATTTTTTTATTAATGGAAGTTGAAGAGAGTCAGATTCTCAACAAAAAGTTGAATGGCGGCGATTGTGTAAATCTTACCCAAATCTCAGAAATGGCGATCAAAAATCGCAAAATTGACAAGAGTGATAAATTTGTGTTTAGTAGCGATTTTGCGATTTTTGATCGCTATTTCTGAGATTTGGGTGAGATTTACACAATCGCCGCCATTTAACTTTTTGTTTAGAATCCGACTCTCTTCAACTTCCATTAATAATAAATACAATTTTATAATTCCTTATCCAGTTATAACCCTTATTGTTGAAAAATGGCGTTTTTTAGCATATTTTTTCAATTATCTCGATAACCGCTAAAGTTACAAACTTGGAACTGGTTTCATTCAATTCCTCAGCTAATTTTACATAGGAATTGATTATTTTAGAACCTCACTAAAGCCTCTAAAAAATTAGAAAAATTAATATGTTTTGAAAAATCTCAATTTTCCGCCATTGTTATCTCGGTAACAAAGCGTTTTTGAGGGTTTGTCCCATGGAACTTTTTTGTCTACTTGGTGTAAGGAATCAGCCTGAGAAGTATTGCACATTCCTCCTGAAACACCCTGTATATTAATATAAGGCCCTTCTTGGGCTATTGAGCCATTGACAAATAAACGAACAAAAATATTACCTATATCACATAGAGTTCCCAACAAAAAAACTTCCAACTGCTGAACACTTTGTAGTTGTTCTTCTTCAAAACTATTGTGTAACTCTTTCAAATTCAGCTTCAGTTGAATCTGTCTTCTGTTTTGAAAAACATCATTCGATCGCCACGCCAATCTTCAGTGTTTTGTTGCGAACCCCACTTGAATCAATATTTGTGTCAAAAATTAAATTCTCTAATTTTTGGCAAAATTAGTAATCAGTTGAATTATCTCATAAGCAATTCATTCAATCAAATAGGCTAGTATATAGTTTGATTTCGTTAGTTGAACCAAAGACAATCAAGCCACGTTTACACTGGAATGTTAATAATTTGATAATAACTTTTATATAATAATACCTTATTCAAAAAAGTTATTAACATTCTGGTGTAATCGTGGCATTGGAGTACTTATAGGTACGGTACGTGGTAATAATGGTTAGTCTGAGGTTGAACTAAGAATTAATAAAATTGCCAAAAGGCTACAGTAGCCTATTGAATACTTTTCTGAAAAAATAGCTTCAAAGTAGCCTTCCTTGCTTATGTATGGAGAATGTTTTTTGGATGCTATTTGATTTTTTTTTGGTACCGTATACTTTAAGTTATGTTTTCATGAATCATTCAGAAGGAGATTTGAACTTCTTATTTCAGGAGACAGAAATATGATTTGAAGAGTTTTTTATCGATACAGTTACCTATCTTATATGGTAGCCACTAAAGAGACTCTTAGAGACTTTTAGACACACACTTTAAAATACTTATACAGTCTCTATAGCAGCCACCAAGATATTAACTTTTCATCAATGAGAATTCTTTTATTTTTCAGATAATGAAGGCGTCGTTCTCATGTTATACACTGCTCCTTAACATCAAGGCTGAGAAGCATTAATCGTTGGGCTACTATTAATATTTTCAAGTAAAATTGAGTGAATTAGAACAAAGATTATTGGAAAATATTCTCATCAACAATAAATATTTTGATGGGAGAGCTTTTTGTGATTTTCATTCCAACTTCCATGATAAATATAAAATACTCGTATGTAAATTTATTTATTGTTACAATTGCTACTTGATAGCAAGTATTTTATGCAAAGGTAATAATGAGTGAGTGAATTATGATGCTTACATGGTAAGAATAGATGAAAGTATTCAAAATTCTGGGAATAAGAAATGCATTGGGGCCTAGGATGTAATGGATTTATAAGTGTAATGTCTCTGAAAACTGACGCTCAGGTAGAGAAATAATGAATATTGTGATGAAAATTTGTTCAATACAACTCTCATACATTATAGCTGACGCAAAAAAGTCAGGCGGGTTCGTCTTTTACTTGTGCGTTCCAACAGCTGATTTTGTCGATTAGAGTTGTCATTCAGCTATGTCTGGATGATGTTTTTGAAATCAAAAGAGACAAACAATGTTTTACATCAGCTATAAGATAGTTACATCATAATAGACAGAAACGAAACCATCCAACTTTTTGGCGTAAGCTGAACTATAGAGATATAGATTAGCATTAGAATATTCAGAAGAATTGAAATATTTAATGGCTACAATAGACCCAAATTCATGATGAAGTGTAAAGTGTACACTACTTGTTGCAGTTCTTGCTTTTGGGTAAAAATGAAAAAAAAAACAGAAGAAATCTAACGCAAGAAATAATAGATTTATTGATTCTAATATTATCAACAACATATAACATAAAAATCTTCGATTAAATGTTAATTGATTACAAAAACAAGTAAAGTAGAAGTTTATAATTTGTCAGATAACGAATGTCTCCATCACAAAAATATTCAAGAATTCTGCAAAAACGATCTGGTCCAAAACGCTCTGGCAGACAGTCCTGACAGATCAGAACATAGATAACTAGAAATTTGTCAAATTAAGAAAATCTACTTTACTGACCGAGCAGACACAGCCGACTTTCACATTCACGTATAGTCTGTCCAAGCAAAGAAGACATTCTGGCAAGATGGAAAACTGACTCCGGCTCGGTAAATACTGGTTTGAAGGTGTAAATTTAGTATAAAATTGTAGATCAGAAAGTTTCGTAAACTTTGAGACCAAATTTATAATATTTGACACAATATTGACCGAGCTGGAGTAATTTCCCATCTTGCCAGAATGTCTTCTTTGCTTGGACAGACTATATCATACTACATTTTCTATCATCTACATGTATCGATCCTCTTGTTTTGAAATTAATCTCTATAATAAAATAAAAATGTTGAATATTCACGATCATAACCAACATAGTTATTAATTATTATAGGAACAAATTTCAAAACATGAGGCTTGATACACATAACACAATACAACAATGTGAAAATCAGCTTATCTCAGTCTCTATCCAATGTCTAAAGAATAGTATTTTATACAGCTTGGTCTCTATCTAGTAAATAAATAAATAAATCTATTCACAATCACTATTGAATTTGATTCCGATGCTATTTGCTTTCTTTATCATCGGGTTTTTTGGAAACATAGTTCATAAAGTCTGTAAAATTTTCGAATTCAGTCCTTCCTTGTGAGCCTTCTTTTGTAATTCGCGGCAGAATTGCTCCCATTCTCATTCTGAAGTCTTGTAGCTAAAATAGAGCAGAAAAATCTTATGATTAAAATAGAATTAGTACGCATACTCTGTCCAAGCAAAGAAGAGCATCTGGCAAGATGGGAAATGACTCCAGCTTGGTAAATATTTGTTCAAGAATTATAAATGTGGTCTTAATAATAGATAAAATTGTTTCCTACAATTTGAGATCAAATTGATAATTTTTGAACCAATATTGACCGAGCTTGATTCATTCCCCCATCTTGCCAGAGGGTCTTCTTTGCTTGGATAGACGACATGTAGGTAAGATCAAGAAAGGGTAAGATATGTCTAGGTTAGATGAATAGGTAAGATTGACAATCATGAAAAATTATAATAAATCAATATACGGTATACATACAATATATATGTACATATTATAATATACTATACAATAAAATATATTATACTACACATATACAATCATAATACATTATATATGTATTTTGATTGTATATTATACAGCTGGCGCCACAAAGTCAGGTGGTTTCATCTGTTACTTGTACATGATGTAACCTACTAACAGCTGATGCAAACCATCTATTGTCCCTCTTAATTTCATAAACATCATCCAGGTAGGCGGGTAGGCCTATAGCTTAAAGACAACTCTAACATTGACATCAACTGTTGGAGCGCGCATCCAACAGCCCATGTTGTCAATTAGAGTTGTCATTTAGCTATGCCTGGATGATGTTTTTGGAATCAAGAGACAACAGTTGCTTTACATCAGCTGTCAGTAGGTTATTTATTTATTTTTGTCTTTCATAACAGGCGAAGTTAGGACTCGTAGGTCCTCTCTTACACTCAACCTTACAACATGTACAAGAGACAGACGAAAGAGCTTAACGTTTTAGCGTAGTAGCTGTATAAACTCATTAAAAAATGAGTTATTAATTTCATCCTTTCATAAAAATTAATGAATTGGCACTTGATAGATCCATTTTGATTGGAACTTTTCTTGCGCAGGAGAATGAACTTTTGAGTTTTATTATATGACGCCATTGATCCAAGGTAGGTATTAACTTGTGCCAGCCAGAATTGCGACGGTTCTACTGGATGTATGTGGGATGGTCATTATGTAGTGGGTAACTTTTTCGCAGGAAGGACCATTCTATTTATTCAATATAACAGCCGCCATCTTGGCAAGTTTTCATCTCACGGAATCAAAAATTAAAGATGGTTTCTCAAGGATGTCTAATTAATTCAAAGGAAAACTGATTTTTGATACAAAATGACTAAGAAATTTAATAAAATTGGATTATTAATACTACTACAAATAATTAAACTGTGACAAATTAAACATATTATTAAGTTAATAGTAATGCAATTTTACAGCTGTTTTTGGACTGCCGGTTTGCTGAAACTGACATTGGACTGTATGGACCCTAATGTCCGGTTTTTCCAAACACACTCAAACTTGAGGGAGCCTCAAGTTTACATTCAACAGTACTTGGCATAGAAAATGTCAGCTGTTCTATCAAAATTTGAGGGTCCCTCAAGTTTGAGTGTGCTTGGAAAAACCCGGCATAAGAGTTCTACCATAGATATACTAAGCTAAGCTATAGTTAGTTAGTTAATAGTAATATGTGTATAATTAGTCTATGGTTCTACATTCACTGACAGTTCGGAATGTTCAAAAACTGTAAGAATGTGGAAAACCGGCAATCCAAAATAGCTTTGAACCGGCAGACCGATCGTTGAACAATTAAACTGTCAGTGGATACAAAATGTTTAATTTGTTTCTTTTCTGAATTTGTCTTTTGATTCTTCGTTTTTTAGACTTATATTACACAAGTACACAACAAAATTGTACAAAACTAGAGTGGGTAATTGTTTACAAACTCAAAAATTGTACAAAACTCGAGTGGGAAAGTGTTAACAAACTAATATCTTATTTCACCGTCGTCTTTGACTCGGCTGGAAACACATTTATTCGTTTGTAAACACGATCTTTCCACCCTCGTAACATAAGCTACTATTTCCCAGTTAAAACTCACGTTTTCAGCACCAGACAACTTCCAAATGCCGTAAAACAGCAGGCTGCAGCCCGACACTGCGTACATTGTGCCGTACTTTAGGGCACGCATCGCTAGCGCCGTCCCACTCTCGGGCAGTTCACTGGAGGCGAACAGCCCCTTGGAGAACATTTTCGGATCTTTTCGTTTGGCCAGCGCCAAAGTGGAGCCAAAGGCGACAAACGCCGAAATGCCTGTCACTGACGCTAGGAAGAGGGACTCTGGAAAACAAGAAGGAATAAAAAGAATAATACTTATTGTCATAACTCATGAACACAAAAAATGCTGAAGTTACAAAACCAAAGATTAAAATCATTAATTATAAAGAAACAAATCAGATGAAGAACAACAGATTTATGTTTAGAGAAACTTCATTAGCATCAGCTGAATTATTAATGATAACAGGTGACAGAGTTATTGTAATAATTGAGAGTGATCAGAGGAAATATGATTTAAAATTTAAAAAAATTGTATTATTGAATTTGATGGTATAGTCTGGTCGTAAACAAATAACATTCCTTCAAAATGGGACCTTGAAGCGAGTGTAACTGCGCATGCACATCAGATCTAAAAATTTTAGTGTGAAATAACTTCTGCCAGCCTGTCACTGTTGGGATGTGTTGAGAGACAGGTGGTGTATTGAGAGTGGGACTATTTTCATATCGACTGGTGGCAGCATTGAGCTGCTTCCATTTCGAAGGATTGTCTATTGAGTGCTACCAGTCTATACCTATTGAATTTAATTTTATAATATAATTGAATAGTATGAGTAGAATGTGGAGGAAAAGAAGGGAACAGAAAGGAGAGGAGGGAGAAGGTAGGGAAGAGGGAAGAAGGAAGGAGGTAAAGAAGAGGAGAAAGGCAAAGAAGAGATGTTTGGATGTAATGGGTCAACATGAAAAATTTTAAAAGAAACAAGTAGCTTGTACTGGCATAATAAAGAATGAAAATGATATCCTGACATGATACAAATGATTACTCAACACTAGATTGATTACCTTTCCATTTTATTTGATCATCAACTTTGATAAGTTTTGCTTTTAATGTCTCGTCTAATACCTCTGAATTCACTTCAGAATGTTCAGCCATCACTAATAGGATTTATGCCATTATTTCTTTCCAAGAACTAGAAACTTTGAATTTCAGAAGATTAGAAAGACTAGTGTTTTTAAGTGCACATCTGCTAAGCCTTTTATAAATAAATTCGAATATCTATTGAATAAGTTACTACGATTTTAAACTAGCAATAATTAGAAAAATAAATACAAGAAATTACTGCAAACAACTCCCATGTAGGCAAAATTAAGGTTAGGAAGAGGAACATGAACATCAATAAATTTTTTGAGGTTAGGATTTGAAATATTTCGGGAGTTAGCAAGCTAGCCAACCTAAACAATCCAATCAGTTTTCATCGGTTATTTTATCTTATCAAGTAAAGGTCACCTCACAATAGAATAATTATTGTGATGAATGATTCATATATGATATAATATTGATCCTTGAAATAATTGACAAGCAAAGTCAATTTCTTCACTTTGTTTCGAAATCTCACGTGATGTTGTGGTGGTAGCAGTGGGCTAGGGCTGTGGTTGTGGTAGTGGATTTTTCAGTGAGTGTGTGTAGTTGTGATAGTGATGTCTGAAGTAATTGATGTTTCTGTAATATTGTACTTTTTATACCTTTCAAATACAGCTCAATTTCCATTGAATAGTTTATCTTAATCCACAAGATCTCGGCCAGTTTGAGCATCTCGTAATGGTTCGAAAACGTTTGTCAAGCTCTGTGAACCTTGTGATTGTTTCTTTATTTGGTTTTTGAAGGTTATGGTGGCATGATAATGCCAGCTGTCAAAACTATTAATGGTTACAAATCCTGACAATTTTCAACATGGGGATTATTCGGGAATACCCGTAGAAGATAGCAGTACACATGCGGAAGCTAAGATGACACTACCGACTCACGTAACTCGAAAATGGGAACTTTTCCCTGGCAGGAATCGGTTCTGCTGCGATGGCCGAATTATGATGGCACCCCAAACCAGTGTCTTTTTCGTCACTGTCAGCCTCATCTGTGTCACTTCTACGTTATTCTTCTACTTTGAGTAAGTACTGAGTTGATACTTAACTCTTGAACAACTTTTACAAACGAGGGAGTGAAGCTTACTTTGCAAACTTGCATAACAAACTCTACCTTGGAGATGATTTGCAGATTGAGCATGACATAAACAATGTGATGCTTTGTTGTTCTTGGATCCACAAGCATTTAGAACTCAAACTTATTCTAATTTGGTTCTATTCACATGACAAAGCCGATCTGGACGCCTCAGTCCTTGGCAACGTTAAAAAATTAAAATTCTACTGGTAAGTTTCGGGATGGTCTTTGAAGAAAACGTCTTTTGTTAGGATGAGCGCTTTCTTTTAGAGATAGATATGAATGGCACATGAGGCCTGTACTCATTTCGGTCGAGGCCACGAACATGGACCTCAACCACTAAACAATGAGAGAGTGCCTGGCATGGTAAGTACGGGAATGTCTCTCTCACAAATAATTCGCTTTCACGTTGCGAGCATACCGTCAGGTCCATTCTAGATGAGCGTCGAAAACGCGGCGTTTTCTAGAATTATGGGCCTCAGATAGAGAACGTTCGGCCCACCTTCCCCTTAACTGTCCTTTTCTTTAGAATTATAAGTTTTATTTGTCTAAAACCTATGTTTCCACTAGCCTACAAATAACAAATTCCTTCATGGACTGAAAATTAGGAAGGCCTGACTTGGGCTATCTTCTGCAGAAAACGAACTGACCAAATTCAGTTCTAAGCCCCACCCTTAGAAATTAATTAATGGCTCTCATGTGGTAGGAGTTGAAGTTTCATCTCGTGTTCTCGTAGCTTCTATATTTTTATACAAAATTCTCATTCAACTTATTCAGAATTTATTTACTTTACCAGTCGTTACCAAGGACTGGGGTTTCTAGATCGGCAGTATCAATTATTGAGAAATCATTACCAGAGCGTGGTCGTTTGTGTTGTGGAGGAACAGCCACCTCAAAAATAGTCCACTCTCAGTTGCTCTGTAATGTCATTAATTAGCCTTCATCCAAATCAGAACTGTCCAGTGACTTTTGCGCCACCTTGTATAATATTTAACACAGAGGTGAAGGATATTGAGAGATGAATAATTTGAAGACATCTCCATTTTAATTTAAAGTTGTTGAAATATATACACCTAGGTGAAGCTGGCTACAAGCTGTCACCTGTTGAAGCAGGTACCACAAACTGAGGAAATAGATTTAGTGCTAGTCTGTGGCGATACCTCTCTTCGTGCCTTTTTAGCTCACGCGAACTTACTATACCTATATATTACTATACCAGTGCGACCACTACCTCAGGCGGTTGAAATGTAGTATAAGTCATGTGAAAACTTATAATTTCTCTCTAATAAGTTTCAAAAACTCATATTTTCAATGTAACTCATCATTGCTGTAAGTGTAAGTCAGGACAATTACTCTCTCAACATACTAAAGTAGTAATAAAATTTCACTTTTAACCTGACGTGCTTGGATTGTGCTTGAAAGGATGCTATAGAACTATTCATGTTAATCTCAAATATCAGGGAGAGAATTCTTAGAATCTTGAAGAATATATGATACTGAATATATGGCACTCAGAATACTGGACCTGAGTGATACCTTTTCAACAATAATTATGAAATAGATAAACTATGTTATTTTCTAAATTTTACAAAACTCTTATTGATTAAATCAAGACATGAAACTTTCTTCCAATTCAAAAATCTCAAGTTTTTTTTTTAATAATTGTTTTTAAAACTTGTCTCAATAGACAACCCATTTATTTTTAGTTAATAAAATCAAATTCATATGAATGCTTTTTGAACATCCTATCTCTATATTCTCTTTATAAAAGTTTGAGAATTATTTTAATATTTTTCCGAAATCATGTTATTCTATGTCTCTTATTTCCTTGTCAATTTGATAGCTTTTAAAACGCATTCCATTCCGTTCAAAAATAATTTGAAGAAAAATAAAGCTCGTAAAATTCATAATTGAATGTCAACTTTTTTAGGATTTTTCATTTTAATCATACTACGCTATCTTGTTGCTAATCTAGTGCGTTTTAATGTATTGCAGTTCATTCTAGGAAAAAATTGAACTCGTAAAATGTTTTAATGCAAGTTTTTTGTAACATTTCCCATGAATCCGTGCTATTTTATGGATCATAGCCTATCTCGTGAATATATTTTTGTTCACATGATCAAATATTGAAAGGTCATTTGAGTTCATTCAATAATCAATGATGTAATACTGATTTTATTCCCTCGTCTAGAATTGTTTAAAAAGTATTATTCATCTTGGAAATGACGTAAAATTCTTTGTTTTATGGCTTGTCTATGTTAATAAAAACTGATGAGTTTCTAGAGAGTATCATATTACTTTATCTATCTTAAGTACCTAATTTTCTTATCTAGTAGATTAACCTAGATTCTCTTTCAAGTGGAAAACAACTATTTATTCAAGGGTAAAATCTATGTTCAATATATAATCTTTATCACTATTCTATTGTATTTTCATTTGTGAAAAGCTCTGTAACATTTAATGGTATCTTGATTAATATATTCGTTCCTCTTCAAATTTAATTATAAATTATTTTGAAATAATCCCCAACGAATAGTATAAATTAATGATTAGGAGTTTAGTGAGTGATAGCTTGCTTCAAAGAGCTCTCTATAAACTTGAAGAATTATTTATTATCACAAAAAATTAATTTGCATTGACAAAAGTCACTTACTTCAACTGTGATTCGAGAGCTACAATTAATACGAAAACTTTATTTGTACCATAGACTCATTTTACATAGTATAGCCTACTGGGAAAATAGAATGTTATGCTGCTACTATTAAATCATCCAGTAATAGGCCTACCTAAAAGAAATTTGAACAGTTTGATCATTGGTAGTGGAAGAGAATTTGCTTGCCTCCAAATTCTAAACTATGAAGTAAGCTCTCAAATTATCTTTGAAACGGTAATAGCTTTTCTTTTAGAATTTAGATGAAGTTGAGTACTGAAATGTCTAGAAATGTTTCGGCTCTGAGAAATATCATATCAACCTATCTCTTATATTTACTTGAATAAGCTTTCAGTTGCTCGTAATTGCCCACTCAAGATTGAAGTATTGACTAATAACTCATTTCTTTCATCTTTATAGGTTGGTGCAGTAAACTTTTCGAACCTATAGCCTATTATTTGAAGCGAATATTCTTCAATCAGCTAGTATCAATAGCTGATGGCAAAAAGTTTGGCGGTTTCGTCTGTCTCTTATACGTGATGTAACCTAATAACATCCGATGTAGGCTATAGCATCTATTGTCTCTCTTGGTTTTAAAAACATCTTCTGTGAATAGATAAATGACAACTATATTTGACAACATCAGCTGTTGGAGTGTAGAAGGAGAAGACAAAACCGCCAAACTTTCTGGCGTCAGCAATAATCAGCGTAATTAATGGAATCTTTACTGGATAAATAATCATTAATTTTTCATTTTTAACAATTTTTAAATAATCAGATTTTTTTTCATTTAACCATAATATTATGCTAATTCTACTCAGGTATAGCAGTAGAATTAGAATGCATTCCTAGTGGATTGAAAGATGAAGATGGCACCAGTCATGAATAAGCTGTAGTGATCAAACACATAAAATGAATGGAGGTGATCATATGATTCAATGAATGTCATCTTTGTCTTTTAGCCCACTATGAATGCAACCTTAGGGTCCTCATCAACTGTCAGTTCGAACTGACACTTCGATCGTCCAACGTTCGTACTGCTAGATTACAGATATTTTGGACTGTCAGTTTCTCCACACACAAGTTTTGACTGTCACAGTCGGAACTGGCAGTGGATGTGTTTCCTTGAGCCGCTTTCACATTGGTTTATTGTATTGGGTAAGGAGCCTCATGTTTTGAATTTTGTCCCCATAATATCATATGTGGTTTACGATCTCGGATATTGAAAATTTGTTATAATAGAGAAGAATTTTAAGACATGATGCTCAATACTCGATACAATTAAATACTCCTAAATGAAAACAGCCTTGGATTCTGCACACTATCTATCGATGTCCAAACAAAGAAGACATTCTGACAAGATGGGAAAATGACTCAAGCTCGGTTAATATTGGTTCAAAAATTATCAATTTCATCTCAAATTGTAGGAAACCATTTGTTCTACTATTAAAACCACATTTATAATTCTTGAACAAATATTGACCAAGCTGGAGTCATTTTCCCATTTTGCCAGAATGACTTCTTTGCTTGGACAAACTATGAATTTACACTTTTATCAGAGATGTTGTGGAAGTGAAAACAAAGTTTTCCAGTGATGATGAAGCCCCGAGTATGGAAACTTGAGTATGTTTTTTTAAATAAACTTTGTGGATCTGACAACCTTTGTTTTAACTTACCTAAACTGTGAATTCTCTGATTTTTTTCAGATTTCTACTATCGTAAGATTGCAGCTTTGACGTCTAATGAGATCGGGCTCTATAGAAGTTGTATAGATCTTTTCCCAATTGCTACTAGATTCCTCTATCAATTTTAAAGTTCTTAATGTTTTTCCTGTGTTTTCCAGCTGCCCGTACCTTACAATCCACCTATCACCGGCTATTCCGGCCGTGGGCGGATTTCTATTTCTGTTCGTGATGGCGGCTCTACTACGGACGAGTTTCAGCGATCCGGGAGTTATTCCGCGCGCCACCAGTCATGAGGCTGCCTATATTGAAAAACAAATCGGTGAGAATCTACTATAGTCTGTTCAAGCAAAGAAGACATTCTGGCCAAATGGGAAAACGATTCCAGCTCGGATAATATTGATTAAAAAATTATAGATTTGGTCTCAAATTGTAGGAAACAATTTGATATACTTGTAATGCCACATTCATATTAATTATCGTATAATTAATTAACTATTAAAGTATTGAACTCTAATTATTGAAATAAACTAAGAATCGAAAAAGTAGAAAGTCACTCCCCTGGAGAATTAAATTCTCTTTCTAATGACTTAAAGAATGTGAAATTCTGTCCATAAATAGAGGCTCCATCTGCTCCAAGAGATTGATAAAAATTACATTGTTCTTATGGGGCTTGATTTTGCCGTTTGGCAGTTTGTCGTTAACTAGCACCCACTCTTAAAAATAAGACTTATTCTATTATGCAGACTATAAACATTATCCATCATGATGTTAATGTTTTCTGAATGATGTTTGCTTTGACTAATGTTTTCCATAATGATGATGTTTGGTGGACCTATGACGAATGTTTTCTATGTGATTTTTGGTTTTGGCTAATGTTTTCTGAATGATGTTTGCTTTGACTAATGTTTTCCATAATGATGATGTTTGGTAGGCCTATGACGAATGTTTTCTATGTGATTTTTGGTTTTGGCTAATGTTTTCTGAATGATGTTTGCTTTGACTAATGTTTTCCATAATGATGATGTTTGGTGGACCTATGACGAATGATTTCTATGTGATTTTTGGTTTTGGCTAATGTTTTCTGAATGATGTTTGCTTTGACCTATGACGAATGTTTTCTATGTGATTTTTGGTTTTGGATAATGTTTTCTGAATGATGTTTGCTTTGACTAATGTTTTCCATAATGATGATGTTTGGTGGACCTATGACGAATGTTTTCTATGTGATTTTTGGTTTTGGCTAATGTTTTCTGAATGATGTTTGCTTTGACCTATGACGAATGTTTTCTATGTGATTTTTGGTTTTGGATAATGTTTTCTGAATGATGTTTGCTTTGACTAATGTTTTCCATAATGATGATGTTTGGTGGACCTATGACAAATGTTTTCTATGTGATTTTTGGTTTTGGCTAATGTTTTCTGAATGATGTTTGCTTTGACCTATGACGAATGTTTTCTATGTGATTTTTGGTTTTGGATAATGTTTTCTGAATGATGTTTGCTTTGACTAATGTTTTCCATAATGATGATGTTTGGTGGACCTATGACAAATGTTTTCTATGTGATTTTTGGTTTTGGCTAATGTTTTCTGAATGATGTTTGCTTTGACCTATGACAAATGTTTTCTATGTGATTTTTGGTTTTGGATAATGTTTTCTGAATGATGTTTGCTTTGACTAATGTTTTCCATAATGATGATGTTTGGTGGACCTATGACGAATGTTTTCTATGTGATTTTTGGTTTTGGCTAATGTTTTCTGAATGATGTTTGCTTTGACCTATGACGAATGTTTTCTATGTGATTTTTGGTTTTGGATAATGTTTTCTGAATGATGTTTGCTTTGACTAATGTTTTCCATAATGATGATGTTTGGTGGACCTATGACGAATGTTTTCTATGTGATTTTTGGTTTTGGCTAATGTTTTCTGAATGATGTTTGCTTTGACCTATGACGAATGTTTTCTATGTGATTTTTGGTTTTGGATAATGTTTTCTGAATGATGTTTGCTTTGACTAATGTTTTCCATAATGATGATGTTTGGTGGACCTATGACGAATGTTTTCTATGTGATTTTTTGTTTTGGCTAATGTTTTCTGAATGATGTTTGCTTTGACTAATGTT
Organism: Sogatella furcifera; assembly: GCA_017141385.1. Lineage (NCBI taxonomy): Eukaryota > Metazoa > Arthropoda > Insecta > Hemiptera > Delphacidae > Sogatella > Sogatella furcifera. The sequence goes on from CM029556.1 coordinate 26,958,693, forward strand.
TTCCATAAATTATGTTTGGTAGACCTATGACGAATGTTTTCTATGTGATTTTTGGTTTTGGCTAATGTTTTCTGAATGATGTTTGCTTTGACTAATGTTTTCCATAATGATGATGTTTGGTGGACCTATGACGAATGTTTTCTTTGTGATTTTTGGTATGAGAAATGTTTTCCGAATGATGTTTGCTTTGACTAATGTTTTCCATAATGATGATGTTTGGTGGACCTATGACGAATGTTTTCTATGTGATTTTCGGTTTGAGAAATGTTTACCGAATGATTTCAGAGGTGCCAAACAGTGCCAACTCACTGATGTACCGGCCTCCGCCGCGGACGAAAGAGGTGATGGTGAAAGGTCAGCCGGTGAAATTGAAGTACTGCTTCACTTGTAAGATATTCAGGCCGCCAAGAGCTTCGCACTGCAGCCTATGTGATAATTGTGTCGGTGAGTACGGCGATTATAGCTATTTTTTATACTTTCAAGGGTTGATTTATGTTGGAGCTGTGATACGCGATCCCAGCTCTGATTCTAGATTATATTAATGTAGGTACTTTCTATCGAGCCTGTCTGATGATAGTAATGTACCTTCTAATAAGCCTGTCGCTATGTTGGAGCTATTTAATTATCAAACCAGTATCACAGTTCGGATCACTTGTTACAGCTCAGTCTTAAAATTCTACTCAAAATGTCCAATATGTCAAAAAGGAGAGGCTTAAGGCAAGGCTTAGTCTTGGAGTTTCTACTATACTATGATATACAAATCATATGATATGATGTATGATATCATTCCTTCCTTTAGTAGAAGGCCATGGCCAAAAAATTGGCAACTGTGTAGAATAGGAAATTGGGTCCATTTAAAAGCATTGAAATCATTCTCTAATCAGCTGTTCTAATGAATGCGTTTCATGTGTGCGTTCTCACATTTTACTTGCTACAAATCATGAGCTATTTTGATAAACAACTGTCTATTTTTGATCTTTCTTGCTAATCTCTATCACAAACTATTACAAAAAACACAAAAGGAATTCTATACGAAGAGTTTCATGAACGTTTTTTATAAAATCATGCTCAAAGAGAGAAAAACTTAGTCAACATGCATGATTTGATTTGTATCTGTGCTTTCATATGAAAAGACTGTGTCTACGGTGCGACGTTGCCATATTATCAGGGCAGGGTCTTCTACTAAAGGAAGCTATGATGATATAGATGTAGAACTATGTATATATCATGTAGCACCCGCGCCTCACCTTATTTGACATGTTCTTACCCTAATTCCTGATTGTTCATGGGTCTGATGAGTTTTATCATGCGGTCAACACCGTTAAAAATGTCAAAACCATCAAGTGGTATATCAGAAGATAGACTGTTGAAGTGCAATAGTAGTAGCAAAACATTCAATTGCAGTTATTCAAATAAATATTAGAATCGATAGCTGTCTTATCATAGTATGAATCCTTGATTTATCAGGGTCCACATCCACTGCCAGTTTGATTGTTTACAGCTGATCACTTAACGATCGGCATGCCGGTTTACAGCTGTTTTGGACTGCCGGTTTGTCCATCAACCTACCTTAACTGTCACATTCCGAACTAACAGTGGATGTAGACCCAAGAATATATTATAATGGTAATCGGTAATACTCGAAGATAAGCTAGATATCATAGCTTCCTTTAATAGAAGGCCCTGTCCTAATAATATGGCAACGTCGCACCGTAGTCACAGTCTTTTCATATGAAAGCATTAAGTACAGATACAAATCATGCATGTTGACTTGGTTTTTCTCTCTTAGAGCATAATTTCAATGAGAAACCCTTCGTATAGAATTCCTTTTGTGTTTTTTTTTGTAATAGGTTGTGGTAGAGATTAGCAACAAATACTAAGAATAGACAGTTATTTATTAAAATAGCTTATGATTTGTAGCAAGTCAAATGTGAGAACGCACACATGAAACGCATTCATTAGAACAGCTGATTGGATTGGAAAATGATTTCAATACTTTTAAATGGATCCAATTCCCTACTCTACATAGTTGCCAATTTTTAGGCCATGGCCTTCTATTAAAGGAAGCTATGTAGATACTCATCCAAGTCAAGTCGTTGGGTAATATTCTACTAGAATTATCTCCACCATTCAATTCTGGTATCAGATAGTCTCATTCCACAACCAAATATCATTGTACATTTCAAATTTTCCATAATAATTTGAAACCCTTTTATCTATAATAATTCATGTTCATTTGCTAATTTGGTTTTATTTTCAATTTTCAGAGCGGTTCGACCACCACTGTCCATGGGTGGGCAATTGTGTGGGGAGAAGAAATTATAGATATTTTTACATGTTTATAGTATCGCTAGCTTTTTTATGTGTCTTCATATTAACGTGTTCGGTAACGCATCTTATACTTAGTGAGTATAACTCAAATTTTCTAATATTTTTACAATGTATTTTCTGTCATTCATTTTCATTGAATGAATTGGCAAGATATTGTCAAATCACAGATTTATTAAAAATAGAGTTACCGGTTTTGGTTGCTACCATTATCAATCTATGTTAAACTACGTATATAAACTTATGAACTATCAATCTTTCAGTAAATTTGTGGTTTGACAATATCTTGTCTCCTCATTTAATATGATATACTTTGGTTTTGCTACAATTTTTTGCAAAGTTTATTATATTGCTGGACCTTGAGCAAAACAAGGCACGTTACTATGTATCATTGATGATACTGTTTCTACATTATCCTTTTCTTCACTATTATTGATATTATTGTCTCTTTAATACTCTGTTATTTATTTTCAGTTACTAAAGAAGATAAGATATTCTTCGAGGCGGTACGAGAGTCGCCCACAAGTATAATAGTAGTTATAGTCTGTTTCTTCAGTGTGTGGAGCATTATCGGGCTGGCCGGCTTTCATACATATCTTGTATCCTCCAACCAAACCACTAACGAGGATGTGAGTATTTCTCAAATATTATAATTATAATAAATACAATTTCAGATTAAATATTCTACATTGAAATAAAACAGTAATGTTGTTAATTCACTGTTTATTCTGGTACATCGATAGCGACCCAGTCTAAGTTTTATTCTACATGAAATTTTGGAGCTTTATTATATCTCAATTACAGTACAGTAGCATCAAAGAATGATGGTTTTGGTCTCTGTGAAAGCCTCATCTTTGCATTACATAGTTGATTTGGATAAATGTTAAGGATCAGTATTTAAGAAGCTACATGAGTACTGTAGAATACAGTACTGTAGAAGTACATACAGTACTGTAGAATACATGAGTACTGTAGTGTATTATTTTATTATAAATTGGTTTAGGAACAGGTTTGGGCATTATGCCTGTTGTACTAACCTTTGTATTTTTTGATTGTTTGAATAAATGATAAATAAATAAATGATAACAAAAGCTGATTGAAATGTATTAGAACTTTACGCTTGTTGATTGCCGAAAGGCTTGTTCTCGATCTTCTCTAATCCAAAATTCGTTTAAATTTACTAATAGAAACATCTCTTGTTGACATTTTAAAGGCTAATTCAAATTGTAATATCCTCTTTTCTCATTCTAAATAATCATCAAAGTACCCTTTTCCAATTATTTTTTCAATGCATTACATGTTTTGACTATTTATGGGCATTTTCAAATGCAAATGAGTCTATACGAATTTGAAAATGACTATAAATACTCGAACAAGTGATACATTGAAAAAGGGTACTTTGATAATTATTTGAAATAGAAAAACGGTGATAAAAGTAGCCCTGAGATGAAGGAAACACCTTAATATCCTCTTATGGGAGATTGGCTGTCGTTAAGACGTTATTTAAAGATAGTCGTAGTATAAAGGCTGTCGTTAAGTAGAGATAGCCAATCGTTCCCCTCTCTGGAGGAATAGTAATAGTTGCATTACACTCTAACTGATTAACTGGATGTTACACCTCCAGATGTTACCCCTCTCTGGAGGAATAGTAATAGTTGCATTACACTCTAACTGATTAACTGGATGTTATTTGGAGGTGTACTGCGCCGTCACTGGGTTATGGAAACTGGCTTATGGTTGAGAGGATCAACGAGCTAACCACACGTTACCTCTATCCTGGTTGATGATCATTTATTTCGGCTGTATAGTGGAGTGAATCATGTGAAACTGGCAACCAGCTAGTAGGTCTAAGACCTTCATGGGCTGTTGAACCATTGACAAAACAAACAAATTCATATAAAAATTCGATCTAATATGCTAATTTTTACTATGTTTGTTTGCAGATAAAAGGCTCGTTCACGTCGAAACGCGGTCAGTCCAACTTCAACCCGTACAGTCAGGGCAACGTGTGCTCCAACTGTTGTCACGTTTTGTGCGGACCTGTACCGCCCAGTCTCATCGGTGAGTAATGTACAGTCTGTCCAAGCAACGAAAACATTCTGGCAAGATGGGAAAACGACTCCAGCTCACTCAATATTGGTTCAAAAACTATAAATTTGGTCTCTAATATTGTAGGAAACAGTCTGTTCTACAATTTTAGACCAAATTTATAATTTTTGAACCAGTATTGACTGAGCTGGAGCTCCACATCCACTGTCAGTTAATCTCAGTTCGGACTGTCAGTTCTATCGTTGACAGCTGATCGTTCAACAATCGGCCTGCCGGTTTACAGCTATTTTGGACTGTCAGTTTCCCCATCCACTTACAGTTTTTGACTGTGACAGTCCGAACTGACAGTGAATGTGGACCCTCAGTTCAATCACTTTACTGTAACAATCTGGTTCATTATCTCATAAAATTTAATTGTATATTAGAAAGTATGTTCATTTATCCCATGGATCCCTTTGAAAAAGTTTGTAACTTCTCTTTTCAATAACTATTGTGATTAATCTTCTCAAACTGTCTAGTTTGTTGATTATATTGGTAAAGTTTGCTTTCATTTATTCATTTAATAATTATATCCAAAGATGGGTGCAACTAGCTAATGATAAAAATTTATCATCCCGCAATTTTCACTAAAGTTCTTACAATGTTATATATAATAGAGCATGAAACTTAATATTGAAAATTTCCATTCCAAAAACATTTTCACTATAAACAATTATGCATTTTGATGGAGTTGCACTTCTTTAACTTTCAGAGTTTTCAATCTCCCGAGTATAATTCGTATGAATTGTTTTTGTCGAAGTTTTATTTAAAGTAGCCTCACTTAGAACAGCAAAATGAATTATGATTCAGGATTGAATGATTCAGGATGATTCAGAATGATAATGACTTAGGATTATAATAAATTATGTTGAAATCTTTTGAAGACACAGTGTCAGAAACTTGAAAGTACCCTGTATTAGTGAGGAAATGTGCTCATGGCCATTTATGATGTGATATTTGACGTAAGTTTAAACACACCATAAGAGTTTTTATTGTACGTATATTTTGTTTTCTGTTTAGTCTGAAAGTGCATTGTAATTTCGTAAATAGATAATGTTGAAATATGTTGTTCTCTGTGTGTCGTAGACCGTCGCGCTCTGGTAACTGATATGTCAGAGTACCAACAGCAACACGAAACGGGGGGCGCAGGTGAGGGGGGTGGAGGTAATCAACAGCCCTCCTCCAATACAGTCACCACTAACAATCGATCGTATGGTGCCACCTGTCCCCCCCACCATGAAAGTCCTCTGGGTGGTACGCCTGCTTCTACATTCCAAGTGAGTATGCTTACTATTGTGCTGTTGTATTTTATTTAAAAAAAAATTATAATTATGGCCAGGGTGGTACACCTGCTTCTACTTTCCAAGTGAGTATGCTTACTATTGTGCTGTTGTATTTTATTTTTCAAAAAATTATAATTATAGGAATTATGACCATTTATGTAAGATTCCTCAACTAAATTTAGTGAAATTCATTTGTTATTACATTGATTCTTGTGAATTATTCATTGGTTTGGGAAATTATAGACATTGGTAACTTGAAACCACCATATACCAGTGACAAAATGTGATCATGTGTGAGTGAATATTTTAATGAAACATAACCTGAATTTGGACATTTAAAGCTAAATTGGAATAGAAGATGTTTTGGGCGAATGCAATCAAATAAATAAATCCTTTTAAATATAAAGTTAGTGAAATTCCTTTGTTATTGTTTTGTTTAAGTTTTGATGAATCACTATTAAATGCTGATGATATATTTATTAACTAACACTGCTAGTATTGAACTGATAGCCGTTTGCTCGAAAGGCAGTTGGGTATAGTCTGTTCAAGCAAAGAAGACCCTCTGGTAAGATGCAGTCAATTGTGCAAAAATAATCAATTTGATCTCAAATTGTAGGAAACAATTTGATCTACTATTAATACCACATATATATTTTTGAATCAATATTGACTGAGCTGGAGTCATTTTCCCATCTTGCCAGAGGGTCTTCTTTGCTTGGACAGACTCATTGATTATTGGCAAATACAATATAAATTGAAAAATCCTATAGACATTGGCAACTTACAACTACCATAAAGCAGTGAAAAAATACAATCAAGGTGTAATTTATTAATCACTTTATTTAAAAAAAAACAACCCACTGGAAATTTAAAAGCAGACATTAGTTGGTATAGTCTGTCCAAGTAAAGAAGAGCCTCTGGTAAGATGAGAAAATGACTCCAGTTCAGTCAATATTGGTTCAAAACTTATTTGGTCTCAAATTGTACATCAGCATGTTTTTACAATTGAAACCAAATCAATAATTTTTGAACCAATATTGACTGAGCTGGAGTAATTTTCTCATCTTGCCAGAGGCTCTTCTTTGCTTGGACAGACTATAGAAGCCAATATATATAGTCTGCACAACCACAGAAGATACACTGTTGGAATACGTTTCATAATGTAACAGTGTGTCTTCTTAGCTTGTGCAATTTATAAGTCTTTGCAAATTTTAATGATGGCATATTGACTTATGACAGATATAACTTAACTTACAGTAGATTATTTCATTTCTTATCTTTTAGAGGAGGCAATGAGTCATGGTTCCTGACTGCCTAAGTAGAAGTAGTCATCTCTCATTATCATCCCCTCTCAAAATTGAAATGTTTCTAATTTTTGTGCTCCAAATTTTTAGTAAACATTCAATATTTTCGGCTATGGCATAGTGATTTCATGAAGTGCTTCAGTTTTAGTAGTCAACAATGTTTTGATATAAAAAATCATGTTTTCAAATGAACTTTTTAAAAGAACTATGTCTCCATTTGTGGAAAATGAGGTTATCTGGCGAAGTGGAACAATTTTTGGGTCTCCTCACTATTAAAAGCCATACGCTAAATAAAAATAACCCCCTCTCATTTATTGTAATGTGTAGCTATCATGATTCCAGTCAGGTGATGGCTTAAACTGAAATTTTAGTTGAACTACTATCAACAATAACGGCCTATGTGTATGTATCAACTCACAAAATAAATGAATAAATACTTTTCTAATGTTATTTTCAACAAATTTATTGTTTTTTTTTCCTGCAGAACGGCCTGAACGCTCAGCTAGGCTGCAACCTGGCCACAACGACATCAACAGAGAACATCAGCATGTCGCCGCCACAATCACCCGCACTGCACGCCGCCCCACCCATCAGCATTACAACAAGTGCCTGCAACAATGCGTTGCCGGCAACATCCACACCGCATATGGTGGCTCCCATCCATCATGGCGGCGGTGGCTCCTCCATTCCTCCACACTCCACGCCCTCCATTAACGGTGCGTACAACAACTGTCACAATTACTACTACTATACCGGAGGACCAACAATGTGTCCGCTACCTCCTCCTCCACCGCCACGTGTTTATTACTCAAGTTTGCCACGTGGTATGCACGTGTCTAAAAACAGTACACTGCCTACCAGGCAGTTGTCGGCTAGAAACAGTTTGCTGGCCGACAGTTATAGTTTGCGTACCAGGACGCTGCCGGCTAGAAACCGTACAATGATTGATGCTTCTACCAGGCTGATAGCGGGTAGTACAACAGCAGATGCTACCAGGCAGCAGTGGGCTAGAAACAGTGCAATGATCGATGCTGCGGCTACCAGGCAGTTATGTTCTAGAAACAGTACATTAACCGATGCAGCTACCAGGCAGCAGTGGGCTAGAAACGGTACAATGATTGATGCTGCTACCAGGCAGCAGTGGGCTAGAAACAGTACACTGGCCGATGCTGTGTCTACCAGGCAGTTATGTTCTAGAAACAGTACACTAACCGAGAATATGTATCTGATGCATAATTATAACAATAATATGCAGTGCGGTAGTATGCCTTGTAGAGTGGATACTTTGGAAAGTAGGTATGTTTTGCCAACGTTCAGTGGGTTGGTTGGGTTGGGGGAGGTTTTTCAACAGTATTCGGGAACTAGTGGAAGGGAGATGGGTGGTAGTGTACTGTCTTCACTAGCTACGGCTACCTCCTATGCAATAACTACCAGTGATAGTGATGAGGAGATTGATGGTGAACAGTAAAATTAAATTTTTGTTTCAGAAATAATATTGTTTCAAGTTTTGATTTATAATTACAAATTCCAGATGATATATTTATTAACTAATAGTGCTAGTATTGAACTGGTAGCCGTTTGCTCAAAAGTCAGTTGGTTATAGTCTGTTGAAGCAAAGAAGACATTCTGGCAAGATGGGAAAATGACTCCAGTTCGGCAAATGTTGGTTCAAAAATTGTAAATTTGGTTTTAAATTGTAGAGCAGAATGATTTCTACAATTTGAGAACTGATAATTTTTCAATCAGTATTGACCGAGCTGGTGTCATTCTCCCATCTTGCCAGAATGTCTTCTTTGCTCGTACAGACTATACCCAACTGTCTGACTATAGGAGGCTTCTGGTCGTATTTATGAATATTTCTTACTGTTTATCGTAGCCTACTATGTAAATTTTGCTTTCAATTATAGCTTGACCATACACAATTATAAATATTGATAGGGCACAAGCCAATGGAACTGTCGGTTGGAGAATGGCTGTTATTAATGCTCAGCTCTGTCAGGGCAGTCGACGAGCGGTCTGCAAGAGCACATCGAGTCAAGAGCGACCTCAGCTAAACCGTTTTGCTCACGTAGACTGTTTTCAGACGGTTCTGATTGAGCTGAGCATGAGTCAAAAATCAGTATTGATGGCGTCTCAAATGTTAATCCTTGTAAATATTGGTCCAATATACATGGAGACGTTTTTGATGGTAACAATAATTCGAAATTGATTGAATATATCTTAATTGTGCATTAATTTGGGTTTAAAATTAGATCAAACACCAATATGGCTCTCTTCTCTCGCTCAATATGTAAATAAGTCTACTCGAGTAAGAAACGCTCATGAATACGGCCCTTAATGTCGGTTGTCTAGAATGACGTCATTTTACGAGGATTAAATTTAATAGGCTTTTGTGAAACTGGCAGTTTTACAGTACAAGAAAGATATCATGATTAAATTATTAATTATCTTCGTTGTTGGTAGGATATTATCTCTTGTATAGTCCAAGCAAAGAAGATATTCTGGCAAGATGGGAAAATGTCTCCAGCTCGGGCAATATTGGTTCAAACATTATAAATTGTCGATTAGAATGTTCCCTACAATTTGAGACCAAATTTATTATTTTTGAACCAATATTGACCGAACAGGAGACATTTTCCCATCTTACCAGAATGTCTTCTCTGATTTGACTGACTATACTTCCATTCAAATTTTTCGGCAATTTCCCTGAATGACAATTGTAGAGTAGACGCCGAAAATCAAGGCGGTTGACTAATGATTGTTATTAATGCTCAGCTCTGTCAGGACAGTCTGGAGCTTTTTTTTGTGAGGATGATGCCCACATGGGCTCTTGGGCCTGTGCGTGGGTAATGGCAAGGATGATGATGAGATATGAATGGACCTACTGCTTTAGGTGGGTTCCGAACCACCGGGAAGCGATTTTTGAGGCTCATAAATTGAATTCAGAGGAACCGGTCACCATTACAACAGTGGTGGCAGAGGCACGTCGCTTATCTAATCTCACCGATTAGACGCTCTCTACCACTGGGACAAACCGCTTCCCAAAGCTGTTTTTGAGAGCGAATTATTATAGCTGGGTTCGTTTTGGTTCCGATGTACTCTCGCAGACAGCTCGCCCACTGCCCTAAGAGAGCTGAGAATTAGTAAAAGTCATTCAACAACCGCATTAATTTTTGCATTCTGCTTTACCTAAGCCAAAGAATGAATTTTATAGAATGAAACCGATTTTATAGAATGAATCCAATTTATAGAATAAACCCATATTGATGGAATGAAACCAATTGATGGAATGAAACCTATTTATAGAATCAAACAATTTTTGGAATGAAACCTATTCCATAGAAAGTAAACCCCTGAACTGATGTGATAGTGCCTATTCTAGTCCCTGTGTGGAATTATAGGGTCCGCGATTTCTGGAAAACAATAATTAAGAATTTGGAGAACAGATTAAATCCTTGATTTGTATAGAATGAAATCCAACATTATTAAGGCTCTGAAGTATACGCAGTCTACTGTTCGGTCAATTTTTTAAGATAATACATTCAAAATGATGTATTATATTATCAAATGAAACAATAAAATTGAAAGATAATTAATTATTGATATAGTCTGTCCAAGCGAAGAATACCCTCTGGCAAGATGAGAAAATGACTCCAGTTCGGTCAATATTGGTTCAAAAGTGATTGATTTGGTCTTAAATTGTAGATCATAATGTTACCTACAATTGAGACCAGATCGATAATTTGTGAACCAATATTGAACGAGCTGGAGTAATTTTCTCATCTTGCCAGAGGGTCTTCTTTGCTTCAACAGACTATATAAGACGATTCAATTAATATATTTCAATTTGATTGTTTAGTTTGATACATGTATCATTTTGAATGGTATCATATTGTGTATCTTCTTGATACATCATCTTTTCCAATGTATCATCTTGAAAGTTGATTGAATCGTGGACTTACCGCATGAAAACGGATTTCTCAATTCTTGAGAAACGCAGGCTTGACGAAGTGAACTTTTGTAACACATGCAATCAAATTAAATCTCACCTCGCTCCTATTTGAAAACTCCAGTTCATTCCTATGTTCCACAAATATCTTCCACTTCTCTTGTGCGCCAAGTTATCTTTTTGGAATTTCAATAACATTGATCTCAATTCCCTAGTTTTTTTGGAAAGATATTGAAGTTATTCCGTACTCAAATCCATCTAATAAAGCATTTTAAACAGTACACAAATACAGTATGAATAATCTTGTTGTAAAATATCATATTTATATTTATCAAGATTGAAATAACTCAATGTAAATATATATTCCCTCTATAAGTATCGGTTGTTACAAACCGCGCAAGCTGAGAAGACACGCAATCACAATGTAAAATTTATGTGACGGAGTATCTTCTCAGTGTGCGTGAACTATATCTGTTGTGGCGTATTTAATGTTGTTAGAATATAAATGTTATTTATTTATGCTTATACGTGCTTGATATATTTCAGGCGATTTTTATAAGAAAAATAATTTATAAAAATATATTGTAATTATTGGGATCGGTATCAAAGTAATATTTGGAATGGGGTTGAACTTTGAAGTCATATAGCTCAGCTAATTTGATTCGAAATGAATGTAAACCTTCACTGAACTTTCTTGAATGATTTGTTGAAGATATTGAATAATATTCGCAACATTATAATGTTGTTAAACTAGAAACTGTAAAACTGACTTGAAAAGTGATCAAAAAGAAAACTTTCAACAAGTGAGTCTAAATTTTAATTCTCATTTATTGATTTCATTACACACAAATCATATTATTATAACCAGGTAAGAAAAACTAGGCAGAACCTGTACTATTTCTTTCCTGAATTTCAATAAATATGTCCGAAACGTAATATTATTCAATACGTAGGCCAGCTCAACTCAAATCCAAAATCAATTTGCTCTAAAAATGAATAAAAAACTTTAGAATATCAATCACATTGAAATATCCATGGCATATTCTTGTTGGCTCTATAAACGATTCATCAAAAAGTAAATGAGAACTTATTGTAGATTTTGTTATTACGCAATATTGTAAACAACGAATTTAGCTATAGATTTCATTTTTTGTGAACTCATTCATACTGCCTCGATATTCAGTTGATTACTTATTAATATTTTAAACTTGAAACCCCGAAAAATTTGGTGAAACACTTTTAAATTTTGAACGTTCTTTCCATATTTTACAGAAGTCTGATAGGTATGTTCGACATAATTTTGACATTGTCTCCAGTTAGAATACTAGCCATTGATTCTTATGAATCTTTATATTTTAATGATTTGAATTTATGAATAAATTTATGATGAATGGCAGCACTTTCAAAACAAGTGCCCTTTACACTGTGATATGTAAATATGATATAAATGATATTTTATTGTGAATAAAGTATCGTGGAATATGTACAATGTGTTGAATTTACTGTTATTTTCATATTTCATGTCCAGTTTTTTAAATTTTGGAAATGATGAGCCAATAGAAAATGAGCGTTCTATCAGGATGATTGTTTGTTTAAAATCCACTCCTTATAAATTAAATTTCTGTTTTCATATTTTCCATTGTTTGGTAGTGAAAATTGTAGGGTATTTTTAATTTATTAACTATAATTTCCCCTATGTTTACTCAATTTAAATTGTATTTCTTTTTGATTTTGCTAGCGTGGTGAACAGTAGAGAAATATTCTCTTGTCAACGGAGTTGCTTGGTTGAAAAGGTTCGATTCTGTTGGAAAATTTGACTACAGTTTATATTTTCAGTGCACAATTGATCAAAACTTATCCACTAAAAGTTTACATTATCTTCACTTGTAACAAATTCACACTGAAATTGAAGAAAACTCTCACAAAACATGTACTCTCTGCTATAAATTTTGAATTTTTTTACAAAATCTAATCTGTTTACACTATTTTAAATTTTCACTCTAGAAAAACGACAAAATTTTTTACCAACTCACTTCCTTATTCAACATTATATTGTAACAATATACAGTACTTTTTTCAAAGATTTAGTAGAATTATTTTATTAATTATTGAGCACAAGTGAATTCGTTTCATGAGGATATGTTACCATACAGAAATTGGCATTAACACGAGAACCAGTATAGAAATTAAAAATACTTGGTCATTTTGAACCCGTATAAAACATTACCTTTCAAAAATTCAACAATTTTTATTCTAGGAAATAGTCAACAAAAGAGACTTTTTCGTTGAATTAGTCTACTGATTTATCTGGTTCTACAGAACTGTAGAGGAAAGATAATAATTTTTTATTCAATTATCTTTAAAATGGTTCAAAATTTTTTTACAAAAAATCAATACTTTGTTAGGAGGTCTCTCATGGAATTGGAAAATCAATTGCTTTCCAAGAGCCTCGTGACATTGTAGATTGAATTAAAACACACTTACAATGGAATTAAGATTCTTAAAACATTGAAGATTCTTGCGTGAACTTTATTGAAGGAAGTATTGAATGTGATTGATAATGTTCATTTAATGATTTTAAAAAATATCATCCAAGTTAATACCAACTAGTCAGCTCTACAAAGTCATTCATTATTGCTGAAATTTGTCTGATAATTGATATTTTTAATTCTCACTCCACTAATTCAATTGAGACAAGTGTTTCTTTTTCAATGCACCTAACACTGAGGGGTGAAAAAGTTTCGCTTAATTTGAGCGGTAAGTTTGAAATGATACTTTCAAAAACCTGCAACCCCTCCCATTCGGTCCCTGCTACTATTGCCTGCAACAATTTCTTAGATGCAATTCCTTCCCTCAAATTTAGTACTTTCTAAAGCTTGATTATCCTTTCCTACATTCTGATTACATAAAATAAATAAAAATTTATAACCGCATAACTAGAATTTTTTCAAAATGCGTTTATTTCTTATCCTTGGGCATTAAAAACCACAATAATCAATGTACATACTCTACCTAAATATATCTATTCTACCACTTTTAAATTGATTTTCAAAGTTTTTCTGTGATCGGAATGCTTTCAGTATTCCTATGATAAGTTGAATATAATTTCTTTACAATAATTCACTGTTTCATATAGTTGACGCCAAAAAGTTGGGCGGTTTCGTCTGTCTCTTGTACGTGGTGTAACCTACTAACAGTTGATGTAAAGCATCTTGTGTCTCCTTCGATTTCAAAAATATCATTCAGTCATCATAGCTGAATGACAATTCCAATTGATAGCATCAGCTGTTGGAGCGCACAAGGAGCAGATGAAACCGCCCAACTTTTTTGTCAGCTACACTGATTCCCTCTTATCGATCTGTCTCCAATCCGTCAATCAACTCTCTTTCTCTAAGTTGGTTTCAAGCTTTGCTGCAACAGTAATATCTAGCCTACTGCATTGACTCATTATTCATCACTGTTTTTGTTACTTTTTACCATGTATTGTAATACTTTTCATTTATCCGAGCAAGTACAAAAAATATAAATAGTATTAGTGATATAAGTTGAGTCTGACCAAGCAAAGAAGACCCTCTGGCAAGATGGGAAAATGACTGCCGGTCGGTCAGTATTGGTTCAAAAATTATTAATTTGGTCTCAAATTGTAGATCAGAATATTTCCTACGATTGAGATCAAATCGATAATTTTTGAACCAATATTGACCGAGCTGGAGTCAATTTCTCATCTTGCCAGAGGGTCTTCTTTGCTTGGACAGACTATAGCATTTATCAAACCACGATCCTTCTATAGTGCTATATCAAAACTTTTCCTATTTTCAGTAATATATCATTGTTATACAGCACTTTTCGAATTTTTCTTAATGTAATAATTATGATTTTAATAGCATTATTTGGATAGTTTCTATACCGTATGATGTATTATATCATTATTATTCGCACATTAGAGCTGTAGTACCCAAGTTAGTTCCATAAAGTATAGAATAGTACCGAATATTTAAATGTAACATATTATAATTAAATCTGATATAAACTGGACATATTGTAAAGTTGCCTTATTTTTCATCCCACTTATCAAGATAATTATCATTTTACTAGTATTATCATCAATCAAATTTATTCAATTGAGCCTTAATATACAGTAAAACATGTAAATATGTTTATGTAAAACAGAAATTGTATGTACCGTATAACTTATATTTAAGTTATCAGCCATGCTTATATTTTAGGCTACTTTTAGAGAAATTAGTAGAAAGCCATTCTAGAAAACCCGCTTCTTGATTAATGCATGTTATTTAATAATTTATCAATTTAGGTGAAAAAGTTTTTGTGAACTGAAAAATATTATGCAATCATTGTGAATGTTTAAAAACTAAAAAGAATACATTTTGGCAAGATGGGAAAATGAGACTCCAGCTCCGTCAATATCGGTTAAAAATTGTTAAATTTGGCTCAAATTGTAGAGCAAAATGTATTCTACAATTTGACACTATATTTTTCATTTTTTAGCCAATATTGACCGATCTGGAGTCATTTTCCCATCTCGCCAGAATGTCCTCTTTGGTCGACCAGTATATCACCTTCCCAACTCAACGAGTTGATTGATTGTTAATACAGTAATCCTTTAAAAATAATTTAATAGTGTAATAATTTATAATAGATCAGTAAATAATCAAAGTCCCCTTGAAAAAGGCATATTTTCCTCTGCACAACTCAAGTTGTATGGAAAACTTATTTCAAGGTTTCAAAGTTATTTCAAAACCTATTTTTCAAACTATGGAAAACTTATTTGAAGGGTACTTTGATTATTTATTGATCTATTATTATATTTAGTCCTAGTAACAATATGAACATTTAATAATGTTATATTTATATCCTATTATTATTATTATTGAATAAAATTAATTTTCTGAATAATTTAAATAATAATTAATCCTTTTCCCGACAGGTAGCGACACCAGCAGCCTCCGTCATCCCGCCACGGAGACAGCGCCCCTAGCGCCCAAAATGGACCTGAGCGACTTGGATCTCGACGACCTTGATCTGGAGGTGATTATGACGTCATCGCCCGCCCCACCCCACTCCACCAATCAGCTGATGATGACGTCATCGCCGTCCAATCAGCTGTCGGCGTCGAGGCTGCGTCTGCTGCAGGACACGACGATGATTGAGTCGGCACTGGATCTGGACTCGCTGGAGGAGAGCTGCACGTCGTCTGTGGGCGCTGGAAGTCAGGCGGGGTTGCTGAGAAGGGGGGATGCTATGTGAGTTTTGCTAATTGTTTCAGATTTAAATTACAATTTTTAATCTATCATACTAACATTGAAACTATTAGAAGACAACTCATATATATTTAAGCACTAAGATTATAAATAAAATTTCTGAACAAATTATTAGCTGTGCAAAGATAACAAAGAAAGTAAAACAAGATATCAATGCTTGGATCAAAATTAACTACTTCTTCTACCTTTGAGAACTATTGCTCTATCACACCCTTTCCCAATCCTTCCCAAAAATTCCAAGGATCATAAAAGCATTCCTGATTCCTATGACATGGATAGCCATAGTTGGAAGAACTTTTGATTCTCTACCCTTCTTCACCACATAACATGTATAAATTGCCTTCTAATATTGTAATGTGTTCTCAAATTTAAGTTATTTATTTCATATTGTAATGTTTTTTTTATTAATTGTTATTTAATATTGATGAATCTTGTGTGTAAATAAATAAATTAAAATTGAAATATATAAAATACTATCCGTATGGCTTTTAATGGTGAGGAGACCCTTACGGTTGAGTTCCACCATTGTGTTTATCGTATAATAATCTATTGGAATTCAATTATGCTTGTTTTTTGTTTAATAATATTTTTTCTCAATTTAGGCAAGTGAAAACAAATGTTGTCAGATCCACAAAGTTTATTTATTTATCTGAAAACCTTTGTTTTCACTTGCCTAAATTATGGATAAGTTCCACAACATCTCTGATAAAAGTTTAAATTTTTCTCATTTTGTTTCAGGACAAGCTGATAGACCTACAAGACGAGCCCTTCATCTCCGTAGCTGCAGTCTTGGATAACGCATTTATCTGAATAACTGAATACGGGAATTCCAGCTATCCATAAGGAGTTACATCCTTCCTTAAAGATGATATAGTATAGTGTGTCCAAGCAAAGAAGACCCTCTGGCAAGATGAGAAAATGACTCCATGTCGGTCAATATTGGTTCAAAAATTATTATTGATCTGGTCTCAATTGTAGGAAACATTCTAATCTACAATTTGAGACCAAATCAACAATTTTTGAACCAATATTGACCGACATGGAGTCATTTTCTCATCTTGCCATTGGGTCTTCTTTGCTTGGACAGACTATAGATGCTAATGAAACTGGCGGTCGGTGAATGACTGTTATTAATGGTCAGCTCTGTGGGGACAGTCGGCGAGCGGTCTACAAGAGCCAAAACGTTTTGTCGAGATTGTTTTCGACTTAATATGCTGTCACAGACAGCTCGCTGACTGTCCTGTCAGAGCTGAGTATTAATAACATAATACATTCCCCAGCCGCCTCTCTTTTTGGAATCTACTATGTAAAGAAGGATTCCCAAATGAAACGCATTGCACCTGCGTATCACAACCCTGCAACGCTATTCAGCGTTGTGTATCATAACTATGATACGCAATCAACACTGCGTATCGCACTATCTGCAACGCATCACCTCACTGCGTATCCTCAAGCATTTCAGGGAACACGTATAGTCTGTCCAAGCAAAGAAGACATTCTGGCAAGATGGGAAAATGACTCTAGATCGATCAATATTGATTCATTTGGTCTCAAATTGTCGATCAGAATGTTTCCTATAATTTGAGACCAAATTTATAATTTTTTAACCAATATTGACCGAGCTGGAGTCATTTTCCCATCTTGCCAGAATGTCTTCTTCGCTTGTGAAAACTATCTAGTACGTTCCGGTAATCATGTGATAAAATTGTCATCACCAATATTAACTATTTATAAGTAATAACGCATTTTTTAAATCTAATTAATCGTTAAATAATTTTGTGACTAGTGTAGTAGGTTTTGTAAATATTTGTTGTAAAATAATCACATATTTGTTGTGAATATGGTTGTATATTGACATCGACTGTGGGCCTCATACAAAAAAACTAGCGAAAAGCCTAGGACCGATTGTCCAAATTTGTGCCTTCAATTCTCATGAAAATTACGTACTATAGATTGAATAAACCAAATTACAGATTAAATTTGCAAATAAGAGAACAAATTCTGTCAGAAACCGTTCTTGGTCCAATATCAAGTTTTCTTTTCAATTTATTGAGGATTGATTCAGTTTTACATATATTTTCAATATCATCTCATTTTATCTCCATCTCCAGCTTATACTTATATTTCTTTCAAAACAGAAATAATATCATCTTTCAATCTTTGTAAGGTAGGTTTCCATTAATAGAACTCGCGGTCACAAGATGCAATAGTAACACGGAGTTGTATAGAGCAACGCACACTGGTCAGCTGATTTTTGTTTTGCGTTGCTCCATACAACTTCGTGTTTCTATTGCATCTTGTGCCCGAAATGTGCCGTGACTCAGTAATGGGAACCTACCTTGAGAAATCAGAGGAACTTAGACTCGAACATTATCTATTATTACTGAAAAACTTGGGACAAGTTGCGGAATTAATCAATATTGTTTTATTCAACTAATTAATTGAAGTAAAACCATTTCAAGGCCTGTAAATTCTAACATGATTTGATAAAAATACTTAATGTTTTATGAAAAATACTTTCTGTTTGTCAGATAATTCCTGTTTTTTTTTCTATTGAAATTGAATTGTCCTTGAATAATTTGTGGAAGCAGTTAGATAATAGCCTATTATGCATGAGTTTTTTCTATAAAGTATATCAGTTTTGGAACCTCAAAAGTAAACCAAGCTTATAAAACTAAAGGAATTCTAAGAAAATTACAATTATATTTTTCTTATTCAGCTCCTTTTATTTTAAAATTATTTTAATATTCCTCGAAAAATTCTAAATTAAAAAAAATGGATGGTTCTCTATCGGCTTCATATTTTAAAATAATTTTAAACTTAGTATTTAAATAGTGGATTCTAAATTAGAATATTTTCAGGTTGAAATGTCTACAAAATGATATTAGAATGAAATTCCCAGGTTTCAATAATTCGATGATAATTATCAATTCCTTTAACATAAACTGCAAAATATTTCAAAGTGTCTTATATTTCAATTCTTATACAGTTTGGAAAATATGGAAGGTTTCAATAAACTTCCATTAATATTTGAGTTTTTAGTTCACTGTTCAAGGCAAGCTACCCCTACTTATTGAACCGCAAAATATGTAATTTTGTATTAAAATAATACACATAATTCAGTTCGATGAAAATAAATAATAATTAAAAATTGAATTAGGATAAACTTTTTCATTCCAAGTAGATTTTACACTTTTCCTAGTTGTGAATTTGTATAAATTTAGTTATTAGTGATGTAATTAGTTGTAAACAAATTTCAAACGCTACGAATTCATTTGTAAAAAGTTTATGCTATTCCGAATTTATTAGCATTAAGCAATGTTTATTTATTATTATTTATTTATTTCAATTGTAACAATTTCGCATATATTGATGTTCTTCTTGTTTAATACTTCACAGCTATTTTGATTGCTCTCGATTATTAACGATCTCAAAATAATAATTCGTTTTGAAGTTGTCAGTTTCCATGCTTTGAAAAATAATGTAATTAACTCGTATTGAGATTTTATTTTCAATAAATCTTATTTTTACATGATTTACTTTGTGTTGATTGATTTCAAAAATGATCCCTTTATCTAGGATTTTCATGAATATTGAACTCGTTTAGAGTAAAGGAAAATCTCTTTCCAAGAGTAGCCACAAGTTGCCATTTAAAAAAAGTTATCAATCATTATCATAGTTTTATGACTGTAATATGACTTAGAGCTACTGAATTTATCAAACTTTCAATTAATGAAGATCAAAGTCCCCATTTCAAATACTTTTTCTTTAAATATTTTAAAAGGGTACTTTGATCTTCATTAATTGAAAGTTTTATGACTGTATATCATCAAACCAGGAGTTATTCTCAAATAACTTATAACGTTCTAGACAATATTGATCTTTTATTGGTAACATACAAGAAACATACACGTGATAAAAGGTAAAACAATAGAAAATCTGTTTACAACAGAAAATAAATAAATATAATGACTGGATAAGTTCCTTGTGAACAATTTAGTCTAAGAAAGGAAAGTAGTGGCTTAAGTTACTATAGTCGTCTGTCCAAACAAAGGAGACATTCTGGCAAGATAGGAAAATGACTCCTGCTCGGTCAATATTGGTTCAAAAATCATAAATTTGGTCTCAAATTGTAGAAAAGATTCTGAACTACAATTTGAGGCTAAATCTATATTTTATGAACCAATATTGACCGAGCTGGAGTCATTTTCCCATCTTGCCAGAATGTCTGCTTTGATTGGACAGACTATAACTATAAGAAGTCGATGTTTCAATTCTTCATTGTTGTATCGATCCCAAAAATTCGAGTTTCAGCGTGATTCTAGCTGCTGGCAGTCTGAAAAAACAAAACAAATTTGTTAAAATTTAGAGAAATAATTAGTTTAAAGTGTAATATCATCAACATTTTCTTTATGATAAGATCCGGCAAAAAATTTAATTCTTCCAACTGGTAGAGCTAAACAAGCTGAACAAAACTTAATAAATAGTAGCCAATCCATATTTATGGAGTTTTGATGATTTGAAGGAAAAACGGTAGTTGGAAATATGGGCAAAGTTTTACAAAACAATATAAATTCACAAAAGAAAGAAAGAATCAGAAGCCATCTAAATTTTATAAATAAATAAATATGCTTTATTGACCAATAAATACATTAACAGTACATTCAAGGTACCTTTAATTTCTATGTATAATGAAGGTTACATTTAATTAGGGTTGATTATGATTATTCGTGTTTAATTGTAGGCATATAAAATTTGTATAATATTGTAAATGATCATTTTTATATGACGCGTATAATTTTTGGATAACAGCGTTCAACGACATTTCATCCACTGAAAACGTTTGTTTCGTCAGTATTCGTTATCAAGAATATCTTCAAAACAATAGCATTTCTGAAAATTTGAATTAATTTAATTATATTATTTATTCATTTTGATCTAGTGCCAGCGATTGAAATTGAACTGAACTGCAATTGAAATTGAACATTTATATATTCACAGCAGTTAATAAATACTTTGTTGGCTTAATATTCGTTCATATTCATATTGGTACAAAATAATACAATTTCAGTGGAAATAAGAAACAGGCCTTGTTAATGGACTTATCAATTTTGTTATCAATAACTCGCAAAAGACACATTAATAGAAACTGTGAACTGCAAACAATAATTATGAAAATAATATAAATAAAATAATTAATCACAATATTATTATTAATCACAATGACAGAACATGATTAATGTTAAGATCAAAATGTTATATTTAATGTGAAAGAGCATTCAACCGATGTAAAATGACGTCACATTACAACGACCAAATTGTGTAGATCGACCTAAAAAGTTAAAGCAAAGTGAAAATAACTTGTGTTCTGTTCCACAAATGTATAGAAGCATGTATAGTAGAAATATGGGGAAACACAATACATCATTAGCACAGTAATTAGTCTAATGTGAGATTGCATTTCATTTTTCTTACAGGACTTCTTAAATACATGAAACAGAGCCCAGAAGACGTGACAGTTATACGTTTGAAAAAAATTGAAAGTTATATACGTAAACCGAAAATGATCACTGATTAATGCAAAATACAACATGAATTCAGAATTAGAAAATTATCTTGTATTTATGGATACTTCATTCAAAATATAATGAAGGATTAAATATTTGAAAACAATGTTACAATTTTTTATAATAGATGAAACACCCAGTAGGATTAGCAACACAGATCGAATAAAACATGAGGTAAGGTACATATGAAGTTTATAGCAAAAACTGTATTACAATGAGTTGATTTTAACAATGTGTGAAAAATATCAATAACTTGCGGCAGTTAGCTTGTAATGTTTTGTTAATTTCACATTGAGATTCAATCCTAGTAATTTAACAACTCACGAATTCCTTTATTTATATCCCATCTATTTTTCCTCTTTCTCTTCCTTCTATTTTATTTCTTCTTTTCTCTCTTCCGCCTGATATCATTCTCTTTTGTACGGTCTTCGCATTATTCTATGAATACTCTTTTAAACTCGAGTATTATTTTGACTCGAATATTCTGTGAGGTGAACTCGGGAATTCTCTGAGATGAACTCTTGCTGGTTGCAGAAGACTCTCGACGTGATATGAAATTGAGAAAACCCACAGGTTTTTAATAAGTAGAAGGTAACATAAGTGTCTAGCATAGAACAGCTCTCCACACTGGAATATGCACTGTTGATAAAGCTATACTCGAGTTCATTTATTTGTATAGCAGACTCCAAAACGTAAGCCGGTTTCGTCTGTCTCTTGTACGTGATGTAACCTACTAACAGCACACGAGGAATCACATAACCGTCTAACTTTTTGGCGTCAGCTGAACGTCTACTAGTGACGTAATTTATGATACCTTACAAAGTCCTAGCACTCTGGTGAGGATAAAAAGTAATAGTTTGTATTACACTGGCGGCTGGTGCCCTTCACCTGTGAAGTGCTATACAGTAAAAGATACTAGCCGCCAGTGGTTTGTAAACTCCTAAAACTATTATAATCATCTAATAACAATTAAATAATTCTATTGTATTTTCGTCAAAAATATTTTGAAAAGAATAAACAAAGTCATTTCAGAAATTATTTAAAGTTGGGCCATGATGTTCAAGATTACTGAGAAACAAACTCTAGTAAAGCTTGTGGCGAATGACTGTTTTGATGCTCAGCTCTGTCAGGACAGTCTGAAGCTGTCTTTAAAAGTAAATTAGTATAGCTGAGGTCGCTCTCGTTTCGATGTACTCTCGCAGACAGCTCGCCGACTGTCCTGACAGTGCGGATGATTACGATTATTCACGACAAAGAATATCCAATCCAAGGTAATTAGAATAGAAGGATCCAATCCTCTTCCTACTATAACCACTATTCCTCTAATTTTCCCACTATAAGTGGTTAATATTCCTTGAATTTTAATTTTCAGTTACAGTACTCCTTTCTCAGTTTCACTATTGAATACATAACAAAACAGATGTAAGAACCGTTAACCACCCACCTTGTACGGTGTTGCCCTCCCGTGACGTCACAACTGCATCGCCAACGCTGCCGCACTAACGTTGTCGCCCCCTCCCGCCGTCTGCGTCGAGTGCGTACACACCAGTATCGGCGCCACACACAACTCCAGCTGAGGGGAAGAAGTGGCGTCATCATCCCCCACCCCACCAGCAGGTCCGTCGCCCCCCTCCACCCAGCAGGGCACCGGGCTGTGCGGTTCGATCACCACACGACGCGAGTCCACCCCGGACCGCACCGAAGTCAGGAAGCTGCCGTCCATTATCAACATGGCTTTGTCTACGTCGATCTGAAAAACAACACAACAATTTGAAAACTTTTTAGAATAAGTTCAAAACTAATTTAAGAATTTGAAATAGAAGAAATATATTTTTGGGAAGTAAAGTCTATGTCACACCTGGAAAGTAAGAAACCTACATAGCTAGACGTCGATCTAAAACAAAACAATTTGAAAACAAATTTTCATGGAATGAGTTTCAAAACGAGTTAATTGATTGAAAAGAGGAGGAATATATTTTCTGGAAAGTTAGGTCTGAGTCACACCTTGTGATTTATCATTAATGACCCAAAAAAGTTAATCGGATTCATCTCTATTCTACGTGATGTAACATACTAACCATGGTGATGTAACTTGGAGCACCTATTGCCTCTTCTGGTTTCAAAACATCATCTAAGCATAGCTAAATTACAACTCTGATTTATTTATTATTTATTATTAAGAGAGAAACAACACACACAATCGTAATCATTATAGGGAAAGAGGAAGCAGGCACATGCCCTTCACTATCTCGATCCCAATTTTGATGAAAAGTTCAGTCCAGAGAAGGTTATGTTTCTTGAAATCTTCTAAACACAGATATTTTGAAGCTAAAATAATTACCAAAGGATTTTGGATTTTGAAGGTTGACGTAAGAAATGAATAATTTTTAAAATCCACTGATTGAATGAAAAGGAAATAATATATTGCCAAACAACTTTTCAATTTACTTAAAAGAAAGTATATTGCTCAACAATATTACTGATTTATTAGAAATCGAGATACCGTTTTCGGTTGCTACACCATCATCAATCTCTTGTAAACAAGAACTTGAAGTGCAGCTGTATTAATACTAACGGTCGAGCACCGCTATTGGTATAGTCTGTCCAAGCAAAGAAGGCCCTCTGGCAAGATGAGAAAATGGCTCTAACTCGGTCAATATTGGTTTAAAAAATGATTTGGTCTCAAATTGTAGGATACATTCTTATCTACAATTTGAGACCAAATTAATAATTTTTGAACCAATATTGACCGAGCTAGAGTCTTTTTCTCATCTTGCCAGAGGGTCTTCTTTGCTCGACCAGACTGCCCTTGCGACTTTAGTAGTTGGCTAATGGAAACCTACCTTTAATTCAGCTGAGAATTATAATTCAGTTTCAATAAAATTTCAGCGAAGGAGATCAACCATAGCTTCCTTTACTAGAAGGCCATTCTAATGGTTGAAAAATAAATGAAAATCAAACACCCTTTTAAAAAAAACTTTAAAATTATTAAAACACAGACATGTTTCGGCACATTAGGCCATTATCCATTCTAATGGATACGTTTCTTGTATGCGTTCTCACATTTGACTTGCTACAAATCATAAGTCATTTAAATAAATAATCGTCTATTCTTAATCTTTCTTGCTAATATTTATCACAACCTATTACAAAAAAAAACACAAAAATAATTCTACACGAAGAGTTTCATGAACGTTTTTCATGGAAATTATGCTCAAAAGAGAGAAAAACCAAGTCAACATGCATGTTGCATGATTTGTACCTGTACTAAATGCTTTCATATGTAAAGACTGTGTCTACGGTGCGACGTAGCCATATTATTAGGGCAGTGCCTTCTATTAAAGGAAGCTATGGATCAACTTAGAAATAAATATTTAATTTGATTAAATCACCTGATTAGTGGCACACACGTGCCGGTGCGCCGTTAGCGACGCTTTGGCCGCGGCCACATTCGACTTGACCCAGCTGGACGGCTTCACTGTCAACACCGCCTGGTAGGCCAGTGTGTGCACATGCAAGCGCGTCAACTCCCTACCGCTCTTGCCCTGCCGGTTGGTACGCACTAATCTGCAACAGAATAACGGTGAGAAATTGTTGGATTTTCAAAGAAAATTGATCAATTTTATGACAAAAATAATTTTATAATAGAAATTTATAAAAAACATATATAATTGAACTCATTATTATGTTCTGCGCTCTTCCTAGCAGACGAAACGATTAGTTTATTTTCTTGTTAGTAGTAATTTTATTTTGCTCACCAATTATAATGAGTAATTATATTTTTTTCAATATTATTTATTTCTTATACTTGAAAATACCAAGTTGTTAAGTTGTTTTTCTTTTTGAGAAAATGAAAACCGTAGAAGATATGTTACTTTATTTTTACTTTTGTGGTGCAAAATAAAAACTTGATTTGATTTGACATAACCTAAATATTTGGACCCTATTTTAATGGAAATTGTGGTAGAAATACTAAGGCCGGTATTACACGATAATAGTTCTATGATCATAGTTCATCATAGAACAATTATTATTATCGTGTAATACCAGCCTGTTCATGCCTGTTCTTTCTTCCCGATGTATGTAAATAAATAAATAATAGGGTTAGATGCTTTACTAAGAGTGAACAAGCTAAATTCATTACTCTATCATATGAACATCATTATATGTTCAAGTTATAGTAAGTACACTTAATTAAGACAAGAATAGTAAGACTTGAGTTCACTATTCATGTTCAAGTTATAGTAAGTAAAGTTCAATAGTATGTTCAAGTTATAGTAAGTATTTATATTTAATTTAATGACATATACACTTAATTATGACAAGTTATAGTAAGTAAAGTTCAATAGTATGTTCAAGTTATAGTAAGTAAAGTTCAATAGTATGTTCAAGTTATAGTAAGTAAAGTTCAATAGTATGTTCAAGTTATAGTAAGTAAAGTTCAATAGTATGTTCAAGTTATAGTAAGTAAAGTATGATATATTATGGTCGCACAAAGTTGAAATTCCATCAAAATCTGTTCAGTTCTGTCAGAAGTTGAATTTGAAAATACTCCTACTATGTCTCATCAATCTTAATAGTTTGGCAAAAGTGATTTTCACTAAAATTTTCAGATCCGCGCATGCGCGGTTACACTCTCGCGTCAAATTGCCATTTTTTTTTTTTTTTTTGAGGGTGATGCCCACATGGGCTCTTGGGCCTGTGCGTGGGTAATGGGAAGGATGATGATGAGAGATGAATGGACCTACTGCTTTAGGTGGGTTCTGAACCACCGGGAAGCGATTTTTGAGGCTCATGAACTGAATTCAGAGGAACCGGTCACCGTTACTACAGTGGTGGTAGAGGCACGTCGCTTATCTAATCTCACCGATTAGACGCTCTCTACCACTGGGAAAAACCGCTTCCCGAAGAGAAGTCAACTGTTTTTGCGATTGGACTATAAATTGATTTAATTAATTTTAGACTTTTGGAATGGAACAATGCAGAGGCCTGTAGATTATGTATCTGTATATAGGATGTAATCTCAATTTGATCGCGGTTTAATTTCCTTCATTATTTATTGTTACAACTGCAACTTGATAGCAAGTATTTTAAGCAAATGTGATAATGAGTAAAATGA
This sequence comes from Sogatella furcifera, assembly GCA_017141385.1. Classification (NCBI taxonomy): domain Eukaryota; kingdom Metazoa; phylum Arthropoda; class Insecta; order Hemiptera; family Delphacidae; genus Sogatella; species Sogatella furcifera. The sequence goes on from CM029556.1 coordinate 26,985,610, forward strand.
TGAGGTTTATATGGTGAATGCAAGATGATGAAAGTTTACATTTCAATTTTAACATTGAAAAACACTTCTCACTTCTGAATTTTGATGAAAGAATAGTCATTGCAACTACTTTCAACATTAAAAGCAATCGAATAATTCAATAAAAGCTCATCAAACAGTGTACTCACTTGACTAAATGCCTCATTTCATCGAGAACAGTGGCGACTCTGGGATTGGAGTCCGACACTAAACTCACATTACCGTGAGTGTACATACTGACTAGGTTGGCTAGTTCCTGTGGGAAGAGAAGAGAACAAAATTCACTTCAAACTTTACAATTTCGTTTTGTAAATAAATTAAATAAACTCCAGTACAGCTGCCTGCTCCTTGTGCACTTCAACAGCTGTTGTTGTCATTAAGCTGTGCCTGGGAGATGTTTTTGAGATAAAAATTCAGTTCAAAACTTAACAATTTCGTTTTGTAAATGAATTAAATAAACTCCAGTACAGCTGCCTGCTCCTTGTGCACTCCAACAGCTGATGTTGTCATTTAGCTATGCCTGGTGGAAGATGCTTTTGAGATAAAAACAGGCAATAGATGTTTTTAATCAGCTGTTGAAAGGTTACATCACGTACAAGAGACAGAACGCCAGCGTCTGCTAAATAAATTGATTACTATAGTCTGTTCAAGCAGAGAAGACCCTCTGGCAAGATGGGAAAATGACTCTAGCTCGATCAATATTGGTTCAAAAATTATCAGTTTGGTCTCAAATTGTAGATTAAAAATTGTCCTACAATTTGAGACAAAATTTAAATTTTTTGAACCAATATTGGCCGAGCTGGAGTCATTTTTTCATATTGCCAGAGGGCCTTCTTTGCTTGTACAGTCTATATTAGTGCTCGGTTCTGTAAGGACAGTCGGGTAGCGGTCTGCGAGGGCGTATCGAATTGAGGGCTACTTCAGCTGAACCGTTTCGATTTTGTAGGTTTGTTTCAGGCTTTTCAGCATTAAAAATTGAAAAAGAAATAACAGTAATTTAAAAAAATATAATCACTTTTTCGAATGCACTAGAAAATTCATATAAAATTCTAAAATTTTGAACGAAATCATCTATAATCGAGTCCTAGAACATAGAGACTTTGGAGTTGAAAGGCAAAAAATTAAAAGAACATACTTTTCATGTGTACATCTGATAACCACATATGCTTTTGAAAATTAAGTGATGGAGTTCGCTTAATATCTGATTCACAAATACACACAAAATTGTCTCACTTCAAATTTTATTTATTTAATTAAAAGACTAATTATAACACCGAATTCAATGGAAACGTTGCTCAAATTGTAGTATCGGAAGGTAGCAATCAACTAGTGAAAACCAGAACTCTCATGTGGCCTATGAGCCGAGATATAATCGAAAATATATGGCGTGTTAGAGATTTTTCCCTAGACAGAGTAACTAGATAAAAAGTGTATAAAAACAAGATATTGTCAAACCACAAATTGTAATACTGGTTTCAGTTGTTTTACCATTATCAATCTCTGGTAAACTAATGATGTCTGACAAAACCAGTATCTCGATTTTCAATAAATTGTCGTTTGACAATACCTTGCATTTTCATTTGATATTGATAACTACCACAATATCACCTTCACAACTATTCAACAAGTTCAACAATTGATAAATGCTCGAAGCTGAGAATCAACAACAAACATTGATTCGCCAAACAGTAAGTTATGCCAGTTGGCAGAAAGACCAAAGAAAATACGGAACCAAGAATGACAACAAGAACTAGAGAGACTGTATAATCATAGTGTGGCCATGGTGTGGAGTGAGTATCTCAGAGAAACATAATATGATTTCAATGAAAATTTTAAGAGAGTTGGCAAAACCCTGGCGGAGTAGACCGAGCTGACCAATGAAAAGTGACACAGTCAATGTCCACACTATGATCATCCAGTCTCTATAATAAGAACTAATCATCGATCAATTCAGAATTCTATACAAACATACCTGCTCGTTCATGCCGAGAGAATCGGCATAGGGAATGACATTGTCGATAAGATAGTGCATAAGATGAGGCTCGGCGAATGAGGCCATCTCAAAATGTATGCGCGTGGTTGGAGGTTGCCTGGCCATCTGTCTTTGAATACGCGATAGCCTTCGTTCGCGAGCTCCTGCAAACAAAATTTATAGTTAATCACTCAAAAACAACCATCAATTTATTCAGAGTTGGGGCTCTTAATAACGGGGAACCTAGAGTGACGTTCAATCGGACAGCTGAAGCTAAAAGAGTACTATAGTCTTTCTGTACTATGTTAAAGTCTGTCCAAGCAAAGAAGACCCTATTTTTATAGCAAAGAATTACATATTTCTTATAATCTTTTTCATCTTTTTTTATCGTTATCTTTATTTTATTATTCAATCCTTTACAATTATTTGATTTCATTGTATTTTTCGTAATTTGACTGTATGCTTATTATTCCTTTGTACTGTAATGTGTATGAGACATATTTGGGGAAACTCGTTGTCTCAATTGTTAATAAATAAATAAACCTACTAACAGCTGATGTAAAGCATTTCCCAATATTGACCGAGCTGGAGTCATTCTCCCATCTTGCTAGAGGGTCTTCTTTGCTTGAACAGACTACACTAATTATTTGTATTGTTGGCTGGGAATGAAAGAAATTTTCGAAACAAAAAATTGAAATCGAATAAAAACTACTGTTTTTAATTACTTTACTGGAATAGGTTCAAAGTTAGGTAGAAGAATTGATTAGAAATCGAATATTCAACTTATCTCTAACTAATTGAGGATTGGTTTATTAATAAAACAATAACTGAAGCCTTACCTTCTGAGAACGGATAATTGTCCATCATTTGTAATCCACTGATTACTAACAGGTCGGCACTGAAATTCTTCAGTTCTTCATCTAAAGCTTCCAAAGAACTCACTAATGGATTGTGTTCGTCATTATGAAGAATAAACCTGGAAAACGCAAATTCAAACTACAATAATGATGTCAATATATCACCTAGACACCAAGAGGATATATCATGGAATATCGCAATAAGTATTAATTTGATACTATTCGTTTTTAAATTAATTAATTAATATAGCACCTACTAAGAGACTATTCTATTTCAACTTGAATTTGATACAAGTAATTAGAAAATGTATGACCTACCTGTCGGTTTAGCCTTCTATATCAATTTGTTAATAAGTAAAAATTTTCAAATATCTCATAAGACATATAAATTATCAGAATTGAAACTGATAAATCAATATCACGAAAAGTATTCATTCGATATTATAAGATACATTATCAAAATTGAAACTTCAAGATAACCAAAAAAAAACACAGCACAATAAAAAGTAAGTTATGATAATAATTATATTGATACATCATAAGTATCGAATAAATTCAAACCAATTCATAAAACAAAATTAAACCAATAAAACATTATGGATTTAATACAAAAGGAAATTGATTAGGCTATACAAATTTATTCAATATCTTCAATACCTCTTCAATATTTATATATTGTCCAATGTAAAAATATTTCAAGAATAGCTGGTTCATTTTTGAAGGTAGCCTACCCAGATATAAAATAGTCATCACAACCCTTTACAGGTATTATTTATTGAAATTTGCATATATATTCTTTATTCATACATCGATACAACTATTTTAGCAATATATATTAGTAATGTTCTAATTGGATGAGATTGGATCGACAACCAGAAATTCAAACTTAAAAATCTTAAATAAGATGATAATCATTGATAGCTCGAGGACAATTTTATTAAAATTTTACAAGTCTTGTAAAAAAGAAATACGTAGCATGAATAGAACTGTGAAATATGCAATAAATAAGCCTATTATTGCAGTGTAAGTGAGCCTTTTTCCTTTAATACAAGAGTTTCATCTGGAATAAGCCTTAGATAAATTTTCAAAATAAACATAAAATGAAGTATAGCTATATATTCTAGCTACTATAATAGAATATAGCTCTATATATTCTATATTCTACTAGCTATATATTCTAGTACAGCTGGTGCCAAAAACTTTATACATTTGGCGAATGACCGTTATTAATTCTCAGCTCTGTCAGGACAGTCTGAAGCTGTCTTCGAGAGCGAATTAGTATAGCCGGAGATGTATCTCACATGTTCCGATGTATTCTCACAGACAGCTTGCGAACTGTCCTGACAGAGTTCAGAATTATCCATAGTCATTCGCCAACCGCAGAAATTTTTAGCGTCAGTTTCATCGAGTTATTATAGTTTTATTATAACTATTTTTACTATTATTATAACTGTACATGAAGATGGATATTATAATATTTTAAATAACTGTTTTCAGTGTTCCATCAACAGTTTTAGTAAACGTTTAGCTAATATTTCAACATAATTTAAATTAAAATTATCATAAAATGTGTTACACCAGCTAATTTCTTATCACCGTTTATGGGCCAGATAAACACTTTAGTGCTCAACATGACTCTGTTAATGAAAAACTGTTTACGTATCATTATCTAATCACAATAAAATTCAAGCTTAATTTCTAACGGAAATTCAGCCGATTATAACAAGCCAAAAACAATCTTGCAGTTTAGTATCTGAAACGCAGTAGTTAACTATTGTCAAAAAATGAACAATAAATTATCTGAATGATAATAATGAAATTTATAAGAGGAAAATTAGGTTTGTAGAGAATTTAGATTTCCACTGTTGAACTAATAAAACTTTAAAATAAATTAAAATTCACACAGATGTTGCCAATACCACTACTTTTATCATGATACTTTTAACAATCGTACCATGGTTTCAAGACAAACCCTGTCCCATCCTAGACTAGTCCTGACATAAATAATTTATTTTTTGAAGAAATTTGACAAATGACTCACCGATTGGCTCGTGGTGCTGTGTATGGACCCCAGGAGTCACCAGATTTATATTCTAGAATCAAGTGGATATCATCTCGTGTAGTGGGCTTTCCTACAACTGCAAAAAGTTCTAAATGAATTAAATGAATATTATTCACGAAATGAATTGAATATTATTAAATACAGTTATGATTCTAATAATAGGATATGATAGTTCATTTATTCATCTCACAGAAACGAGTAAACTTGAAACAGACTATTGTCCAAAACGTCTTTATATACCAAATTTTGATTAATATGAAAAGTGTATTCGACAATGAATATTAGGTGAAAATTTAAAATTTTTCTTAGTCTAGAAGACTAAAGATTTATGAAAACGTATAAAATTTCAACATAATCAATATTATTGGTTTATTTATTAAAATATACCAATTCAAGTTTATTAAAGATGAAGTTTCAGAATATGCTTTTTTCAATTTGAATGAATAATCGTCGTCTCCTAAATGTTTTAATAGATAAGTGCCGGAAGCATAAAATTGGCTTGAAATAAATATTCGATTACTCATAGAAATAATCATTGTTGTTGGATATTGAGATTATCAGACTTTAATACAACTGGGACGTGAAATTTCAAGTAGTCTATAGGCTTTTTGAGCCCTAAAAAGTTTTCGAATATTATGAGAGTTCCACTTGACAGCAACACAATTAGTTTCAGATAGTGATATTTTCACATTAATGAGATTTTCTTTTTCTAATTGTAATTTATAATGACTCCTCTTAAAATATTTATAGAATTACAACAAGAGGTCACATTCTTGAATTGGCTAAATTGCTTTTGCTGGGAGAAAGTTCCAGTCATTATAAACTGAAATTCACAATAACAAGAGATCGTACCGAAGCATGGGATATTTCAATACTGAAATACTAGAATACTGTTTCAATACTAACATATTATAGTGTTATAGAATAGAATATGTTTTTATTCCTTTGAGTATAAAATATACAATTGGAAACGTCAATCAAGTACAACAATCATAGATGAAACAATAAAATGGTAAAATATTAACATGAAAACATTATCAAACACTCATATCAAATCGCTCATATTACACTTTAGGAATTAAAAGTAACTTTGAATAGTTCTATTATTCATATTGAGAAACTCAGACAGTGAATAGAGGGGATTATCAGTTGGTAAATTAGATACTAATATTGATAGATTACAAACTTATTTCAAACGATTAGTAATATCAAACTTGAATCAACTGGAATTACTCAATCAACAAAAGCTAATAAGATATTATGTTACTTCAACTATAAGTACTATAATTTTCTGAGCAGTTGTGAAAATTATATTGTGGTAGTTTGTGTGTTTTTTGTTTATCAATGACTCAACAGCCAATGAAAGGCCTAGACCTACCAGCTGGTTGCCAGATTCAAATATTTACTCCGCTATACGGCAGAGGTAAATGAACATCAACCAGGATAGAGGTTACGTGTGGTTTATATTGTGGTAGTTATCCATATTAAATGAAAAGACAAGATGTTGTCAAACCACTAATTTATTAAAAATCGAGATACCGGTTTTGGTTGCAGGACAATTTTATCATAGAGCTCTATAATAGCAATCTAGATTCTACAAATAATCTATATTAATCACCTTTAAGACCACTACACAACAACATCTACAGCTTTGGCGTTAGGGTATTTAAAAACCAGTATGATGGTACTCAATATGAATGGGAATAATTATACAAATTAATATAGAATGACGAAACTAGGTGGGTTCCGAACCATCCCTACATTTTACCTTCAAGACCATCAAACACGGCGACTTCTAGAGCTGCGGCGTTCAAAAACCAGTATGATGACACTCAGGATGAATGGGAATACTTACAAATTAATGAAATGATGACAAATCTACAGGTTTTAATGGGTTCCGAACCATCCCTACCTTACCTTTAAGACCGGCAGGCAACGATTTCTGCAGCTGGGGTGTAAGGGTAGCAGCCAGCATAACCTGACAGCCCTCGTTGTACAGTCTCGACGCAATACAGGCCGCATTCCCGCCCAGACTGTACCTGGAGCTAGGGACTGTACTCGCCGCCGCTACCAACTCATCGAACAGGGTTGAGTTTGACATGTAGCGCCTGAAATAAAGTAATAAATTAGTTTAATCATAATTGAAAATGACCTAAAGACTTGGAACATGACATGGTAAAATAAAAATCATTTAAAAAAGGGTGCTGAGATTAAAGGGTACAGTATCTCAATTAGGTATTCTAATCGACTAAAAGATGTTCGATTAGGTTTTCTTGGGTCGATTAAACTCTCTTACAATTGGCCAAGTTCCAAGCCAGTAGTTGGAGAACGTACAAGGAACAGATGAAAGGGCCTTAATTTCCCTAATTTTAGGAACCAGTTCTAGATGAACTGACTAAATTTGACGATATTCAATTGTTAAATTTAAACTTTACTGTGTTAAATGATTTTATCTACTTATTATTACAGAAGATGGTAATTAATCGATTCCAGCAAAGTAATAATTCCTTTATAACTTATTCAAGTGTTGAAAAGCTAATAGGTCAAACAAAGTTTCATTGTATTAATATAATTCAGAAATAAGTTATTATTTATCTACCTAGTTCATAACAATCTTGGATAAAATTTGATTGAACTGCTCAAGCTACCAACAGTAATTAGCTAATCATCGATTCATTGTCATGCATTATTAATCTTCAATACTCTGGTCAAGCAAAGAAGACACTCTGGCAAGATGAGAAAATGACTGCAGCTCGATCAATATTGGTTCAAAAATTATAAATTTAGTCTCAAATTGAAGATAAGAATGTTTCCTACAATTTGAAACCAAATTTATAATTTTTGAACCATTATTGACCGAGCTGCAGATGTCATTTTCCCATCTTGCCAGAGTGTCTTCGTTGTTTGGACAGATTGTACGCCCCTATAACCATCTTACGTGATATTGTAACGCTTCTGTCACTGCTACCTTGATCGTCTCATCCTTTATTCATCCTTGGTGTGATTCATTCACGATCGATTAAGCGTCTAGCACGAATAATTCATCACGTGAAGCGTGAATCCGTGACCTGATTCAATAGTGACCCAATTTCCATACTCCATTGATCCGTGTTGCATTCACAGCAAAGACAATCTACTCTTATTTATAAAGGCGCCAAAAATTAATGCGGTTCAAGAATCACTATCACCAATTGATTTTCAGATCTGTAAGGGCAGTGTGAAAGCTGTCTGCAAGAGCGAAACACGGTTTGCTTAGGCTGCTCTCGACTCTTGCAGACCGGTCGCCGACTGTCCCAACAGAGCTGAGCATTGATAACAGTCATTCGTCAACCACCGCAATTTTTGCAGCCTACTATAAATTCAACTGAGTTGTGGTCAATATTGTAGAAACGTTCCGCTTGTAAAAACAGTCAGCTTGAAAATGTGTCCTGTATGGTCATGAAACCATGGTAGTGTACAAAATAAATAGTGTCGAAAATCGACAAAATCTGTGTGTTTATTTAATCACTACTATAAATTTATGTTTTGAGAGAGAATTCTCTCTGGTTTGATAGTCTTTCATTCAGAGAGAACAGAAAAGCTCTTACTCGTAATTTACTCACTGGTCGCATTTTAGATTTATCTTTTGATTGTGAGATTTAATAATATTGTTTACATGGATTAATTAAATTAATTAGTAAATGGTAAACGACTATTGTATATGCTCTATGCTGTCTGCGAGCGGTCTTGACGGGGTTATCTGCTCCTTTTGCGCTCAACAGACAACAGCTGATATTTTCATTTATAAAATTGTTATTTCCCTACGGTATTTATGATTTTTTTGAAATAAGAGACAATAGATGCTTTACATCAGCTGTTAGTAGGTTACATCACGTACAAGAGACAGACGAAGTCGCCTAACTTTTGGTCAATAAAGTATGTCCAAGCAAAGAGGGTCTTCCTCTGGCAAGATGAAAAAATGACTCCATCTCGGTCTATATTGGTTCAAAAGTTATTGATTTGATCTCAATTGTAGAAAACATTCTGATCTGCAATTTGTGACCAAATCAGTATTTTTTAAATCAATATTGACTGGACTGGAGTAATTTTCTCATCTTGCCAGATGGTCTTCTTTGCTTGGACAGACTATAACTGTTAGGCATAAGAGACTGACGGTTAATCGGTTCCTCTGGAAGACGAGGGCAGTGGAGCCTGTTTCAAGTTAGGGGATTGAATTTTTGCAAGCAATATTTCAAATTACTTGTGAGATGATAAGGAAAATTAGGCTACTTGATTTATCTAGTGATTCCAATAGTCACTTTGATTTTAAAGTCAAAGAATTTTAGTCGAAGAATTGTCGATATTTCTATAAACAAGTAGGCCTACACCTACAGCGAATACAATTTGAAAGCATTTGCATTCTTTAGTCTTATTGAATTTTCTGAAGCCCTTCACGTGCAAATGACGGAATAGGTATAGTATACGTACAAGCAAAGAAGACCCTCTGGCAAGATAGGAAAATGACTCAAGCTCGATCAATATTGGTTCAAAAACAATAAGATTGGTCTCAAATTGTAAGAAACATTCTGTTCTACAATTTGAGACCAAATTCATAATTTTTGAACCAATATTGACCGAGCTGGAGTTATTTTCTCTTCTTGCTAGAGGGTCTTCTTTGCTTGGACAGACTATAGTAGACTGATTGCAGAACAATTGATTTCTGACAAAGTAAAACTTTATTTATAATAATACTATATGATGCCAGTAGGTAGTTTAAATTGAATTTAGAAAATTATCACTAGGAATTCAATCATTTTATTTACAGTATGATGGGGCCTATCCTACTTTTTGTTTTTGAAGTATTGATGATAAGTTGAATTATTAGCCTACTTGAGTTACTTGATACGGTACAGTACTTACTTTTTTATGTTTCCTTCTACCATGGAATAATTGTACAATTATAAACAATATATTGAATTGAATAGAATTGACGGCACTGGCGGCTCGTACCTAAGAAACAGGTGAAGTGTCCATATCTTCTACTGCACAGCACTTCACCTGTTTTGTAGGCACGAGCCACCAGTGATTGACGGGTATTTTTTTGGTTTCAGACGACATTTTCGGAGGGTGGATGAGTATAAGTTGGATAAATTTAGGCCTACCCAGTCAATTCTAGTCATCTATCCATTTGCGAATGGTTGAAAAATTAACAATAGTACATCAAATTAAATATACAAAAAGTTTACTTTCTAGAACTTCTGTTAAGTACCGTAAGTTGAATTTCTAAATTTTACTATCCTAAATTAGCCTGATGAATTTTTTGATCGTGAAGACTACAAGAATAGGCTATAAAGTAAGCTACCTCTATTTCAAGCCTATATATTGATTCCTATTTTAAACCCTGAATAACGGTATTGATTTGATCGTGAAGCCTCAAGAATAAGCTAGGCTATCTCTCTATTTTAAACCTATAAATTTACTCCTTTGCAGAGGGTACGCCTATAAAGTCTAGTGTGCGAGCAGATTATTCCTGAATTGCAGTGACTTGTAAGTTTCATAGAATAGTTCCAATTTTTAAAACATGATTTCAAATGCAATCTGCTCGCGGTTCATTGGATATTGCTTTGTCATTGAATGAGTAACTGGGTTGATTCAATCTAGATACAAAAAAAAAAATTGAATATCTTCTAGACAACAAAGAACTTGGTGGGATGAATTGTATAATCAAATCAACTCAACAAAAAATAGAATTGATTTGCATAGACATAACCTACAAGGTCGTCATGTTTTTACTCACTCAGCAGCGGCTCCATGCCTAAAATAGTAAGCGAACGATTTTTTCAGCTCTTCAATTGAATTTATATCGTCGAAATGTTCCGGTGCACCAATAGATTCGTCGTAATCTAAAAAATCGGTAGCACTTATCAAGAGATCGTGACATGCTCCATAACCGACGGCCACTTTCGGTTTATCAGAAACATGTTGTTTTTCAACGGCAATGAGTCCACTAAGCACTTCGTTCAGTTTTCTTTGCAAATCATTCTCCGTTTGTCTGAAATAAATTGCCAGGAAAATTACAAACAACGAACAAACTGTTCCGAACGTTAAAACATGAGTGACAGCTGCCATTAATAAGACTGAATTTGTGAAATATATCCTATTCCAGCGAAAAATATTTTTAAATTTGAATACTAATGGACATAACTTCACGCCGCGCCGTTAAGTTTGGACTTGAAACAAGTAATAAGTGATTTATGCAAACGAGTTTGGCGAACAGCAAGTCTACTTGCTAACTGATTCTAGCGAAATGACCAACCAAATCAGCTGGGAAAATTTATGAGTTGCGCGTTGCAACTGCCATCTTGAGCCAAGACATGATCCTTGGCCATCAAGATGGCACTGACATTTATATACTCTGAAGACTCTTGATTAATTTTACTCGAAAACTTGAAAATTAGATGAAAAAATGAGTAATTTGCGAATAATCTTTGATTTTCCCTTAAAATATTATCCAAAACACTAACGTTTGATGTACGTTCACTATATTTCCGTTTACGAACAAACGTTCAACTTCCTCATACATTAGGATGGGCAATGTCGTTCATAATGTGCACAGTTCTTCGGTCCGTTCCTCATTCTCTCTAGTTCCTTTGAACTAGTTCACAGGTCGAAGCAAAACAAACTGTGCCACTCTTCGTACATTTAATTTTTCAATTTTTTCTATAAACTTCAACTGATTTTCCTCACAGCATACAACTGGTTTTTTCAAATTATTATTCATGGTCTTAAAACCATTCTTTGATTAAAAAAAACTAAGGACACAAGTTCAAGATCAACATTTATTATGTGAATCTATTCAATTGGCTCCATCAATTTTAATTTATCTATTATTTACCTTTATCGAGTTTCTATGGTTGTGATAGCATTAAGTCTTCATACTCTTGATATTTGAAGAGCTCTGGTTTCATGGATTTTTAGAAGTTCTTTGACACAAAAACTGAACACACTAGGAAAATTGCTAGCATGACGCTGAGTAATAAACTTAGTCTGGTGTGCTTCTGCTTTTTTCCAATGTCACAAGGCTTCTAAATCTCCATGAAACAGGCCTTAGAAGTGAATCAACAAAGTTTCAACCCTTCAACCGATATTTTTTCAGTATCCTATGAGAATATTGATTTTTTTGTTCTTCTCAATAAAATAGAATGATAATTCTTTCAAAATCCACAATTATGAACTTTCAAAATTAAAAATCGCTCAAATGAGCAGTGACTATCATAGTATAGTCTTTTCAAGCAAAGAAGACATTCTAGCAAGATGGAAAAATGACTCCTGCTCAGTCAATATTGGTTCAAAAATTCAAAATTTGGTCTTAAATTGTACCATTTTAGACCAATATTGACCGAGTTTACCAGAGATTGATAATGGTGTAACAACCGAAACCGGTATCACAAATTTTTACTAAATTAATGGTTTGACAACCTGTCTTTTCATACATGGATAACTACCACATTATCACCTTCACAACTACTCATGAAATATTGACCGAGCTGGAGTCATTTTCCCATCTTGCTAGAATGCCTTCTTTGCTTGGACAAACTAAACACAATACTACAAAACTCGTTCCTTCATTAATATTTTATTAATATGATATATTATGACTTTTAATTCGATATTTCAATTTAATATAGGCCTAGATGACGCCAAAAATTTAGGTGGTTTGTCTGCATCTTTTGCTCTCCAACAGCTCATGCCATCATCAAGTTATGAAGTTTTAGTAATCAAAAGAGATATTAGATGTTTTACATCAGCTGTTAGTAGGTTACATTACGTAATTTAGAAGAGACAAACGAACCCACCTAACTCAAGCTTTGCTTTTAAAATATACTAATTATACTATTTATTAAAATTAGGTATTAATAATATTTGACCTACCTACCTAAACTATCAATTAATTTGCTGCTATATGTTAAGTCTGACTAATCACTCTGGATTTAAATAAATACAATGAATAATGTTGAACCAACTTTATTATTAAATTCTGACATTGATAACAATCAAGAAATACTAAAAATAAAATAGCTTTTGATATTTTCCTTTAAGCGAACAAGTTCATCAATAGATCAAATGAGTAGCTAATGACTGAATGTCCTTCCACCACATTAACTTCCTGAATTATTAGTATATTATTGTTACTATAGTCGGCGCAATCTAAGTTGACGAAAACCCCCTCCACCCGAGAAATAGCTACGTTGCCAGATTGTGTAAAATTGGAACATCTTCAAATTCGCGATTGAACCCCATATCTAGACGCAGAATTTTATCCTTGATATGCTAGTAGTATTAAAAAAGTTCCTGGGTAGAAGGATTCAAAGGAAATTTGATTTTTTTGAAAAAAATTGAAAAATCGCGAAAATATTACTTTCTTTTGTATATCACTTCTCTCACAATCATGGGTTGTAGTAAAAATAAAGTTTTTTATATCAAAATGACAAGGAGAATTCGAGCTTTCTAATGGTTTCTGAATTTTCTATATCCGACCAATAATTATGTTTCAATTAATGAATATGTTTGTCAATGCCGAGTCAACTCCATCAAAAAACATGAAATTTTCGTAATTTGGCCTCTCAAGAGTTTCAAAGTAAGGAGAGCGGTATATGCATGAATCATTGTATGTTGAAGATTGGAGATTGAAGCTAATCGACTTGGATATTTGAGCTGCGAACAGCTGGTTATCATAAAAATAGTGAGTTTTACAACACCGCGTGATTTTTCCAAAGCTACGCTGTCACTTTTAACAGTCAGTTGAATGTGTTTGCGTTAGAAGTTTCAATTTCACGCAAAATGACAACGTAGCTATTTCTCGGGTGGAGGGGGTTTTCGTCAACTTAGATTGCGCCGACTATAGGCTACTGTTAGTGTTTTCATCATTTACACTATTGCTTGAACTGAATGTCTAAATAAATAAATTGAAATTGAACCATTGAAAGTCAATGAGTCTCAATACGACGATATCATTTCTAATTAATAGTCAAACAGTAAACAAGGTAGTATTTTTATCATGGCTTAAAAATTTCAAATTTATTTTCAATATTTTATAAGAAATTATGTGAAAAATTTAGTGAATCAATTAATTTGGTGCATCCTATTGCTCTAAATTCAAAATTTGTATGATTTGTAGTCTCCTCGACTATAAATTCTTGTGAAAGTGAAGTAAAAAAAATTACCTAGTTTTGAACTTATTATTTTTCAAAATTTTGTACAAAGAAGTTTTGGACGTTAGTCTGAATTTAAGCCAAAAAGTCTATTATCTTCTGTAAATTAATAAATAAATGAGTCATTCCATTCAATTGGATAGGAATATTGTTGAAAATGCCAAAAAGATGATTGCTAGAGTTTGGTGAAAATGACAATAAACAATTCTGGAGAAGTACTTGTAGAAGTTCGAAGTGAAGATCAATGTTCAGACTGACAAGAGGAGTGCAAAAAGGGGATGCATTATCAGTGACTCTGTTCATTATCGCTTTACAAAAGGTATTAGAAAGTGTGGAAAACACTTGTAATGTCTACAAGTCAAGACAAATAAGCGCATATGTTGATACTCATTGCCAGAAACGAGAGGGAGGTATAGTCCAAGCAAAGAAGACCCTCTGGCAAGATGGGAAAATGACTCCAGCTTGGTCAATATTTGTTCAACAATTATAATAATGTGGTCTCAATATTAGAACAAATTGTTTCCTACAATTTGAGATCAAAATTATAATTTTTGAACCAATATTGACCGAGTTGGAGTCATTCTCCCATCTTGCCAGAGGGTCTTCTTTGCTTGGACAGACTATAGCATGGTGGCGAAGCGCTTGTGACCAGACCGTGTGGAGGGCTCTAGTGCAAGAGGCTCACAATGAGCTGTGTTGCCAGAAGAAGAAGAATGCGTGTTTTCTTATTCAATTTGGTAGGAATATTGTTGAAATCAATCCCAAAAACATCATTATTTCATTTATGTTATTAATTTCATCATTATTTCATGTTATGCTCATAATTATTAGGTAAGCTGACACGTCTGTCAGTTTGAAATGTGACTCAGCAAGGATAATGCTACATAGCAAGGAATAAACTGGTGATAAGATGACTAATGTGTGTTTTCTAATTCAATAGGGTAGGAATGTTGTTTAAAATGTAGAAAACAAGATAGATCATTCAATTGTAACAGAGGAGGCTCGAAATTGGATGAGCTGACACGACTGTCAGGTTGACATATGCCTGTCACAGCAGGGATGATGCTACATATTGAGGAATTAACTGGAAATAGGAGGACTAATTAGCATTTTCTCCATCAATTGGGTAAGAATATTGTTGAAAAAGTAAAGACATGATCATTTCATTGTTACAGAGGATGATATACTCATTATTAGATAAGCTGACACAACTGTTAGGCTGAGGCCGCACTGCCGGTGGGTAGAGCCTGGAGGTTAGTTGGCAAATCTATAGAACATACACACCATCCACAGTAATACATCGTATGAATGGTATGTGTTCAGCCGCCATCTTGAAATTCTTAAATATGGACAACATAACCTCAAAAAACAGAATGACGTCATACCATTCATACGATGTATAACTGTGGATGGTGTGTATGTTCTATAGATTTACCAACTACCCTCCACCCTCCAGGCTCTACCCACCGGCAGTGCGGCCTCAGCCTCAGGTTGACATGTGCCTGTCACAGCAGGGATGATGCTACATTGCAAGGAATCAACTGGAAATAGAATGACTTAACTTGAAATAGAATGACTAATGCATGTATTCTCAATCAATTTAGTAGTATTGTTGTCTAAAATGCCAAAAACATCAACATTTCATTGTTACAGAGGATGCTATGCTAATAATTAGATGACTCACAGCTTCTCACTGGGTAATGATACATAGCAAGGAATAAATTAACTGGAAATAGGAGAACTAATGCGCGTTCTCTTATTCAAAAATTCTCAAATACAAATTCGAAAGTATGAATATATCCGAATAGCAGGAAACGTTCTGTAAAATACTGTATATAGCAATGAATTCCATTTTTCGTTCGGCAGAACTACTTCTTCAAGATCTATCCTGATTTATGAAGTCATCAATCAACCCTCAAGACACAGAGACTGAAAGCACTCACCTCATAACTTACCTTTGATTTATTTGGGAATTTCTCAACTTTCTTCTCTTTCACGTTGTCCTCACTTTCTCCTCTTTAGCTCATTTTCTTTCTTCCTCCACGTCCATCATGTAACCCAAAAAAGAGTGATAAAATTCGATCGGAAAGTTGATGAGAAAGCCATTTCAGTTAAGAAGATTTAATGAAAAATTTTGAAATCTTGTCTTGTGTGCTGCTATTGAAAAATCTACTATTTTGAAAGATTTTGACCTCAAATCGTGTTTCATAAAATTTCAAGTCTTGCAGAACAGTTATTCTGAATTACGTTCATTATACAATTACGCCCTATACCGTGCAATTGATGTCAAGTCTTTTTCCCATTTCAAAATACCTCTGAAACTAATGATACACTGTTTTAGACTGTAGAGAAAAATGATAGGGAATATTTTCTAATACTAGATCAATAAGTTACATGAAAATAGTTTTTGTTTGAGAATCAAATCAACTAGGACTATAATTAATGAATGGGAAAAGTATGCAATTACATCAAGTTAATGATTCATTTAGTAATTAGAAATCAGGCTTACTAATAAAAATATTACTATTAATTCCATTAATTCTTTCCACAGTGAGTTCATGAAAGTGTTAAGTTATCAAGGATATTAATAAATTATTACTATGAATTCCATAACTGTCTTAAATTTGAGTAGGAATTTTACACGAGATTTCTTTGCTGAATAGGAACATTTAGTTACTGGTATTCCAAGTTTATAATAAATTTTAAGCAAGTTTTAATACAATTAAAACAATAACTAGATTGAAAATACATTGTAAGTGTAAATGTAAGTTCCCACTCAACTAAGTTTTGATGTAGTTTCTACAGTGAATGTAAAAATGATAACACACAAGACAAGAGTTTCTCTTGGAGCTGATACACTTTTGAACAATTATTCTCTGTGTAAGTTATCAAAAATATATTTGTTACAATATTCAATGAATGAAATTTCTCTTTTCTATACACTGGAATGTGATAAGATTCTTTCAAACTCTAGAAAAGATGGGTCTAGAGAAAGATCTCTGTTTTCTCTAAATAGATGGATGAAATTTTTACATGCTTTAAAGATAGCATTGAGCAAAATTAAGATACTGAAATGACTTTGGCTTATTTTTCTCTTAAAAAAGTACATGTCTGTGGACATGTAAGGCAGTAGAGTGGACATGTTGAGCAGAGATGGGGTGGTTTAGAATTTAAAATTACATCAAGTAATATTGATAATCACGATTTTAAAAACTAATATTACGAACAATTACTATCTTCAAGCGTTTAAAATTAAATCAAAGTTCAGAATGAGGGATCAGCTAATATTACAAATGTTTGAGCACTCAAACTATTTTTGTAATTACTGAATTTCGAGTGTTTCGAGTATTATCAGTACAATTCAAGATATTACTTTAAATCTCTCACAATTTTAAAGTGTTTGTGAATCATTATGCATAAAAATCATTCAGATTTAAAAGATTTTTAAAGCAAGTTCAAAATGATTGATAATATTATGCATTCAAAGTTTTTTAAGCATTCAAATCTAAAATGACCATCCCGCCACAGACATATACTTTTAAAGGATCTAGAAAAACAATTTCATCAAAAAAAGAAATACACACCATTTAAAATTAGGCTCTACGGGCATAGAGCGATGTTGCTCGACTCCGAAGCAACGTCAGGACCTCCAGCTGAAATCATGATAACTTGTTCAATAATCAAGCTCAAAATGGAGGAGAGGATCACAAAAATTAAAAACGAACCAGTCAAACTGACAAGCAACTTTTTATTTTACATTTTTCAGTTTTTTTTTAGAGTTTTCATAGTATTCAACCATCACTATAACAACAACGACTTTGTTTCGAGATAATTTCACTTTTCAAACTAGTAGTCCATTCATTTTAACGGGTTTATTCCAAGTTCATTCTATTATTTACTCAACTTTATCTACTATTTGAAGCAATTTCAAAAATATTCTCGATTATTCAATAATCAAGAAAGTACAACAGAATTATGATAGTAAAAATGATCAATAGCAATAGTTGTTTCTTACACACTAAAGCTTAAAAATATTTTTTAACGTTATTCACAATAATTCAGGTTCTATCAGAAATTATTTAGGGGCAATATTAAGAAGTATTTGGTTATTTGGGTTCATCTCGAATGTTTATATCGCGGATCATGTGAATAATGAAAATGTTCCTACCAACAATTATTATGAACATGAGAAAAATCAATACATTTCATATTTACAAGTAATTCAATAATCAACTCAACAAAATATTCAACAACAAAAACTTAACAAACCTTCGATTATAACTAAAGTGGAAGGGAAAAATTATGAAGAATATAGAATTTAAATGAAAAAATGATCTCTGAAATGACAAAATAAGTAATCTTAAGATGATTTTTCACCCAACATTTCAAACGGAGATTGTTTGATAGCTTAGAGAAACCCTATAAATAGAGCCCCAACATAGTTTTTAGTGTTGAAAAAATACAAGAATAGTCAATATATTGTAATAAAATAGAAGAATATTATAAGATATATATATATATATATCTATAGCCTACTCCACTAGAGTTCTTAAGAGTTCTTAGTAGCCTACTTAACTTACCTAGAATAAAATGAAAATCCTAAAAATAGTTCACTCGGGCAATGTTCGTCAATTCATTGCTATCCAATGAATTCCAGTCTTTTATACACATGTTGGATCATACATTCCCAACAAATCTAGTATTTAAAATGCAAAATGATTGAATAAATTATTATAAACAAAATGAAAAAAGTATGTTCTAAATCTAAAGCACAAACCTTCTTCTTAATATCACCAGTAATTTTGTCTCTTCTCCAAATGCATTACCAGCATTACCTTCCAATGTTTTCAGCTTAATAATTATCACTGTTTAAATAATTTATAACTTAGAATAAATACACAATAGAAAGAGGTAAGACCACACCTTATTTTCAAATTTTCTCCGCTGGTTTTCAATTTCTCCTCAGAATGATCCTTTGGGTTTTATCCAGCCTCCTTTCTCTGTAGTTATCCTTCGGTGTTCCATTGGTTAAAACAGGATACTTTGGAAATCTGTGGAACAAAAAACGAAAAACTGATTACTTACATGAAATACACAAAACTAGTAGAAATTATTAACAAGATACATAAATTCAAAAATTAATTTTTTTTAAAGAGTCAGTTTCACCAGCAATTCATAGCCAAAAACTCCAACATTGTTAAATTATGTTTCAGTACTTGGTTGAATTGATTATTGCCTTCGATCCAATGATTCCTCTGGCACAAATGATTTATGCTACATCGCAAAGCATAATATAGATGAAGCTGACGCCAAAAAGTAAGGCGGTTTCGTCTGTTCCTTTTGCGCTTCAACAGCTGATTTGGCAGTTAGAGTTGTCATTTAGCTATGTCTAGATGATGTTTCCGGAATCAAAAGAGACAATAGATGCTTTACATCAGCTGTTAGTAGGTTACATCACGTAAAAGAGAGACAGACGAAACCGCTCGACGTTTTAGCATCAGCTATATCTGAGGCATAAAATCAATATTATAGTTGTACTGTTCTCGACTGAATCTGGTTAGTAAATGATATTTCTCCAAGAGAAGTAAATTGATTGAAATCAATAAAATACTATTATTGATTATATAAAAAATTGATCCTTCCAAGTACAACAAACCAGAAGTGCATGATAATAATAATACATTAGCAGTTTGCCATTCTTTCAATTTACTCCACTACTTCAAGCTGAAAAATAAAAATACCGTACAGCGATAAAAATTCATATAAAAAGTGTATAGAAGCAATAAGATTAATTCAAAGAAACTGCAAATAGAATGCTAGTGCCCAGTTGAGCTTGTTCCTTGGCCGTTGAAGCTGAAATACACAAATTTTGTAATTAATAAACATATTGAACATTAGAGATATAACTTACTGGAAATAGATTGATCCAATCAACAATTATAGAATTGAATTATTGGGAGTTTCTAGAATAAGATCAATCTTCATTTTACATGGAGAAAGAAAAATTTCAATAAGTTACTGATCTTCAATTTTAAAAAATCTCAAATACTGTAGGCTAATTCAAATATAAGTTTGTAGACTGTTATTTGCTATAGACTGCCCAAGCAAAGAAGACATTCTAGCAAGATGGGATAATAGCTGCAACTCGGTCTCGGTCAATTTTTATAGGAAAATCATGGATATGGTCGCAAATTGTAGTAAATTGATCCAAGATTTGAGGCTAAATTTATGATTTTGGAACCAATATTGACCGAGCTGGAGTCATTCTCCCATCTTGCCAGAATGTCTTCATTGCTTGAACAGACTGTAAAGGCAATCCCAATTTAATTTTAGTGGTCATTTAGACCAAAAATATCACGGATTAGCTTACTATAGCGTGCTGTACACGGGGACAGTAGCGTCGGCCAGTTGAATGTCTGTAGCCACAGAGAAGAAAGTTTTTCCTCTGTGCTGTAGCCAATTACAGCTGTTGTTGTTTCGACTCAATGGCTGTGATTGCTACAGATGTTCAACTGGCCGACAATACTGTCCCTGTGTAGGCTACAGACCATAAGGTTGAATAAAGTTATAGATAACCTTTTACCTGTTTTATATAATTTATTCTATTTTCATGCATGTATAATTGAATTTTTACTTTATGAAAGAGGAGAATTAGGGATTTCCTAGTAGGCCTAGACATAGAACTCTTAGAAAAGTTATCAAAATATTGAAATGCTCACCTCTCAAGATATTTTTTTGTGCAACCAAACTCTTCAGTCGAACATGTTTGAGTTCCAGTTGTTTGAAGCGTTCTCATTACAGGTCGCACAAAACTCCAACGATATCCTATTTCTGCCAACGTGTAGACAAACTCCGTAATCTGATTGGATATCACTGATGCTGTCCAAATACTTTGACGGTGTTTCACAACGCAGGAACTCTTCCATTTCGGGTAGATCTAGATTTTGAGCAGTTTGCCCAAGATTGGCACCACCTAACAAATCATCAAGATTTGAATCTAGAAGGACATCTGCTTCAGAAAAACTATCTAGTTCTGTGGGAATGTCAATATTGTCTGTTGAATTGGGAATTGAATTTTTTGCTTTGACACAAACGTTTTCAGATGAAAACTGTTGTAGATTGTTCTCTTGTAAAACTGATGACCTAATTTCTAAACTATCATTTGTACAAATTCTCTTCAATAGACTCCCTATTTGACTGTTGTTAGCAATTATACTACGCAAATATTTAACTTCATTCTTCAAAGAATCTATTTCACCAGATTTGGAATTCAACTCGTGTGTCAGAGCCTTTCTTATTGTTTTCAAAGTTTTGACATCATTTTCTAAATTACTTACATATTCTTTCTTCTTCATACGATTTTTTCTTGCGTTGATAGCGTTTTTGGAAAAGCATTTTGCTCTTGATCTCCTAGATTTCTGTTGACGAGAATCAGTTGTGAAGTCTTCATCGTCGTCCTGTTCTGAAGCTGAGCTAGAGTCTACAACAGATGGTACGTTTTCCAATGATGAACTACTTTTCAAAATTGACTTCCACCCAGTAATTTCTCTTTTTGAAGTACTTACTGAATTCTCGGTGGCCTTTCTACGACGCGAATTTGTAATTATAATGGGAGAACAAGAATAGGTGTGTTCGTTTTCTTCGGTCAATTCAATTGATCTATGGCCTGCTTCTAAACCGTATGCTACTGTAGATGAAACAAAACTTTCAGAAGATTTTCGACGTTTTGCACTAAATGACATTTCTTCGGATCCAGAATCATTTTCGAGGTCGCTGGTTACATTGTATGGTGAAACGTTGGGCCTACGTTTAGCCATTTTATGAGTGGCAAACTGAAGCCTAACTTAGGAAACGATTTTCAGTCAAACTACTCACGAAATGTACAGGAACTAACTGTATGATGGAAAAACTGTATCAATATAACTGAAATTCAACACAAATACTTTCAAATCGAACAAAAACTTGATAAAACTCACAAAAACCGAGCTCAATTTACGATGGACGACACACTGACACAACACATCGGATCCAGATGAACGAGAATAACGACAATCGAGAACGTCGAGACTCGAGATCGACAACTGAACTGGATTGAGACTGTTTCTGAAGAACGGGTTTTCTTAATGAACGACGAAAGCCAGGTTCAAAAAAGGAATGGTCGTTCTATCATTGCAATTTCATTACTGTACCATGATTTTTCATGGAAAGTATCAAGGTAATTAGAATAGAACTTGAGAATAGAATTCTTTTCTAATTCCAAGAACTAAGGAAGAATTCCTAGGAAGAATAAATCATGGTATTATAGAAGAATACATTTTCCCGTGAAATAGAAAATTACAATTCTTGATTATTATTAATTAAAAAAAATTAAAATACATCAATTTTTTTTATTTGAATTTATATTTTTCGGAAAAGCTTTAGAATACCTTAACCGTCAGAGTTGTTTCAAAATTATGGGTTTAAAACCAGCTAATTTGTATGGTATTGACTAATAATATTATACTGTTCTTTTATCAAAGACGGAATTGTCCAAATTGATAAGAAGGAAATCTCTGAACTTTCATGGCGCATTAGTAGAGGCTACCCATTTATTATTTATTTTAAAATAATAATTTATTAAGAATACCCTTCTTTTGGAGGAGACGATAAGCCGTCGGTCTCGACTACATGAAAATTGGCCGTCATCTCTTATCATCATTACTCTCATTACCCACTAAGAGCTCATATAGGCATTACCAATGCAAGTACCATAGGTTACCTAATATATTGGATGAAAAACAATACCTTTTATATTATTCACTGAAAAACATCCAATGTATCATAAAGGCCAACATTATTTTTATCCGTGATGAAAGTTACAGAGACAAATATTTATTTATTAATATTAATTATCAATTTATAATAGTTATCTGTCCTGTTCCTCCGGGTGTTTCAATAATTCCAAGACCCATCTAGTAGACAAAAAATGTACCAGAGTTTGCAATAGTTATTATTTTTGCCACAAGGTGGCGTTAGCATCAAGTAAGATTTACAGTGATTTCTGTAATCACAGTTGTAAGATCCCACTTGGCAAAATTAGTAATTTATTTATCCCAGAATGTAAATTCTTGTTTCTTGTATCACAGAAAAAATTAAATACCCACTGGTATAGTCTGTCCAAGCAAAGAAGACATTCTGGCAAGTGGAAAATGAGAAAATGAATCCAGCTCGGTCAATATTGGTTCTAAAATATTGAAAATTTAGTCTTAAATTTTAGTAAAAATTTGATCTACAATTTGAAACTAAGCTTATAGTTTTTAAAGCAATATTCACCGAGCTGGAGTCATTTGCCCTATTCTTGACAGAATGTCTTGTGTCTTCCTTTGTTTGGGCAGAATATATAGGGTCAATATAGGTAAATTATAGTTATTGCTGTCGAAGCAAAATTATGAAACCCCTCTGGTAAGATGGGAAAATGACTCAAGCTGGGTAAATTTTTGTTTAAAAATCATCAATTAATCTCAAATTGTAGGAAACAATTTGATCTGCTATTGAGGCCACGCTTATGATTTTTGAACAAATATTGACCAAGCTGGAGTCATTTTTCCATCTTGCCAGAGGGTCATCTTAGTAGATCAAATCGTTTCCTACAATTTGAGATCAAATTGATAATTTTTGAACCAATATTGGCTGAGCTTTAGTCATTCTCCTATCTTGCCAGAGGGTCTACTTTGCATGTACAGACTATACCTATGTGCTATACAAGTGTCGTTATTATGGAAAAGTAAAAGTAACGTAAATACTTTATTTACAAGTAGCTTTCCTCCAATGATTAGCTAGATGTTATTCCTTTTTTCATTATCTATTGACAATAAAATCAATTTATGGTGATCTTATTCTATCGATATCCCTTCTTCTCCACAGTCTGAGGAAAGAAGAAGAAAAATAATGGAGAATTTATTCCTTCTTCTCCAGGAAAGAAGAGTGTAGAACAGAGAAATGTAAGAAATAAGGAGGCATAAATAAGTGAATCAATAACAATCTATTAAACTATTCACAATTTCATCAAATAACAAAGATTTCTTATTTAATTCTTCTCCAGGAAGGAAGTGTGAAGAAAAAATAAGAGAGAGAGGAGAAGTTTAAGGAATAAGAATAGAAAAGTGGATCAAAGAAAACTATAAACTATACCCAATTTCATTTGTTTTTTTATTTTAAATAATTATCAAAATACCCTTTTTCATTTTTTTTTGCATTGAAAAAATAATTGAAAAATGGTACTTTGATAATTATATAAAATAAAAAAAACAGTGATAAAAGTAGCCCTGAGATAAAGGGAACACTAAGATGGCTAGCCAACAAATTTCATTGTATTTTTCAGTACAACAGAATAATTATTATAGGGACTATAATATTTCAGGTTCATGCGTTTGTAGCCTACCTCTTCATGCTCAATCTGAGCATGATAGAGATTGTCAATAACAGCAGTATTGTATACATAATTTAATTGTCAACGTAAAGACAAATTAAAAGCCCGTAATTCTATTTACTCTAGAAAAACTACAGTACGAATTCCTATAACATTGGAGGAGTACCTCATTGACTATTGAGCTAGTAGCTATAGTTCACTCGATGCATTCATGCAATCTTGAGCAATCAACTTATTGTAGGCCTAATACGTACTGTATAGAAATCTTCATACGATAAAGCATCGTATTAGTCGAAGTCAGCTTGAAAATCAAGATTGTGTGAATCAAGTCATGTTTGAACCATCTTCTCATTTTAAACTCGGTTTAAGCGGCAAATGAGCATGGTTATAGGCCTACTATAATATCTGGGGCTCTTCATAGTGTAGGCCTATATTTATATTCAAAGACTGTTGGACATATTCATGTACAAAGGCTCTATGAAGACTTTTAATAGTGTATGCCTATATTTATATACCTAGCTAATATATACCTATATACCTAGCTGAAGAAATAGATAGTGATATCTTATAGGAGTCAGGGCACAAGAGAGAACACCAATATTATGAGCTTATCGATATCAAATTTTATTAGAAAAAGAATTCACATTTTTCAGCTTGACTCAAATTGACATAAAAAGGTCTACCTAACTCGATTCGAGTGGAAATAGTATCAAGTTCACAGTCCTTTAGTGGACCATAATGGATGACAGAATATTTTGATTTATATTTCAGCAATTTTGAAAGGTTGATGACAATTGACTCAACTCTTGTAATAATGCTGCATAACAATAATTAGACTTAGATGACAATATTAGAATTGGTAAATTTAGATATATTTCTTTTTTTTATGAGAAATTGATTTGTGAAACTTTTAAAACTCCATGTGATGACAATATTGTCGAAATAGTAGGCATTGAAGCTTACTATTATGACTACCTACATTGATGCTTTACTGGTAATTATCATAGTAATCAGTTGAGTGATGAACTCAAATTATCACATGAAAATTAGAACAGTATCAACAAAAAGGGTTCACAATCTCCATATTCTATCAAAACTACATCTTAATTATTTTGAAAAAAGCGGGGGTATGTAAAAATTTGTGTCTTGTCAGCATTATTCAAATATTGCGCCAATTGTCACCTTGTGTTGTCCCTAATCAATTAAGCCTTGGTGACAATTGGGGCAGCGGCATAGGCCTGAGGAGCGACTGCCGAGTAACCGGGGTAACCTGCGTATCCAGCGGCGGGAAAAGCGGTCTCATACTTGGCGGGAAAGTATTTGCCGTCGTCAGCATGATAAGCGGTGGCAGCTGTGCCCTTGTAGCCTCCGTAGAACGCGTTCTTGTATGCTGAGTAGGCAGGATTGACGGCTCCTGGGTAGGCTGCAGCGGAGGCGATTCCGGAGTAGGGGTAAGCGGCAGCAGCAGAGTGGGGGTAAGCTGCGGCGGAGTGGGGGTAAGCCGAGGCAGAGTAGGGGTAAGCTCCAGCGGTGGGGTAGGCTCCTGCCTTGTAGCCTGGGTAAGCGGCGAGGGAAGAGTAGGGATAAGCTGCGTTAGCGTGAATGCCGGAGTAGGGGTACTTGGCAGCGTTCAGACCTGGAATTAAGTGAATGAAGTCAATAATTCAATCAAATATATAATAATTGATATAATAACAAAACGTACAAAAACAAAATAATGAATCACATTACCCTTCAGAATAAGTTTTTTTCTTAATGGGAATTTCAAACAATAAGTACTGTGATTTTTTTCACATTAGTAGCCCTAATAACAGGGTTAACAGTAATGACAAAATAATAATTATTATTACTGCCTGGACTAGGAGAATTCACCAAGGGATTCACAAGACATCAGAACTTTGTGGAATTGAGAAATGCTATTTGAATGGAACAGTCAATACAAACATTTCAAGTTTGAGTGATTATTGTTTATGTGTATCAGAACCTTGTTAGTGGGATAAAGTTAACTTTATTTACTAAGTTTCAGCGGCTTTATATTGGTACCTTGATTGGATTCTATTATTTTCATAACAATAATAATTTCATTAAGAGAATATGATTCCACTCAAAAGTATTTCGACAGTTGGTCTACTGCTTCATAATTTTCAATTTCTTGCATTCTTTGTTCATTGTGAAAAGCTCTATATGATATTCTATACTTTTCTATGATATACTATGATTTTCTATACACTCATCAAAAACCTAAACACAATTTTAAAACTGCACTCTATTAACTATATT
Organism: Sogatella furcifera; assembly: GCA_017141385.1. Classification (NCBI taxonomy): domain Eukaryota; kingdom Metazoa; phylum Arthropoda; class Insecta; order Hemiptera; family Delphacidae; genus Sogatella; species Sogatella furcifera. The sequence continues at coordinate 27,012,398 of CM029556.1, forward strand.
TTTCAGTTCAGCTATGAGCCTCTAATATTCTTGACACATCACTTCATTGGTACTGTAGTTTAATTCTCCAATACAATGCCATACATTTACAGTAACTATGTATTCTTAAGTTTTGAAGGAAGAAATGTGATTTTTCTAGTTTTCAAATATGAGCTACTGCTCATAATAATCTACTATAGATGCTATATTTCTGATTGAGAGTAGTTTATAAAAGATGGGGATACAGTGTATTCCAATCTTTCCAACTCAGAAGATAAATCAATAATATTGATCATAGTACCCTATAAAATAGGTACATTTTTTCACAACCAGTTTTTAAGTGGCCATTTTCAAATGGAACTGACAATTTTTCTTTAGTTTTCTTTAGTTTACTTGTAAAATGACTATTAATAGTTCAAAGCTAATTGTGAGAGAGAAATAAGGTTATCTTCAAGTGTAGCTCACTGTGATTAATAATTATTATTGATTTATTAAACATAAGTAGCCCTAATAACAAAGTAAACAATATTTATAGAGTAATATTTATAGATTATATAGAGTAAACTATATTTTATCTATGCTATTCATCCACTGTACCTTGGTAAGCGGTGGCCGAGTAAGGGTAGGCACCGGGGTAGGCTCCGGCAGCAGTAGGGTACGCTCCTGCGCTGTAGGGGTAGGCTCCGGCGCTGTAGGCTCCAGCCGCTGAGTAGGGGTAGGCTCCAGCAGCCGTTGGGTAGGCCGCTGCTCCATGGATGCCGGAGTAGGGGTAGGCAGCCGAAGCAGCCTGGTAGGGGTACGCCTTGTAGGCTCCGGCGGAGTAGGCTCCGGCCGCGCCGAAAGCTGGGTAGGCTCCGGCGTGGCTGGCGTAGGGGTAGGTGCCTGGAGCGATGGCTGTAAAAAGAATGAACGAAATTATTGAAAGAGGTTTTGAATACTTTTTGTTTAGTGTTTTTCGTACTCGTGTTTTGTTTTGTGTTTTTTAGCGCTTTGTAGTCTAATGAAAGCATTTTTATGTTAATAGTAGTTGTATCAGTAAAGTATGAATCGTAATTGCTATAAAAGTAGGGGGAATTTCACACAAATTGAACTCTACAAAGAAGTAGGACCAACTACCTCTATGAGACATCACCTCATTGCGGGAGGAGAGTAGAAAAAATATTGATTCCAATCTTGTGTTAAAGTATAGTGTTTGAATAATAATATAATCATGATTCAAACACATTTAATAATTGTTTTTTAATGCAAATATCTGAATTTTTCTTGAGTTTGCAGTATTTGAGTTATCAAACCCATGTTATTGCAGGGACAGTCAATTACTAATTGTTAGATTGGAGGAGATTGATAGTGCTCTTAAACAAAATTATTCTACTAAAATTTTAATAAACAATAATAAAATCATTAATTAGTTATCATATAGCAGTTTTAATAAGCAATTTCGAGAGTTATAAATTACTTATTCTACAGTCATCAATTACTGTACCTATTCTTTACTTATTGCTCTATACAATAGGTCAAAAAGTAAAATAGTAACAAATAGTAACGATGTCAAATGTTGTGATTATAAAATTCTTTGTTGATCTACTAATAGTAGTGTTATTGTATAGTCTGTCCAAGCAAAGAAGACCCTCTGGTAAGATAAGAAAATGACTCCAGCTCGGTCATTATTGGTTCAAAAATTATTAACTTGATCTCAATCGTAGGAAACATTCTAATCTACAATTTGAGACCAAATCAATATTTTTGAACCAATTTTGACTGAGCTGGAATAATTTTATAATCTTGCCAGAGGGTCTTCTTTGCTTGGACAGACTATATACAAGCGTTACAAATACCGCGTAACTATTATACCGTCACTGAAAGTTTTTAAACCTGTTTAAGTGTTAATTAATATGGACAGATAAGATAGATAGATAAGATATGGACAGATAATATAGAGAACAACTCATCATTCCATTCTAATCTCAAGTCTATGATCACGGACTAGACTAGAGAGTACGTGAGTAATTGTTATCCAGTCTGTCCCATGATGTAACCAATCACTTACGTCAACTCGCTTTACAATTACAAGAAAGTACCTACTCAACAAGGTTGTAAAACCTTTTAATAATCCGCACTTCATTCATCTTTTCTACGCCTGAATGAACGCTGCCGGCTGTAGGACCTTGGCCCCCCTTGACCGAAACTCTCACCCAACTAACCGCAGGACCTAGTTTGTGATCCTGTGATCACAATGTGATATCCTGTGATCACAATGTGAGGTCCTTGGGGAGACCTCTTGTACGTGTTACGTCAAGCGAGTAGCTTTAATTGTTGGCTGAAATTTTGAGGTACAATGATTCTTTCACACAAATAGGTACGTATTCATTCATCTTTGTAATATTCAACCTACATTGTAAGACCTTGCGAATTCGAGGATAGCTTATTATTTTAATAGGTCCATACGGAACGGTGAAGCTCACACATTTTTCTCAAGAGTTCCTTTTTCCTTCTTGATCGTCTTTCTATTATACTGTTTGTTAATTTGTTAATTTGTTTATGAGGGTGAAACCCACATAAGCTCATAGGCTTGTGCGTGGGTAATGAAATGGATGATAGATGACGACTACTTTTTAGGTAGTCGGGACCGACGGCTTATCGTCTCCTCCGAAAGACGGGGTGGTCGTATCTATGTGATTGTGCTGTGGTCAAAAATTGTTCTCCGCTTGGGATTCGAACCAGGGTCCACCTGGTTATCAGACCGGCGCTTTATCACTCCTCCAACGAGCCACCCAAACTGTCTCTTTACTTACTATTACTGTAATATTTATTACTGTGTATTTATATGTATCAGTAATATTTCATTACTGTCAATTCTCTTACTTTCTTCAGCATCGTACCTCTTTCTCCTTTCCATTACTGTAATGTTTACTGTGAAATAGAAGAATATACTGATGTATTGAGATTGAGAGGAAAAAGACGAAAAGAGTAATTTTGAGAGAATGACTATTGTTTATTAGTGTAAGTATTAATTCAAGTTGTGGTAATTTAATATATTGTTTTCTCTCAATATATTAGGTTTTTCTCCTGTTCCAATATGCCTATCCTGCTCACTCTTTTTTATTACTCTAATGTTTACTCTGAAATAGTAGAACATAATTTCTGTGATGTTTGATCTGAAATAAGAAAATATCTCAATACATTCGTCTTATTCCTGTTATCATGAATCTTTCCTCTTATTCCACTAATTATTCCCTCGAAATGCTCAATTATTTTAATATTCTGCTCTAACATCACGATATTTCTTTTTACCCACCTTTAAATTCTACAATTATAATTCATAATTTCATAATTTTATAATATTATACTGCAGTTTTTTTTTTTTTTTGGTAAAAGCAATAATTTTCTAGTTTTTTCGTAGCACAGATATTCATGCCCTATTTCGGATACAATTATGATTAATAGTATTAGAAAAATCCGGAATAACAATGTAAGATTATCAAATTTCGCTCCTCTACTATAAACAAATTGAAAATCAAATATTATAGATTTTCAAGATTTATATTAAGATATTATCAAGATTTATATTCCACCTAATTGATTAAAAAATTTTCTGGTATCATATTACACAGAATGATGCCACGTTTTGGATACAATTTTTGAGGAATATTAATGTCTCTGTTAAACCGTGATTCTTAAATTTTAATCCAAATTGAAACAAATTCAACAAATTGAAAATCTTGGTACCATACGCATTTTATCAGTCGATCAAAATGGAGTCCAAATACACGGTTAGCTCAGTTTTGTATCAGCCAATGAGAAGCCGTCAAAAGTGGGAGTGTATCAACACTCCCCACATTTACTCCTGCTCGTCTTCGATTGGTTGAGAGCTGTGTGACGCAAAAGACCAGTCAGCTCACTTTGAAAATGTCTTCCACCAATCGAATTGAGGAGGGGCGACGTTATGAAGTCTATTAATTCAATAAGTAAATCAGTAAATTTAGGAAGTAGTTTATTCATTTTGTACTGAATTTCTTCCTCATGGGATGCTTGATGATTTCGTAAACACTTTTAATGATCACCTGTTTTGTAAATTATTATAATCAATAATTTAATAATTACAATATTATAGTTTATGATTAAATAAATAAATTTATTTCCTTCAAAAATGGACAAAAAAAGCAAGCGAATACAATGAGTGCAAATTACATTCAGATAATAGAAAAAAACTTTTTTTTTAAATTAACCTACTCAACTATGGGAAACCCATGTGCTAGAGTAGGTGAATTGAAAGTCCATCAAAATTTTTCAGAATTGCAAATTTACGATTATAGAAGTACGATTGAGATTATTATAGTTTATAATTCATTGAAAATTGATTGTAATTTGAAGAGTTTACTGTAATATTATTTAAATGATTGGAGACTCATAGGTAAACAAGCAATAGCCAAATAAGTAATAGTTGGTTATATTGTTATATATTACTATTTATTGTGATACTGAGCATTGATTGAAATCGAATCAAATCTAATCGCATTAATAATACTCCAAAAATCTTACAAAACAATAAACTACTGTATTGATTTTCCAGTAGGCCTACTCTATTTATCCATTCATGCAAACAATTCAAACCGATAATAAAGTTACTCAAAGTTATTTGAGGAAAGGAAAGGGACTCAACAATGTGACTGCCCAAATACTTTTAAGATAAGGTATTCAACTTGGAAATGTTAGTGTCCATAAGTTCTTCAAGGTTAGATATTCGACTAAAGGTAGCCTGAGCACAAATGTAGTATTAAAGCTGTAGATAACTGAGTATTCTCAACTTCATGGCTCAACTCTCAATATAACTGGAGAGAATAGAATGAGAATCTTTGGTATTCTCTGAAATTAACCAACAATTTCTATTCTCTGAACATAACTGACAATTAAAGAACCTAATTTGTTGCAACGAGCTGATATTAGGCGCTCCAAGATCAGCTGATGCTGATAAAGTTGCTGAAGCACAGAGTTGAGAAACTCCTGCTTCATTATTAATAGTACTGCTTGACCTCTCTTGTATCCTTTTATCCTTGCAGGATGTTAGGTTTGTGTGGCCAATGATTAATATTCCACTTCCTCTGCCGAAAAATGATTGCTCGTGTCAATCACAATGATATTTATCCTTAGATGTGAGATTCTTTTGTACATTCATCCTTTGAGATGTAGTTTTCTAGGTCATGTACTGGAGAATATTAGTTGGTTCGACCAATAGTTTTTGGTTCCAGCCTTGTGCAATCATAGTTACAGTCATAGGCCTGAATTATCAATAGTTCAACTACGATTTTAGTTTTGAAAAACTAAAACCTGAGCTGAGAAATTTGTTACATGAACTGTAGTTATAGGCATAGTCCAAAATTATCAATAGAAGTTTTACTATAATTATATTTTGAACTTTCAGAGCTGAGAGTTTCATTATATGAGCTAAATTTATAAGCATAGGCACGAATCATCAATTGTATTTCAACTATGATATTACTTTGATATTACAGTTCTATGATATTACATTCGGAGATGACACAAATTATACATAACATGTAAATTTGATACGATTTTGGATTAAATTGATTTATGTTATTATACAGCTGCTCTTCACTCTAAGTATTAGTTTACCAGAGATTGATTATGGTGAAGAAACCAGTATCTCGATTTACAATAAATCTGTGGTTTAACAATAGGCTTGTCTCTTCATTCAATCATAGATTAATTTCTTTTTGGGTTTAAGCTGTTATTGTTAATATGGGTAGCGTATAGTTTATATAGTAGTGACTATTTAAAAGTATCGTGATTCTCCAAAAGAATTGTTTCAAAAACACCCCAAAGCATTTCAGCTCTTTCTATTCTGATCCTTAAGCATCTTAGGCCAAATAGCCTCTATTGGGCTAAAATTTGTTATTTCAAACCCAATCCTTGGAATATTGTCATATTCCAAGGATTCATCCGCATGTGGGATTTCATGTAAGAATAATAATTTTTCAACATTATATGGATATTCAAGCTGAGTTTGAGATCGCTTCGAATGCAACCTACATTACTTTTAACACGTAAAATATCTCTAATTTCTAGAGCACTATATTCTCTCCCCATGATTAAAGAGCCTCAATCACGAAACGTATTAATCATGTTGGATAAATCATGTTTTATATTCATTCAAGCTTATTTAATATGTTAAAGAGCTGAAATTTAATTGGATTTCTAATTTGAAACTCGTTGAATTGTGTGACAATGGGATATTCATGTAGGATGATAACTTGATCTGATAAGATATCCACTAATTTGAAAGCCTAATAGTATTTTTCACATGTCGGAATGCGAACTAATTTAAGAGTATCGAATACAAGTAAATTGAAAAATAAAATGAAAATGAAATTTTATTGAGTAGTACAGTAGGAAAAATTGGATGAAGTGGGGCTTAGAATGGGATGGAATAATGAAATGGAATAGAATATTGAGAACAGAAAAAATTTGAAAGATATAAATTGAAATAGTTTATAAAAATTTACCTGAAGCCACCTCCTTCTTGTCACGCTTATCCTCGTTGGCGGACGCTGCTTCTTCGCAGAGAGCAACTCCTACCAGCGCCAAAAACAACTGAAAAATAAGAAAAACACAATTATTAAGCTTCTATGAAAATTAAAGCTTAAGGCACCCGAACCACCGGGGAGCGATTTTTGAGGCTCATTATTTGAATTCACAGGAACCGGTCACTAGTACAACAGTGGTGGCAGAGGCACGTCGCTTATCTAATCTCACCGATTAGACGCTCTCTACTACTGGGACAAATCGCTTCCCAAATTCGCTGCTAGAGCTGCCCTGCTCTAGACATCAAAACTCTATACACATAACTATATTATTTATCAATGTTTACTCTGAAATTGGGGCTACTAATGTGTAATGAATCAATAAATACTGAAATTCTCCCTTTTTAAGTCATTTTCAAGTGAATTCCACTATTTATTGATTTAGTATACATTAGTAGCCCTAATAACAGAGTAAACATCTTCGTACTGTTTACATCGTTCAGAAATACGGTATTTACATTTTTCTCAACAGTTTCATATCTTCAATAAACAGTACAAAAACATGAAGATTACAAGACTTACGTCTGATCGTGAGCTTTGTAAAAACAATTCAACAAAATAACTAAAAATATGATTCAATTGAATTTATCTAGAAACATCTAAAGACCCAGAGAGCTAAGTGTTTGTGGCCTACTTCGCTTCTTGGTAAAATGAGACAATGATTGATTTTCTGACATTTGAATTTCGTATTTTTCATTTCATGACTTTATGAGAGCTTTCTTTTGAAGGGGATGGTAGATCCATTATATAAAGCTATTGACTCAGATACACGAGGCGAATAGATGTGTATTTGATACAATGATAATTCTCTAGTTGGAACATTTTGTGTAATTTTTAAGCTTCAAGTGTTTCAGGCACAACATGACACGTGAAAGAGTTGAGAATAGAAAAAGGAAATAATCACTCATTGTGGTCAATTAATCTGGTTTATTTGAATCTATTTCTCTAAATATCTAATGCATGATAGAGGCATAGTAAAAAGCGAAAGATTTATTTGTTATTGAAGTGGAACCAGAGCTTATTAGAGGTATAGGTCTCCATCTTGTAATTTGTAGATATCGTAAAATAAGGTTAGTAATCAACTTCAACTTGTAATTGAGAGAATAATATGAAACTTCATTGGAACATTAGGATCAGAATTTCAATTCAAAGAATAACATTAACAGACAACAATTTGTGAAAACTTCAATTTGAAATATTAAATTCGAAAAGCTGGGTTTGATTCGAGTGAAAAAGGTTAATTATTGGGAAAAAACTGTGATCGATGATTGAATTTGCGATGTTGCTGTTAAAAAAAACTGAATAAAAGCGCAGTAGTATGAGGAAAAGTATGAGGAACTGAATAAAAGCGCAAAAATAGTAAGAAAGTAGTGGCTGTTAGGAATTGGTTGAATATGCTACTGAATTAAGTGAATAAATTAGGAATAGAAGAAGTTTTGGGCAATACCTGTTTTTCCTTACCTCATCTTGTATGTTTGTACATAAATGAAATAAATAAATAAACAGTAGGCCTATTAGATATGAAAAATGTTTGTAATATTCAATCAACATGAAGGAATATCAACGAATAGTATTTGTGTATAACAATAGTAACAATTTTAAAACAATATTATATTCAAATTAGTGGATAAATGATTGCTCCGAAATGAAAAAATAAGTGATCTTATGCTGATGTTCCATCCAGAAAATTGCATATCGAGTGTGTAATTCAAGAAGAAGTATCTTTGAAATTCAGTTGAAAACCACGTCTAAAAGTACTAAAATCAGTAAATTGAAGAAGAAGCATCAGGTTAAAACTTTTCAAAATAAAGTTTAAAAGTACTAAAAACATTTGACTACTCACAATAGTTTTGAATGACTGCATGTTGTAGTGTTGTTGTAGTGATAACCAACTAAAGCACTGAGGGAAACTGCTGAGACTAACTGAGGTGCTCTGAAAAGTGCCCGGGTCCTTTATATAGTTGAGGAGGTGGAGAACTCAAACTATACTGGAAGACAACTAATACTGACTGTACACTATGCTGGAGAAAGAGAGAGTGGGAGAGAGAGAGAGAGAGAGAGAGAGACTGATACTGTGATGGTAAGAGGTAAGAGGGGAAAATATCAGGGGGGTCGCACTGTATACACTGTGATAGGGAACAGTGGGGGCGATACTGAGGGGGGAAGAATCAGGGGTACAGACTACTATAGCCTGAAGACTTCTTGAAATGTCAGTGAGATTTGCGGGGTTGAATGGAAGTTGAAGGAGAGGAAGAAGAAGAAGAAGAAGAAAGAGGAGAAGGAGAAGAAGAGGAGGAGGAGCAGGAGGAGGAGGAAGAAGAACAAGATGGAGGAGAAGAAGGAGAAGAAGAAGGAGAAGAAGAGGAGGAGGACGAGCAGGAGGAGGAGGAGGAGGAAGAAATAGAAGAAGAAGAAGAAGAAGAAGAAGAAGAAGAAAAAGAATAGGGAGGAGCAGAGGAAGGAGCAAGAGAAGAGTTCATGGAAAATAAAAAAAGAGAGAGAGAAACATAAAGACAATGACTGAAATTGGAGGAAATCTGAGAAAGAAGAATGATGATGATGATGATGATGATGATAATGACGATGACGACGATGATGATGATGATGATGATGATGATGATGATGATAATAATAATAATGACGATGACGATGACGACGATGATGATGATGATGATGAAGAAGGAGGAAAAATTATTGAGAAGAAGATGAAGAATTAGTAGGAGAAAAAGAGGGAGAGGAAAAAAGGTAGGAGAGGAAAAAGAAGATAAAGAATGAAAAGGAGAAGAAGAGGGAGAGGAAAAAGGAGATGAAGCAGGAGTGAAAGAAGGAGAAGAAAAATCAAAGAAAAAGGAGGATGAAAAGGATAAAAAGAGAAGGAGAAAGAGAGGGAAAGGAAAAGGAGGGATACGGAGAAGGAGGAAAAGGAGAAGAGAGAGCAATTGAGAAGAATTGATGAAAAATGAAAAGCAACGACCCAACGATAGAAATAATGAAAAATATGGAGTGAAAAAGAACCTGAAAATCGTAAAAAATTTAGGCATAGAACGAATAAAAAATTGATAAAGAGAAATGGGTGAGGAAAATTCAAGTTGATAGAAAAATGAAAAGTAGTCAGAAGAGATTAAAGTAGATTGAAAAAGGAAGTTGGAAGAAAAACATAAAGAACGTGATAAAGAAGGAAGGTGAAGATGAGAACATGGAGGAAATGTGTAAGAGAGAGGTAGAAGAGAGATAAAAAAAGACAGATGCGTGAAAGAAGAAGAGAAAAAGAAGACAGATGCGTGAAAGAAGAAGAGAAAAAGAAGACAGATACGTGAAAGAAGAAGAGAAAAAGAAGACAGATGCGTGAAAGAAGAAGAGAAAAAAGGCGAATATTGGAAGAATTGATGAAAAGTGGTTGAAAAAATTACAAAGGACGAAAAGTATGGGGAGAAGAAGTATGGGAAAGGAGGAGTAAAACACGCGAGTTGGGGATTTCAAAATTGAAAGAGGGGAAATTATTTTTCTTAGCAGGAAAGGGGTAGAAAGAGAGGTTCAAAATGAGAATAGTTGAAGAGAAAGAGTGTGATGAGTTTAGAGAGCATGGAGTAAAAGAGGTGAAAGAGAGAGAGAGAGAGAGAGAGAGAGAGAGAGTGCTAAAATAGCAAAGTTAACCTTGTTAGTAAATTCTCCAGGCAAATATCAGCACTACTCTTGCCTCTGGCTAATCTCAGATTCTCTTTTATCTATTGCTTCTCTTCTTAGGCTCTCCTCATTCTGATTCTTTCTCAATTCTCTATCTCTCTTATTCATTAGAGCTCACTCTCTTTCTTGAACAAGATCATAGATCACCACTTTTCGACATTTCAAAAGAAGGCTCGTTGTAATTTCCTTCTTTAAATTCGACTTGTTCTTTTCAATTTCAATCATTTTTTGAACGTTTTCAGTTGGATATTATTGGTGATACTTTACTTCTACAAGATTATCCTTAGGCGGGTACTACACGATAATAATTATAATAATTATTGCCATAATTATTATGTTTTAGTTTAAAACTTTTATTGTACTATTGTTTTATTTACAATCAATATTGTGTTTTCAACAGTATCTTTAACAGTTATAGAACTTTAACAGTATCAGTCAGTTTTTGTTTTTATGGCAAATAAAGTCTATTCTATTCTATTCTATTCTATTCTATTCTATTCTATTCTATTCTATTCTATTCTATTCTATTCTATTCTATTCTATTCTATTCTATTCTATTCTATTCTATTCTATTCTATTCTATTCTATTCTATTCTTTTCTATTCTATAATAGTTCTATGACATATTTCTATTATCAAACATCTGTGATGATGAAATATTACCGTGAAATGAACCAAATATTATGAATGATCATATTCTATGTCATATGTTCTCCTATAGAGAGTATATTATTTAATAATATCTTTGATAAAAGATGTATGACATAGTACTATTATCGTGTAATAGCGGCCTATCTAAGAAATTCTTCAGTTTCAGGCCGTTGAGAGGCTAAACAATTTTTGAACTTGACGGGTGATCAAACCAAATATTTCTTTATTTTGACACAACAATACAATTTATTGAATAACAAAACAAGTATATTCATAAAAATAATATATCATGAAAAGGTCATAATATATCATTCATTATGCATTATTGGAAAATGGACAGTTTTGGGCTTAAGCCTGTTGAGCCTTACCACCAAGTATTATCATTGACTATGGATATAAGTATATCCATATATATTGACTTATATCCATAGTCAATGGTATTATTTGTAAATAACTGTATAAATAAATAATAATTTTGTCTGCTTTCCTATATTTGTAAACTTGTCACATAAGAAATTTTCAGTTTTCTCTGGTTCCTGTAAAAACTCAATCACAATATCATTTCCGACTTTAAATCAAAATTTCATATGCGATATCAGAATTCTGGGCTATCACTAATCTGATTTGAAATAAGAGTTATTAAAATTGAGTTCTGGAGATCTATTTTATAAATTCTCAATAATTCATACTTCTCCTCTTGTCAAGATATTAAACCGAACTATCAATTTTATCAGAACTCAAAAGTCAATGTGAATTTATTGTCCTAATCTTCTAGTAAATTAGTAGTAGTATTAAGTAGTATTAATTAGTAGTATTCTAGTTAAAAGTAGTATTAAAGATACATTTCTCGAATAATTATAATCTAATAACAATACAGCGAATACACATTTGTAAAGTTACATAGACTCTTAAATAATACTTTGCATTGTGATCTGATACACTTGTTTCCGTTGCATCACAAGATGTTATATCAAGTCATTGATCTAATAAATGAATGAATAATAACCAAAGTTGACACCTAATAAAACAGGGCAGGATGATACAATCAATGTGACCTGACCATTGTAATGTACAGATTGTGCAAGCAAAGAAGACATTCTGGCAAGATGGGAAAACGACTCTAGCTCGGTTAATATAGATTCAAAAGTTATAAATTTGGTCTTAAATTGTTGATCAGAATGTTTCCTTCAATTTGAGTCCAAATTCATAATTTTTGAACAAATATTGACTGAGCTGGAGTCGTTTCCGCATCTTGCCAGAATGTCTTCTTTGCTTGAACAGACCATACTATTACCTTGGACAATTAAGTGGAGAAATTTCAAACTCATAGTACAAGCTCAATCTAGAGAATGTTGAGTCATCACAAAAATTACAATACTGTAGATACTTGATTCACTTTACGTACAACTATATTTATATTTACAGTGACCGTACTAGTATACAACAGAAAGGTATCAAAATAGAGGTGTAAAATAACCACATAGTAGGCCATAGTCTGTCCAAGCAAAGAAGACATTCTGGCAAGATGGGGAAACGACTCCAGCTCGATCAATATTGGTTCAAAAATTATCAATTTGGTCTCAAATTGTAGGAAACATTCTGATCTACAATTTGAGACACAATTCATAATTTTTGAACCAATATTGATCGAGCTGAAGTATTGTCCCAACTTGCCAGAATGTCTTCTTTGCTTGGACAGACTTTATCAAAATAGATGTGTACAATAATATAGAGTTATAACCTAGTAGGCAGAGAGAATAGAAAGAACTTGATCTTTGTATTCTCCCTGATAGTAGGATACTTGTATCGATATGAAAATATAAATGAGTTGGCAAAAAATAAAATAATATAGACGTAGACGAGTATATAGATCTATCAATATAGATATTGTTGTGAACATACCAATAATTTATAATTATCTGCTATCTAGATACAGTATTGTATTCTATGAATGAACAGGTAATCAAACTTGTTGATAATTACATATAGATATAGATGAGTTAACTAAAAATACTATAGTATAGAACTACATGTTTGTTACATTCAAGATAATAGATATAGCAATTAATTTTTGGATATAGTATTCTATGAATGACCAGCTGATCTGAAATTGGTTAATGATTGTAGCAAATTATAATGAGTGCTCTCTATTGGTCCTATCAATAGATTAGACTGCTTTCTAGAGTAGAGGCTGCAATTAATCCATTATTGAGTTCGAAAGATAACGATTTGTTATGTAATATCATTGACTATGGATATAAGTCCATATCCATAGTCAATGGTAATATGGTTTGTAGCCTATACAAACATTTGGACAATGTTATGCTGTATAACTGTAGTTTAGAAGTTGCAGTAACATATATAGGAGGTTCAGTTGTTATTAGCTCTTAGGCTGAGGCCGCACTGCCGGTGGGTAGAGCCTGGAGGTAGTTGGTAAATCTATGGAACATACACACCATCCACAGTAATACATAATATGAATGGTATGTGTTCAGCCGCCATCTTGAAATTCTTCAATATGGACAACATAACCTCAAAAAAATGGAATGACGTCATACCATTCATACGATGTATTACTGTAAAATCGCTGATTGCTATTTCTGAGATTTGGGTAAGATTTACATGATTGCCGCCATTTCACTTTTTCTTTAGAATCCGACTCTCTTCAACTTCCATCAATAAAAAATACAATTTCATGATTCCTTATCCAGTTATAACCCTTATTGTTGAAAAATGGCGTTTTCCAGCATATTTTTCCAAATTATCTCAATAACCGTTGAAGTTACAAACTTGGAACTGGTTTCATTGAATTCCTCGGCTAATTTTACATAGGAATTGATTATTTTAGAACCTCACTAAAGCCTCTTAAAAATTAGAAAAATTAATATATTTTGAAAAATCTCAATTTTCCGCCATTGTTATCTCGGTAACAAAGCGTTTTTGGGGGATGGTCCCATGGAACTTTTTTGTTTACTTGGTGTAAGGTATCAGCCTGAGAAGTATTGCACATTCCTCCTGAAACACCCTGTTTTATAATTTATTAATCATAGTTGTGATAAATAGTTTGATTTTTTTAATGGAATATTGCATTCGACTATAGAGGAACTAGATATTCCAATCCCTAGTTGCACAGGGAAACTATAGTCCAAGCAAAGAAGACATTCTGGCAAGATGGGGAAATGATTCCAGCTCGGTCAATATTGGTTTCAATGCTATGAATTTGGTCTCAAAATGTAGAACAGATTGTATTCTACAATTTGAGACCAAATTTATAATTTTTGAACAAATATTGACCGAGCTGGACTCATTTTATCATTCTGCCGTAATGTCTTCTTCGTTTGAACAGATTAATATTCAAATTCCCTTCGATTCGACCAACATATGCCATTGACAATGTCTGAACAAGGTATTTATTGAAGGTTATTCACCTTTTATAAAGTTCAAACCAAAGGAAACTGCTTCATACTCCTCACTTACCGGCAATTGAATCGATTAAACCAACTTTTTGGTTTACCGGAGCGTATCCCAGCTATTATCAGAATAGTTTTTCATTTGAAATTAGCCCTGCAGTTGTTATAGGAAAACGAAGAACGATAGGAGAAAATTATAAAGGATAACTACTATAGAGCACGAAGGTATCTAGTGGGAGGTTGAAGTATTACGAAAGCAGTGAAAGGAAATGAGATAAAAGGGGAGAGGTAGAGATGATAAGGAAGAGAATGATGATAAAAAAGGGGAATAGATGAAGAAGAAGAAGAAGAAGAAGAAGAAGAAGAAGAAGAAGAAGAAAATGTATCACATTGAACTAGAACTAGGCTACTGGATACCGCAAGCATATTGCAATACTGTCACTTGACCAAGTGACCTGAAAGAAATTGATTAAGTACACACTTCATTGCGTGAGAAATTATTTACTACGTGTGCCACAGTACAGTATCATTATACCAAGTTTGAAACGCTCAGTTTCAGGATATTGAAAAGGGTATTGTGAGATTATTTAAAATAAAAAAATTAGTGATAAAAGTAGCTGTGAGATAAAGGAACACTATTATAGATTTTATTGGATTGGACAGAACATACACATGATGTCTCTGCTGGGTACATCATATGTTTGGCAAGCTTAGTTCAAAAATTGTCAGGCATGAAATAAGAGTTACTCAATCTTCATATAACTAGAATGAATTCTCATTAGAAAGTATACTACTGGAGTATAAATTAATTATATCGAGCAATTAAAATAATTCATTTATTTATCCACTGGAAGTAATTATAATATACAAGGGAAAAGTCAGGAAAATTAACAGAGTTTTTACTTTTATTTACCCAGCTCCTCACTAATGATATCTTATAGCTGACACTGGAAAAGTTGGGCGATCTTGTTTGCTCCTTGTACGCTCCAACAGCTGATTTTGTCAATTGAAGGTGTCATTCAGCTATCCCATGTCTAGATGATGTTTTTAAAATAGAAAGACACAATAGTTCACAATAGCTATCGATTATTAAGACAATAGTTTAACAATAGAGACAATAGCTTTACACCAGCTGTTAGTAGGTTACATCAAGTACAACAGTCGGACATAACTACCCAACTTCAACCTACAACTTTTGTTCAAGAATTATAAATTTAGTCTTAATAGTAGATCAAATTGTTTCTACAATTTAAGATCAAATTGATAATTTTTGAATCATAATTGACTGAGCTTGAGCCATTTTCCCATCTTGCCAGAGAGTCTTCTTTGTTTAGACAGACTATACCTAAATTTCAAACACTAAAAAGTGATAACACATAATTTTTTAACCCTGAAAACATAACTATAATTGAACGTACCCTGCTATAGAAACAGTTATTTTACTCCTAGTATTACTGACCTAATCGAATGACATTTATCCAAGTTATAATTTTCTTTAATAACATGATTGCGTGGTTTCAAATTGAAATATTCCCGTGAAAGCCTACTATAGCACAGATATGATATAGTCTGTCCAAGCAAAGAAGACATCCTGGCAAGATGGGAAAATGACTCCAGCTCGGTCAATATTTGTTCAAAAAATATAAATTTTATCTCAAATTGTAGATCATGACACTCTCTACATTTCCAGGCCAGATTTTTCATTTTTGAATCAAAATTGAACTAGCTGGAGTCTTTTTTTCATCTTGTCAGAGGGTCTTCTTTGCTTGCACACACTACAAAGGCACAGCTCGCGCCAGCTGAGAAGACACCCATTAACAATGTAAAGTGTATTGTGAGGCGTGTCTTGTTAGCTTATGCGAACTGAACCAAAGTACTCTAGTTCACAGCTGTTTCAAGGGCAAAAAACGCATGAGAATGACCTTAGCTTTTGTAAACAGTGACTCAAGATAGGAATCTGTACCTCTTTTGTCTTTTCGTGTTTTAGTAGGCCTATAATGGAAAAATCTATTCACTGGTATATATGGTTATTGATATATTTTTAATGTCAACCAAACTATTCAATTTTATAGCAATATTATAGGCGAATACAATACTTTCTTTAATAGGCTAATACTCTATAGTCCAATCACGATGGCTTGAGGCGAGATAAACAAAAGCTCTGCATGTGTAATTGAGTATGTGTGCGTCTGGAGCGGCTTCGTTTTAGCCACGACATAAACAAGTCACAGCAATTCCGAAATCCCGAATTTTGTTGTCGGGACTGTAACCAAAGCGTTGAGAGAAAAACTTTTACTATAATTGTTTGTTCATTTTAGGTTCATGCAGTCGAGAGACAACCGAAACAAGTAATTTCCCAATGTGTACCTATAAGAGAAATTACTTAACGATACTTATTCTGAATTGCCTACAACAAAATTCGTGATTTCGGCATTTCTGTGACTTGTTTACGTCGTGGCTAAAACAAAGCCACACCAGTCGGACACATACACATGCAGAGCTTTTGTTTATCTCGTCTCAAGCCATCGTGAATGGACTAGGCTATAGGCAATACTTTCTAATATAATAGGCTAATACAATACTTTCTTTACTTCACTATGAGAGAGTAGGCTATACGAGAAATAAATTATTTTCTAAATACTTTAGGTTTTGATTGTTTGTTTGCCCACAATTGTTTATCTAGATGATGCCCACAAGTCCTCTCAGGCTTGTTCGTGGGCAATGTGAGGGTATGATGGTAAAATAATTATGACGACAGTCTGGCAGTTGGGACCGACGGCTTATCATCTCCTCCGGACAACTGGGTGTCCGTATCTATGTGATTATGCTATCAACAAAGAATTGTTCACTTGTCAAGATTCGAACTAGTATCTCCTTGGTTATCAGACCTGCGCGTTATCACTTACTCCAATGTGCCGTCCATGATTATAACATCTTTCATAAATCATTTACTCTTCATGAAAAAGTGAAGAGAACATTAAGAAAATGAAATTATTCCGATGATAATATTATTAGCATACCTAGATGTTTGAATGAGTATCCGATTATTATTCATATTGTCTCCAATAGTTTTGCCTTATCTAGATATGTCTTTTCTAACCTACACATAGATCTAGGTATACAGTAGGGAGGCTATATATATATCAAGGCTTCTTCATAAGAGGATCATATTCTTCCACTAAACCCATAAATCTTTCTGGATAAACAAGAAGAAGCTACTGAAACTTGACTAACGTCACAAAATAAAATCAATTTTGAAAAAAAAACTATAGTGGAATTTTTCCACTGCCGTCATACCATTTATTATAACTGAAAATTTTCACGAATAGAACAAAAAGTTGGTAATAAATTATGCAGAAAAAGAGGAAAAAATAATGAAAAGAAGAAAAAGAAGAAGAAGAAGAAGAAGAAGAAGAAGAAGAAGAAGAAGAAGAAGAAGAAGAAGAATAGAGAATAAAGAAGAAGAAGAAGAAGAAGAAGAAGAAGAAGAAGAAGAAGAAGAAGAAGAAGAAGAGGAAGAAGAAGAAGAAGAAGAAGAAGAAGAAGAGGAGGAGGAAGAAGAAGAAGAAGAAGAAGAAGAGGAAGAGAAGGAGGAAGAAGAAGAAGAAGAAGAAGAAGACGGAGAAGAAGAAGAAGAAGAAGAAGAAGAAGAAGAAGAAGTTGAAGGAGGAGAAGAAGGAGAACATTATAAAGGATAGCTACTATAGAACACGAAGGTATCAAGAAGAGGTTGAAGTAGGCCTATTACGAAAGCAGTAGAAGGAAATTATAGATAGAAGGGGAAGAGGTAGAGATGATAAAGAAGAGAGGTAGACATGATGGCGAAGAGAATTATGATGAAATAAAGAAGGATAAGATAGGAAAAAGGTAATTTGTTACTATAAAAGAGGTATTTTAGAAGAAAGAAAAGAAGTAAAAGGAGAAAAAAGAAAATGGAAGG
Source organism: Sogatella furcifera (assembly GCA_017141385.1). Lineage (NCBI taxonomy): Eukaryota > Metazoa > Arthropoda > Insecta > Hemiptera > Delphacidae > Sogatella > Sogatella furcifera. The sequence goes on from CM029556.1 coordinate 27,030,660, forward strand.
AGGAAATGGAGGAGGAGAAGAAGGAGGAGGAGAGAAGAGGAGGAGGAGAGGAGGAGAGGAGGAGGAGGAAGGAGGAGGAGGAGGAGGAGGAGGAGGAGTAGGAGGAGGAGGAGGAGGAGGAGGAGGAGGGAGGAGGAGGAGGGAGTAGGAGGAGGAGGAGGAGGAGGAGGAGGAGGAGAGAGGAGGAGGAGGAGGAGAGGAGGAGAAGGAGGAGGAGGAGGAGGAGGAGGAGGGAGGAGGAGGAGGAGGAGGAGGAGGAGAGAAGAGAAGAAGGAAAGAACATAAATTATTAGAATATGTGGAAGAATCAGACACGGTAATGTGATCTTTAAACTAATAGGCGACAAAATTAATGCTCTCAAATAATAAAAATAGAGGTAGCAAAAAATAATAATAAAATGAATGAGGATATGAATATGTTGTTAGAAAAAAGTCGAAGATAGATCGTTTTTGAAGATGTGCTTTTTTCAAATACGAAAAAAATGATAATGATTTGCAAATTTTCCAATCGTATTATCATTTTTTCGTTCCTGCATCTCCCACATCATTTATCACGTCCTCTCCACTTTATTCCTCTAATTATCGATCTCTGCTTTTGATAATATTTCTCTTGGCTTAATATTTTGAAAGGTCATGTCAAGGCTAATAAGTTACACAGTCTGGCTAGCATCAATCAATTCATTGAAACTAATTTTTAGAACGTGTATTATTTTTTTCTGAAACACACACGAAGAACTCCTTTAACTGAAAGTTTGGAGGATTGATGAGGACGTATGAGAAGAAGAGGAAATTAGGTAGACGAAGAGGAGCGAAAGAAGTGAATGATGAAGCGAATCAGAGAGAAAGATGAATGAAGAAGGATACATGAATAAGATTTTTCGAGGAGGTAGAGGAGTAGGAGGAGCAGGAGGAGGAGCAGGAGGAGGAGCAGGATGAGGAGACCCCATGTATGAGTAGTCCCAATTTCCACTGGCGGACTATCGGCGAAAAAGAGAAGAAGAATGAAAGGGAGGAGAAGAAGAATGAAAGGGAGAAGAAGAAGAAGAAGAGGAGGAAAAAGAAGAAGGACAGGAGGAGGAAGACGAAGAAGAGGAAAAAGAAGAATAATAAGAAGAAGAAGAAGAAGAAGAAGAAGAAGAAGAAGAAGAAGAAGAAGAAGAAGAAGAAGAAGAAGAAGAAGAAGAAGAAGAAGAAGAAGAAGAAGAAGAAGAAGAAGAAGAAGAAAAAGGAGAAGAAGAAGTTGAAGAAGAAGGAGAAGAAGAAGTAGAAGAAGAAGAAGAAGTTGAAGAAGAAGAAGAAGAAAAGGGGAAAGAAGAAAAATAAAAACGGGGAGATGAACTTTAATAAGTAGACAAATCAGAAATAAAAATATTCTGCCCTTGTATTTCAAACATAGTTTTCAACTTTTATTTCTATGAGACGCCAAGGCTAAGGCTATGGCTTTTCAAATGCCTTCAAAGACCGTCCCACTAATCTGAAAATTGTTGTTTTTTTACATTTTTCCAATTGAATTCCATCAATTTGCACCGTAATTATGATGCAGTCTCTCTCTCAAATACCACTACCAATTATTATCACAGAAAACTGTAGACTACTGCTGTCGCAAGTTATCAAAGAAGTGTAAGAATTATTTTTTTTCTAAACTATGATTTTTCTCACGTAATAACGATGTGTGATAAGAACGTGATTAAGATTTCAATTAACTCCAGTACTTGTGTGCTGTAATTGTGAGTTGTACTTGTCATGATTAGTATTTGTAGTTAATTCTAACTGGCAAGCTTGTGAGAAATGTCAATTTCAGAACTTCTATGAGGAATCAATTAATTTTAAGTAAGTCATTTTCGACATATATGAGATTGAAACGTGTTTTTCTATGTAGTTTGGTCGGTTTCGGTTGATTCATATCAATTAATATCATAGATCTCACAATTTATCCTCTAGAACAAAGGGACCCGTTCCTATAATTGGGAAACCATAAATTTGAAAAACCATAACGCACATTGTATTCAATTACTTCCGATCATGAAAACCTTGTTGGTGGGCAATTTTTCCACTTTCTTTAGAAAACAGTTGAATCACTTCATCTATGGAGTTAATAAATTATTTCTGCTAAGAATAACCTATAAAATCAGTAACCATATTCATGAAAAAGAAAATTGTGAGAAACTCAGAGATTGAAAAATGTTTTAAACATTGAAAGAAATACTGAAAGTATTTGAAAGCTTTTGAAAGCCTAAACAAGAAACAAATATGGAATTATTTGAATACTTTTGAATTACAGCATGCAAATACCGAATATGATATAATGATACATTGTCGATTAGATGAAAACAAGCTAAGATCATTGCATTGGTAACATCTTTAAAACCTTGAAAAATCATTAACAATTCGATTGACAACTACACTACTTTGACTAGTGGTCAGTTGACAAGCCAATAAAAAAAATAATTGCATTCACTTACAAACATAGGAATAAGCACTAGATAAGGTAAGTCCAAGCAAAGAAGACATTCTGTCAAGATAGGGAAACGACTCCAGCTCGGTCAATATATTGGTTCAAAAATGATAAATTTTGTCTCGAATTGTAGATCAAATGTTTCCTAAAATTTGAGACCTAATCTATAATTTTTGAACGAATATTGACCGAGCGGGAGTCATTTTCCATCTTGCCAGAAGTACTTGTAGAAGTGATAGAACATATTTTTTAATTGTGCGAATATTCATCTAGATATTCTACACATCTCATAATTCTACTTCATACCTTGGAATAATCATCTCATAAAATTGTATTACTTGTATGAAATTACATAGGCCACTAATAATATAGTCTGTTCAAGCAAGGAAGACATTCTGGTAAGAGGGTAAAATGACTACGGCTTGGTAAATATTGGTTCAATTAGTATACAATTGGTTACAAATTGTAGATGAGAATGTTTCCTATAATTTGAGACAGAATTTATCATTTTTGAACCAATATTGACCGAGCTGAATTCATTTTCCCATCTTGCCAGAATGTCTTCTTTGCTTGGATAGACTATGCTTCATACGGTTTGGTATGGATATTACACTTGTATGTTGTATATCGGTATATTAATCTTGGGATACAATTTTCTCATACTGACAGCTATCATATTTATTGTAACGAGACCGCAATGAGGCGTAATTGGGTACTAAAATTTTATTCCAGATCATGAATTATATGTATTACATTTTTATTAGAGAGCCTATAAAGCACTCCTACTGGGATTCTCAGTCTCAAGCTTTTTGAAGGTTACTGAAGCCGACTATGGGAAAATGTTAATGGCCCCAACATATTACAGTCTGTCCATGCAAAGAAGACATGCTGGCAAGGTGGAAAAATGACTACAGCTCGGTCAATATAAGTTCAAAAACGTAAACTTTGTAAAAAATTGTAGGAAGCGTTCTGATCTTCAATATTTGAGACTGAGTTTATAATTTTTGAATCAATGCTGACCAAGCTGGAGTAATTTTCCCATCTTGCCAGAGTGTCTTCTTTGCTTGGACAGACTATACCTGAATGAAATTTACTATCCGGTTGGTCAATATAGTAGGTTCGGATGGTAAAGATCAGAGTGGGCCAATGTAAAAGATGTCACCCAAAACTGCTTTTGAGAATTAAAATATGTTTCGAGTTTTTTTTTTGTTTTGTTATTCTCGAAAAACGAATTCGTTGTGCAAAGGCCAAGGACAGAAAATGTGATATCTATTTGCGAGGAATCAGGAGAATGAATGAGAAGAAGATAAGAAGAAAGAAGAGGGGGAGAAAAAAGTTGGATGAAGAAGGAGTAGGGGAAGAAAGAGTAGGAGAAGAAAAAGGAGAAGAAAAAAAAGAAAAAGAAGAAGAAGAAGACGAAGAAGGAGGAGGAGAAGAAGAAGAAGAAGAAGAAGGAGGAGGAGGAGAAGAAGAAGAAGAAGAAGAAGAAGAAGGAGGAGGAGGAGGAGAAGAAGAAGGAGAAGAAAGAGAAGGAGGGGAGGATATGGAGAAGAAGAAGAAGAAGAAGAAGAAGAAGAAGAAGAAGAAGAAGAAGAAGGAGATAGAGAAGAAGATGAAGAAGGAGGAGAAGGAAATGAAGAAGACAAAGAGGAAGGGAAAAGGATGTAGGAGGCGGAGGAGGACGAGAAGAAGGAGAAAGAGAAGGGTATTATGGTAGAGAAGAAAACGAAAAACGCGAGAAAGCAGATACGCAGATAAAGAGTGAAAAGGATAAGACACTAGTGAAGTAAAAAAAAGGAAAAGATAAACTGGAAGAAGAAGCAGAAAAGATCTGTGACTAATAACAAATATTTTTTATTTTGTTCAAGCATACGATATCAAAGTCAGATTGAGGCAGGTATCATATTAGATCCAGCTCAGAAATGACATGGATGAAAATGTTGAACTTTTGGAAGTGAATTTATGAAGATCCTGATATTTCAGATTTTCTTTTTCTTTTAGGACACCTCTAGAGCGTGTCCAAGATCATCTTTCACCTTACCATTTGCATCTAAGATCATTTTTCGAAATAATCAGAAGGATCGACAGGATTAAAAGTTGATAGGCCTATATTAAATGGTACAAATTACTTGTGATAGTAGGCTTTTGAGAATAAAAATTACGATCATAAAACTCAGAGACCTGCAAGTCATAATATTCACTAGAATATGAGTTCGGATCTTTCAAACCTTCTAGTTTCTATTCAATTATTTCACGTATCCGACAGGAAGAAGTCGCTATTTTGTGATTGGTGGAGCTGAAAATACTACTTAGTGATTGGCTAGAATTATCAGTGAAATACAGTACCTAAATTGAAATGTCAGAAATAATACTACACAAAATGGCGAGTAATTTCATCGTAAGATTTCAAATTGATCTGTGCTCTTCGTATATTCACATAATCTTTCCTCATAGAATTTAGAGGAAGTTTGAAATTGATCCACTGAGAATATAAACATTCAAACATAGAAAATTTTGAAATTAAAGTCTCCAATCCAGTTCAAGATCGTATTATTGTCAACAGTTTCCAACGTGGCTAACTCTGAAACCCGCCAATAAGCGGCAGTAGCTATTGGCTAATGCCTGCCACGACCATCAAGCTCCTCCTTCTCTTCTCTGTGATTGGTTCAAGGTTTGAGAAGTTGATAACTCTGGTACTGGACTGCAGACAGCAGTACATATTTGAGTACAAATTTTAGCTCCTCCTACTCTTTCCTGATTGGCTCATGGTTTAAAACTCAGTCAACTCTCAACTCACCCATTCGGTTGCTTTTACTTATTCAGTGTTAACTTTCGAGTTCAGTATTAAATTTATTTACAATATGTCCAGCTTAAATTAACTCCAAGTTTCAACTAAACTAAGCATTATTGAATAAAGTTTTATAGTTTAACGATATTTTCATCTATCAACTCTCCAAACTTCGACCAATTTGATTGTAGGAACCTGCTCTTTTACTTAAAATCGAATCAATTTCTGCCCAAAAATACAAACTTCAATATTGAAACATAGATATCTGGTCTTCCAATTTCCTATTCTTCAAACGACAAACAGTTCAAGAAGTTCAAACAACCTCAATGTACAATAGAACTCATTGAAAAAGTAAAAACCAGAAATCCAAGATGTACCAAAGTTAATACTGGAATCTTGCAATTACAATAGTAAAAATGACTCAATCGATTTTTTCTTCCTCTTTCTAATCCATCAAAAATGTATATGTTCGTCGCTAGAAGTAAGACAAGTTCATGATAACTCTTAAAACATCAAATCAAATTAAAGTATCAGATAGGTAACTAAAACAACCAGATAGGCTTACGCTGAGTAATCGATGACTGAGAAGTCTCAAAAATTACATAAATATTAAATGAATTTTCAAATATCTGTTCTTCCTCTTCACAGTTCATCAAAACTGAAATATTCGCGGTCAGATAATTGAGACAAGTTCAAGAGAACTCAATGAGCAATACGAGACGAAATAAGACTTCTTAGTAACAGATAAGTAGAAAAGTCTGTCCAAGCAAAGAAGACATTCTGGCAAGATGGGAGAATTACTCCAGCTCGGTCAATATTGGTTGAAAAATGATAAACTCGATCTCAAATTGTAGAGTAGAATATTTTCTACAATTTGAGATTAAATTTATGAAATTTGAATCAATATTGACCGAGCTGGAGTAATTTTTCCATCTTATTAGAATGTCTTCTTCGCTTGGAGAGAGTCTACAGTAGACAAACATTGGGCACGATTCAGTCCTGTCAGGAAAATAATAAATCAGAATTAAAAGGTCGCCACAATCAATTCGAAATTAATAACGCCGAACTCACGTCTTGTTCGGTGTAATTTGAAAATTTGTTGGTAGTTCTGAAACTAGTACTTTGGAAATTTAGAACTGTTTCAGTCAGTCCTTCAGAACGTAATCGCTACTATGATAGTATAAATAGCTTTATTGAATACAGTGTAATAGATTACTGTATAGTAATAGTTGAGTACAAAGTAATGTACGTGATAGATAAAGGTCAGAAAAGTAAACTCTGTCAATACTTTTAAGTTCCAATAATGTTCGTTTGCGTCATTTCTGAGATTACTGCTTATTGATAGTTATAGGCAATTTTATCATGAAGTCATTGCGTTTAGGAAATTTGTAGTTCTTAAAAGTTGTTTATATTTCTGATCATGGATATAAAAGGACCATGATATCGGTTGAAGATTGGCCATAAAACGTCATAAATAAGTATGACGTCTTAGAGGTAATAAGGGAGTTATAGATCTTTATAAAATTCATTATTTGATGTTATCATTCAGATTATTTATAACATTTCAGTTAATGGTAACTTAACCTCAGAATTTTCATAGAATTAGTTCGTTTGGAATTGATCTCAAATAAAAGCTAGTTTGTCTACTTGGAATGAATTCAACTTCGGATTAGAACTTATACTTTTTTTTGTGAGGGTGATACTTATAAATGCCAATGAACGATAAATTTTTTAACTTGTTCTTGTACGATTAAAAAATCGTACTTAGTTAGTTCACTCTTCAAAGTTAACTGATCTGCTCAAGAAATCAAAATCAGCTTGGCAATGAACTTGCGGCCTTCCTAATGATTTCCAATTAATCGTTTGAAATCGTTGAGAATATTGGAATTCAGAAAATTAATGCCAATGTAATGCCAAGGTTTCTTGATGTCACGAACCTAGATAACGTCAATTATATTATAGAATATTGTAATTAGATGATCGAGTTTATTCTATCAAATGAGTATTGGCTGAATTTGGTGACTGGGAGAACCATATAATGGAGTAATAAAATGAATAAATAATTGTCCAGACCGATTTTTCTATATAAAAGGTTTCCAAGATCGTCAATTTTAATCAATTCTTCAGGAAAGCCCGCAATGTCATAGAACCTGAAATCTTAATCTTGAGTCAGGTCTAAACCACTACATATTTCTGTTTTGAACGAAGACTAACATAATAATTGTTATCTCTAACATTCGATCGTTTCACAAAATTTGACTTATGATCACGTTTTACAAAAACTTTGCTGACTTTCAACGTTTTGTTTTTGTTAACTTTTCCGAAACGACAAAAATTGTTTCAAATTTCATACGAAAAACTGTTCTCAGTGCTTAGACCAGGCTTCATGGCTTGTTCATTTTTCTTAGGTTCCAGGGCCCTCGCGAAGTGTTTCGGCGCCCTGTGCGAGATTTCTGCAGGCGCCCCACCCCTAGTATCAGACGGATGCAATCCAACATAATTATAATATATTCTAAGCCAAACATGATTCAAGCTGCCTTTCATTTCCACAATTTACTCATTTGCAATCGCAAAGTTGCTTGTTGTGTGGCAAAAAAAGGACTATTGGAACTTTCTTATTCTAATGTATTGTTTTGTATTTTTATGTATTGTCATGAATTCGGACATGAAATAGGCCTACGTAATGAGCAAGAGCGTAATAGAAATGTATGAAATATGTATAAGTATTATAGGCTACCTACATTGAGCAAAACTGTAACATTGTACTGTACTTTATCTTTGGGAGCACTTGAAATTGATGCTTGAATATTTCTGATTGGGATAAGTTGGAAATCCAAATACTGTACTAGGTACCGTATTAATAGACGGAGAAAAATTTAGCGTCTTATTGATTATTCAGTTTTCAATTATTTTAAGTTTTCTATTTATTTGCTTGAAAACACGTAATGGAAACAATTAAAAATTATTAACAGGAAAGATATTGGGAATCATCATAAATCTTGAGTTTCACTGGAGATATACTTGTCCTAACAAAAATTGGAAACTTAATAACAAGCAAATTGAAGATTGTAGCCATTTTCACCGCCCTCCTCAACTTTCTTGAGAAAACATTCGAAATGAGTTAGTTCCAAATTCAGCCAGCAGATGGCAGTAGCAATAGAGTGATTCGCTTCGACTCCTGTTAGACACGCCTTCAAGCTCCGCCTATGCTAGACTATGATGACGTAATGGCATCAGCCAATGAGGGGGCGTTGTGGGCGTAGTCTTGTACTGGCTTGTGATTGGTCGACAGAGTGTGAGGTAGTTGTCAGCCACCAATAGAATTGAATCTGAGAGGAGCGTTTCTCAGCTTACATTGAGTAGTGTGAGTCAATACAAATTTGAGCCAATCGAATTAAATTTAAATGTACGATTCCCAAGCGGCAGCTAGAGCCGCGCGGCTCGAGCTGCGCGGCTCTAAATCCGCTGCTAGAGCTACCCAGCTCTAGCAGCGCTGCTCCAGCCATCACAACTCTATTCACATAACTATATATTATAGATGTCTACTCTGTTATTAGGGCTACTACTGTATGTGTGTACTTAATCAATTAATAGGGAAATTTGCTTGAAAATGACTTGAAAAGTGTAAAAGTCTGGTCAGCTCTAGCAGCGAATTTAGACCCGGGCGTTTCTCAGCTTACATTCATCGCGGTTTTCAATTGATCAGTTCATGATAATAAGTAAATGCAGAGACATGATGCAGCAAAAATAATTACTTGTGAATTCAAGTTGTTGGTGAAAAATTTTTTTCAAATGTTCTTTCAAATTCCTATCAGTGGACAAAATATCAAAATTTAATAGCCTAATTTAATTTTTTTTTAATTCCTGTTTTGCTTTGGTTGCCACGACGCCCCCTTTGGCCGCGGCGCCCTATACGGTCGCACACTCCACACAGCCCACGCGAGGGCCCTATTAGGTTTCTATAAGTATTGAAAACCTTCCAACTACATTTTCACTATTTATAAGTTCACTATTTATAAGTTAAAAGTTTATATTAACTCAACCACCATGCTTAGACCTTAGTTCAAATATGGTACCTTATTACCCTACTTTACCAATCCAAGTCTACTTTATTGCTTGAAATTCATGAGAAATTTTCATCACAGATCGTGACCATTATTTGATCAATGATCATCATCATCATTTGAAAAGTCATTTCGAACTTCGGTGGTAGTGGTAGGTGGGGTTTGAGAATGAGAAGAACCATAGGCCTCTAAACCAGTAGAGAAATAATTGTTAGTGAAGAAAGAAATTGAAATGTAAAGAGGAATTGAATTGAAAAGAGGAGAAACAAGAAAGAGAAGAAGAAAAAACAAGAAGACAAATAAGAAACAGTGGGAACCGAAACGGATTTTAGTCTGTGCGAGCAAAGATGAAATTCTGGCAATGGGGAAATTACTGCATCTCAGTCAATGTTCGTTTAAAAGTTATAAATTTGGTCTCAAATTGTAGAAAACTTCCTGATCTACAATTTGAGACCAAATTCATAATTTTTGCACGAATATTAACTGAGCTGGAGTCGTTTGCCAGAATGACTTCTTTGCTCGCACAGACTATACTTTGAAGTTTAGATATTCAAACCTGCATCCTCACTGTTTTAAATGTACCACAAATTGCAAGAAACGATGGAGAATGAATATATTCTCGAAAACACACACAACCAACACAAAGTCCAACGTTTAACAGAACCACAGAAGATTGTTTGAAATAAATTCAATTTGCAAAAGTCGCAGAAAAGGTACAACCGTTTAGAAATTTACGGTAATGCTCTCGACTATAGGATAGGCTACAATACCACTTGTTGTGAACAAAATTGGAATTTATTTTTACCTGCATTTTTACCTCGAAAAGATTGTGAAAAAGAACCGGCGGACAATCGAGAGTAGATGCATAGTCTGTCCAAGCAAAGAAGGCATTCTGGCAAAATGGAAGAATTACTCCAGCTCGGTCAATATTGGTTCAAAAATTATAAATATGATTTCTAATTGTAGATAAAAATGCAACCTACAATTTGAGACAAAATTTATAACTTTTCATCCGATATTGACTGAACTGAATTAATTTTTCCATCTTGCCAGAATGTCTTCTTTGCTTGGACAGACTATTGGTGAATGAGAGGATACAAGTGAATAAGTTGGAAACAGTAAATAGGAGGAGGGTAAGAGAGTGAGAGAGATTCAAGGATGCGAATGAGAGAGTGATAAACTGAGAAGGAGAAAGAAAAACTGATGAGAGAGACAGAGAGAGAAATAAAAGGGATAGTGAGAGAGTGAGTGAATCGTATAGTTGAGGTTATTACAACCTGGGAACTACATGCAAGACCTGTACAACTCATCAATAAATTTGATATTCTGAAAAAGTCAAGTCCCATTTGAAAATATTTTACATTACACCGCTGGGTATAATTTTCTTTAAAAAAATATAAATAAAATATTAAGAAAATCTTCAAGCTAAGTACTTCCAATAAGGATGTACTCTGGAGCAATCAATATTCAATCTATAATGGATGAGTTAGCTCAAGTACTAATGACCTTTTCAAGATCTATGTTAAGTTTTTACAGAGGAAAACCTTTCTGGCTCTATTTGTTGATGCAAAAAATGTGATTACCTTAATGGACCGGAACCATTAGTTTTGAATAATAGTGGAGCGTGGTACAGTCTGTCCAAGCAAAGAAGGCATTCTGGCAAGATGGGAAAAAGACTTCAGCTTCGTCAATATTGATTCAAAAATTGTTAAGTTTGCCTCAAATTGTAGGAAACATCCTGATCTACAATTTGAGATCAAATTTATAATTTTTGAACCAATATTGACCGTGCTGGAATCATTTTCCTATCTTAACAGAAGTCTTCTTTGCTTGTACAGACTATACGAATAATAATTTCAAGTAAATTAGGTACATCAGAGCAATTTTCTAGATGGTCTGTTGTACTACGGCAATGGAAATACGGATTTTTTCCCAACCAATATTATATTAATAGTGATAAGTTAGAACTAGATGCAATGATAAAATCATTATGTAAAGTGGCTTCTGTATTGATGCCTCCAGTAACATCATTATTTACAATTTTTGAACAATTATTATTAATCATGAAATAAAACGTCACGGACTCTGTATATTTTTTATATGATTGACTGATACTCTGTACATCCAAAGAATAAAGATAGAACATCCAAATAATTATTCTACACTGTGTTTCAATCTCATTATATTGTAATATCGTAAATAAGTATGTAGAGTAATGTGTAGTGGAAATCAATACAATCAAACCCAAAGCAGTTTCAATCTTCAATATAAGAAATTTCAAAATAATAAAGAATTGGAATGAAAACTCTTCCAATTCTGAAAATGATTCCAAAACTCACTGAATGACAGGCAGCACTTTCGTAAATGACGAATAACATATTTATTTATTCTCAAACAAATCACTGCCATGACAACTACTGTGCCATTGGTCAGAATTGCTCCCTCCCACAAAACTTCGTCAACCAATAACAACGCACAAAATTTGTTTGAAGAAAATGGCGGTCAAAGTCGAGGGAGCAGATTTCAAAAATCACTTTAAATGATATTTCATGGAAGAATAGTACTATTGCGAAGTGTCCTATTAATTATTATAAGTAAACTCATATTCGTCTCTTCTATACTTCCTGTGTTTAATTAAGCTCAAAAGGCTTATAACGTTCACATTTTCCTGTTAAAAATTCTGTTGTCGAGTTTTTTTTCAGCATATTGGAAGGTTGCGATTCAATTTGCATCAAGGTTATGAATTGACGGATTCTATGAAACTTCTAACATATTGTTCGTCTTTTTTGGAGGCTAGCGTTTCATTGAGGACACTTCTCCTTCTTCTTTTCCTAACCCTTCTGCCTCTCAGCGTCGGGTGACATCATTGAGGACACAATGAAGTATATTCAAAACTTTGTGTGATTCAATTTGAATTTTATATAGGCCTATGAACTTTCCTAAGTTCAAAAATCAACAATAAACGTGAACTGAATATTTTTATTTGCTTTGGAATGAGTACTAACTCCGTTTGGATAAAAACCCATTTGAGAAATAACACGATAAGCATTAGCAATGTCATGAAGTACTACCAATCACTGGCGGCTCGTGCCCACGAAATGGGTGAAGTGCTGTACAGTAAAAGATACGGGCACTTCACCTACCAACTAATGGACTTCATCAACACCAAAGAGGTTAGATTTATTAGATCTATCTAGTATTACTCTATTTTAACATCATACTCAGCACAGTAACTTACAGTCATTCACGGCCTTCATGGGTAACCTTGATTCACACCTCATAAACCACACCCCTTTTGCAAGAGTTCAATGAACTTCAACCGAACTTAAACTCTTATTGTTCATTGCAAACAAGGAGTTACACAAAATTTAACAGCTATCAATTACCAGTAATACTTTGAACATGACTCAGAAGAAGAATATGCATTTCTGTAAGTGGATACTTTGACAAAGATGACAACATGAAAAGTTGGAGACTAGATGAATTCAAGATTGTCACAAAAGATAGTTGGGTATAGTATGTTGATTGATGAATTTCGTGAGGATTGTTCCGTGATTGGCTGACAATCCTTGATTGATGATTGGTTGGGACGTGTGAAGAAACAATGAATCAAGTTTACAGTTTGTCTTTGTAGTTGAAAGTTAAAATACGCTGATAGGTTTTCAGGTTTAATGTTTGTGGATTAGTTACGGTAAGATTCAAACACTTTAAATTGACTGTATATCATAAGAAATTCTTCAATATCGTTATTAGTTATTTAGTTGCTGGGTGATATCTTCATAATCTAGAAGTGTAACATAGAAGACTCTCAGATGCACTTCATAATGAGTATAACTCCTGCTTCTAACGTGAACTACAAAGAACGTTAGTAGATTCGAATAAAACTAGAACCTAGAACTAGACTTCAAAGTTCAAACATGTAAATCTTCCAATAATATTGGAAAAAATCGATGAAATTTTTCATCAATACTGACCGAAAATAATGTAGCTCATCATGAATACTAGTAATCTCTTATTAAACTATTCCAACTCTGATAATTTACGGTCGTTCAATTAGGTACTACTTTTATTGAGTGTCAATTTTACTCACACTATTCACTGTTCGTATGGTTTGTGCTCCTTTTTTTACATTTCAGAAGTGTGATTTACCTATGATCAAAAGAAGGAGTCATTGACGATTTAATCACTCTTCATCAAGGTGAATTATTATCATCAAGTTTCCTCACTATTCTTATCATCAACATAACTATTAGCCTGTTTGAATCGTAACTACATTCAATTCGGATGAAAGTTTCCAATTTAATTCGGATGAAGTTGTAGACAATTTACTCGAAAGACTTGAGAAAATCAAGTTGTTGTATCTATTCAATGAATTGATAGATTGAATTCTTTGGTAAAACTGAAGCTAAATTCAGGCGGTTTCGTTTGTTTCTTGTATGTTATGTAACCTACTAACAGCTGATTTAAAGCATCTATTGTTTCTTTCTATTTCAAACGCATCATCTTCACTTAGGCATAGCATAACGACAACTCAAATTGACAACATGAGCTATCAGCTGTTGTAGCTCACAAGAAGAAGACGAGAACATGAAAATTTTTGGTTTCAGCTACTATTATATATATATATAGTTTACTTCTACTGTAGCAGTCAGTACTGTCATTTCTCCGCTGTATTATATTGGTCTGTGAATTACAGGCCTGGAGTTATTAGTTTATTGTTGGAGTTTGGAATTCAGGCTAGTAACAATTACTTTTAAAATACTGAAAGTAAGATATATGAGAGCTACAGGGGCTGCACTATATAATCAGTCTCTGTCTCTCTGATAATATAATTTCTGTAATTTAAACTATAATAGAAATAAATAATAGATTTTTTAAATGAATGAAGCTATTTTCTTTCCAAAGTATTATGCTTTGCATTTCTTTCTGCCTTATAGTTCAATTCAGAATGACTGAAGTGGATTATTAGATAAGATTCATGTCAAACTTGAGTTCAATTTACAAATCAGTTTAATCGTATTCTACTATTATTCTCACGAGTTATTGTTTTTAGAATTTTCAATATTCATTGTTTTATACTTGTCCAAATTAGATGTCTAATACATGAGACAAATTATGAACATTTTCACTTCAAATTGGAATAGACTGTTTGACAGATAAAACGAAAAAATCAAATACCTTTTTTAAAACTTTGAAGTATTATTTTTGAAATAGACTGTTCATGATGTTGAATTCATCAACCCTACTTCTGTATGATTGTACCCTGTCACTTCACGTTGCTTGAAGGTTACTTCAGGTTACTTGAAATTGAAGTACCCTATTAGGTACTGGATACTCTCAACCATAAGCCAGCCTCCGCAACCAATTGGCGGCGCAGAACACCTCTGAATAACATGCAGTTAATCAGTTAGAGTGTAATGCAACAATTACTTTTCCTCCAGAGACGGGAAACGACGCTATCATATGACCTCCACTATCTATCAAAACAAATATAGGTAAATACAACAAAAACACCACAACAAATCCTCACAAGAGCATTTCATTTTATTTTATATACAGAGAAAACGAAGAATGTAGAACACATAATGGTTCCAAGAATTCAAATTTTGTCAGTTCTGTAATCAGGTCAGTCTGGTAATCAATCCTTCTTTTATCCTTACTTTCAATCCATAGTTATCATACTCGATTTTCATTCTAACAGTATTGAATAGTATTTCAATATCATTGAATAGTGATTCGAGTTTTATTCAGTACGTGTTGAATAGTACTGAATTCCCTATTCGGTCTTGGGAGCCACAGTGGTGGAATGCACATTGCTGGTACCAATCTTGACAAGATCGCCAGCGTCGCTCAAAGAAGCTGACTCAACAATTGTGTCGGATCCGGTTTTGATTTCAGCCTGGATTGCGGGGTAAGCCGACACTCCCGAGGTGTACTGGTATCCAGGGTAGGAGGAGCTTGAAACGTATGTTGACGGATAAGAGTAGGATGTAAACTCAGCAGATTTTGCATAGGCGGGCTGGTAGGCTGAATAGAAGCTTGGGTTTGGAACATAGTTACCAGAGTAGGCAGAGTAGTTTGGGTAGTAGCTACCATAGGATGCGCCATAGATTCCATTGGACGCTCCATAGATTCCATTGTATCCGCCATAGATTCCATTGGCAGCACCACTGTAGTATTTACCAGAGTTGTATGCTGATGAGTAATCATACGCAGCTGGTTTGGAGTATCCACTGTAGTACTTTCCTGGGTAGTAAGCGCTGTAACCAGCAGCTGGGGCGTAGCTTCCACTTGAGTAGTAGCTTGGTGCAACATAGGAGCTGGAAGAGTAATCCTTGTAGTTGTAGGAACCTGAGTAGGGTGTTACTGAAGCATAAGGAGTGTAACTACCATATCCAGAAGCATATGATGAGTATCCTGGGTAAGAGTAAGACTGGTAAACTGGAGCAACAGCTGCTGCCTTAACTGGAGCCGGTTTTGCTGGAATGGGGAGAATGCTGGAGTAAGCTGCTGGAGCCTGGTAGTAGGATTGGTAAACTGGGGCAATGGCTGCCTTCACTGGAGTCTGTTTTGCTGGAATGGGAAAGACGCTGGAGTAGGCTGCTGGAGCCTGGTAGTAGCCCTGGTAGTATGAAGGGGTGTAAGAGGCACCCTGGTAGTATGATCCAGAAGAGTAGGTTTTGCTGGGGACTGCTACTGGAGCTGGCTTGATGACTGGAGCAGCATGGACCACTGGGGCAGAGTGGACTACTGGAGCTACTGGGGCAGAATGTACCACTGGAGCAGCATGAACCACTGGGGCAGAATGGACTACTGGAGCCACTGGAGCGGCATGAACCACTGGAGCTGGGGTTGATGATACAGTGATCTTGGGGTACACAGCCTGTTGATGGTATACAGCTGGAGCAGAATGAACAACTGGAGCAGAGTGGAATACTGGAGCAACTGGAGCAGCATGTACCACTGGAGCTGGAGTGGATGATACAGTAACTTTAGGGTACACCGCCTGCTGCTGGTATACTGGAGTGTACTGGCTCTGGTAAGCTGGGTAAGCCTTGACTGGTGCCTTCACAATAGGAGCAGCAACAATGGGTTTGTGCACTACTGGAGCAGGTGTAGATGAGATGATTGAAGCAATTGAATCATGTTGAACCTTGACAGGGGCAGCTGGAGTGTAAGCATATGATCCAGACTGGTAGTAGCTTGGGCTGTAGGCATTGTAAAGGTAGTTTGGGGTGTGGGCATTTTGGTAGCCCTTGTAGTAGTCAGCATAGTTCTTTCCATAACCGTAACCCTGGTTGTAGGAGGTGTATCCTGGAGTGTACTGAGCCTGGTAGGCTGGGTAGTTGTAAGCGGCATTGAAGTATCCTGATGAATAGGTTTTGGCTGGAATAACAGCTGGAGCCTTCACAATGGGTTGAGCCACAATTGGTTTCTGAACAATTGGGGCGGGTGTTGAGGACAGGATGGATGAAACTGAGTCATGGTAGACTTTGGCAGGGGCTGCATTATAGTAAGCAGGGGTAGCAACACTCTTGTAAGGAACGTATCCAGCGGATGAAGTCTGGGTTTGGTAGTAGCCAGGGTTGTAAGCATTGTAGAGATAGTTGGGTGTGTATGCATTTTGGTAACCCTTGTAACCATAGTATCCAGCTGATCCATAAGATGGCGCATATGCTCCATAAACTGGGGTTTGTGAGTATTTGTAGTAAGAACTTTCAAATCCAGATGGCTTCACAGCAACAATTGGTTTAGGGGTAGAAACAGGGATGGCAGCAACTGGAGCAGGGGTTGATACAGGGATTGCTTCATACTTTACAGCAGTTGGTTTGGTGTAGATTTGACTAGCAACAGCTGGGGTTTGCTTGTTGTAGTTGTAATATCCAAATGGGTTCGTGTTGTAGGATTTGTATGCATCTCCATAGTAACCACTGTAGGCTGCCCCATAGTTGTAGGCACTGGGGTAAGCATAGCTTCCAGAGTTTGAACCATATCCATAGTAGGGGTATGATCCTCCATAGTATGATGAGGCACCTGATGATCCTGTGTTTGATCCATATCCATAGTAGGATGAAGAACCTGATGATCCAGAGTTGGATCCATAACCATAGTATGGGTATGATCCTCCATAGTAAGATGAGGCACCAGCACCATAGTATCCATTAGGATAGCTGCTTGCACCATAGTAGGATGATCCAGAGTTTGAACCATATCCATAGTAAGGGTATGATCCATAGTATGAGGAACCTCCATAGTAAGAAGGAGCGTATTGTCCAGATGAGTATGCGCCTTGAGAGTATGAACCGTAGTAGTTCTTGGGGTAGACTGAGGCTTTGGATCCTGAAGAGTATACAGCTCCTCCAGAATACTCAGCTCCTGAGTATTCAGCTCCAGCATGGTGTTCAGGCCTGTAGGATCCATCATCTTCTTCAGATGATGATTTGTAGGAGGCAAAAGCGGGAGCCGCAGTTTTGATGGCAGCTGATTTGACTCCTCCAAAGTAGGAGGCAGGGCCACTGTAGTAGCCATCTTGGATCACGGCGGGAGAGGTGGAGACATGTTGGTCCTCTGGGTCGTAGAAGATGGCTCTTTCCTTGATTTTGTTTTCTGTGGGGGCTGAAAAAGAAATAAATAAATCAGTCTATTTGTTTATTCATTTGTAGATTTATTTCTACCGGTGATATCCAGATAAGCTCTTATGTTTGTGAGTGGTTATGAGTCGGAGGGGTAATGATTAGGGATGACATATACTTTTTGATAGTATATGAGATATGACTTTTTGGACCGACAGCTCACTGTTTCCTCTAAAAGACGGTTTCAAAATCTCCAAATTGATTTAATAGATATTTGAAAATTCACATTTCTATAATCAATTTTGAATGAATTTCAACTTAATTAAATTTTCTCTTTCATAATTCATATACATAGAATGGAAAAAAAATAATACACCGAAACATCATTAGATACATCACAGGATTTGAAAAACAGATAACTTATGTTGATCATCATGAATTTATGAATTACATCTAGGCTACAATTTAATTTCATTTGTAGTTATACTGGAGCTAATTTGTAATAGTATTTCAGTTCATGTGTATATGTATCCATGAAGTGAATATATATATGAAGTCCATTATATATATACATAATATACTGTATTCAAATTCGTATCATTAATGTTCACATTCGAATGTATTCACAGTTACTGTACTCACAATCGATCATTAATATTTTCAAGTGATCATCCAATCAATTATATTTCCAAGAAGATCATGAAACTAACTATTATTATATGTCATTGTGGAAACTAACATGGTAATTATAGAGAATCGTAACTTCATTGCAATCTGATCTCAATCGAAACAGTTTGAAACATGTTAATTGACACTCATTTGATTCATTTGATAAAAATAATTTAAAAACTATAAACATCATTACTACAACTCATTTTAAAGAGAATAAAAAAATTTAATATGAAATTAAAAAATGAATGGAATGGAACTGTTATAATATAATTTATTATAGATTAAATTTTGAAATAAAATTGATAAAGTCATGGAAAACTTCTCACCTTCAGCATTTCTCTTAGCAGGAGTTTCCACGGCTTTTCCAAGTACTCCAACTGTGGCTAGTGACAGCAGCACCTGGAAAATTTAAATTTGAAAATGAAAAATTTCAAATTCATGTTTAAAAAATAACTGAATCACGCATAAAACATTCTAAGAGATATTTAAAACATCAAGGAATAAAAAGGGATAGTTTTTTATACAGCTTGGTCCAAGATTCCAAGTCATTTAGGATTTAATGCTCTTCAACTCAATGGAGTCATTAAACTCTTCAGATCATAATTTTGAAATATTTTTCCTGCATTCATAGTAGGCTATAAGTGGAATATCGTGAAACATTAATGTATTTAACTCATTATTTTCACATCTATCACATTCTACTTTTTTCACCAGCGATCAATATTTTGTTGAATCATGACCATCAATTTTTGACAATCACCCTGAATCTAACAAGCAACAGGTTACGCAACTTGGTTCAACACAAAAGAGACTGCAATGAAAACAATTTTTCATCCTTCTTCGATGTTTTGAAATCGGTTCTTTTTCTGCGAAACCGTTTTCGAAGTGTATGAGTGTACATAAATAATAAGAGTTGGATTTTTTCAAGTACGACTGGGGCATAGCAAGCTCACGGGCGATAATCAAGTTGCTCTATAAATCAATGGCGTTTGAGAAAGATGTTTGCAACTTTCGTTCGATGTGCCTCAAGTGAATGCATCACTGCTTGCAACTTGAGTTCAATTACTTGCACTTCCAACTATCAATCTCATTCGACATAGAAATTTAATGCTGTTTGAGAAAGTTTCAGCAAAATTCTTGACAGGATATTTATATTTGACAGGACAATTACATCCTATTGATTCAATCAATTACAATTCTAATTAAGGACGAATACAACAGGCAAATATTGAATCATTCATTCAACAATTATACTGTAGCCTATTACTGATTTAGAAAAATTATGACTTTCTTGTCGAAACCAAGAAAATGTCTGTCGATGAAAACAAAACGTAGGAGTTCTCTATGAAGCTCTGTGATTGGTCGATACTCTCACTCCCTCCTACTTTCCACACTGGGAGGAGCTGGCCAATGGTAGACAAGCATTCAAAATACAGTACCAGTTCACTTGCTAGCGTTCACTTCCGAAATAGGCTACACAATTTTTGTGTAGTAATAATAAATAATAATAATAATTTTTGTGTAGTGAAAAGAGATGTTTGTATTTTTGATTTTGAAATCAATGACAGAATGATTTACTCCATTGAATACAATATTTCAAGGCTTTGAGGCATTTGATTTCATTGTTTCGGTTTCATAATTATGTGTATGGAATACTTCAGAATACAGAGAATAAATCTTCATATTTACTGATCATCATCCATCTCATTCCCTTTGAACTCTCCTTAGAACAAATCAATATCTTCTCACATTGTTATAAATGGTGGTTGCGCCTAATTCAGGACCTCTTCAATTATTATAAATGGTTGTTATCATTTAAATTCGAAATAGTAGAATTTTTCAATTAGTTTATATGGTTATGATAATTTTTCATAATTACTAGCATAAACTAGCCGGCAGGCTCGCTTCGCTCGCCTTCTCCGCCTAGCCAGGGGGCTCCGCCCCCTGGACCCCCGAAAGTATCAGCAGTGTCAGTGATTCAAACAGGCTCGCTTCCCTCGCCTGCATTAACCTCTGTCAGTGTAAGCTGAGACAAACAGGCTCGCTTCGCTCGCCTGAAAATTCCGTTCAGAAGGGATTCAAAAGTCATTGAACACAGAATTTCTAGACCTTATCTGGACCAGTTTACCAAATTTCAACATTCTTTACCAATTTATTCTCAAAAATCCAAGAAAAACTCCGAAAATTAGTAAACGCTAATATTAAGCGTAACCTTGGGAAGTATATCGGACATAGTTTGAAACTTGATTCAATATCTCCCAAATTAGTTAATCTAAAATCTCGCTGAACCATTGAATTTTACAGTAAGGATTGGTCGTATCAAGGTGGAAGATAAGCAACACGCAATACATCTACAATTTAAAAAAACTGATAACTGGCGTAATCTTGAACGGAATTGGAAAATATTCTAACACAACATTTCTAGACCTTATCTGAACCTGCCTACCAAATATCAACATTTTCCACCGATTGGTTCTCGAAAAAATTGAGAAAACACAGAAAATCTATAGAAAAACTTAAATATTTGGCGTATCCTTGAAAAGTTTCTAAAATACGTTCTTAGCGAGCGTCTAAACGTCCAACTGAACATGCATGCCAAATTTGAACACATTCGGTTCAGTGGATTTTCAGTTCTAGTGATGAATGAATGAATCAGTCAGTCAGTCAGTCAGTGCCATTTCGCTTTTATAGATATAGATGGATAAAATAAATTATGATAAATAGCCTAAGAGCTAATGTGGGCATCACCCTCAGAAAAAGACTACTGCAAATGGAATAATCCCAACATTTGACAATGTAAAGCATGCGGCAGAGTTTAACAATATTGTGGCATGCAACACTTGAAGAGAGTTTTGTGGGTGTAATCCGAGCAGAGATTAAGATGTCAGGCCAGATTATCTCTCCTATCTTCGGTGATGATTATTGGTTTTTCGGCTACCCTAACAGATTTTCTCACGAACTACTATCACAACACTGAGGCAATCTTCATAGGTCAGAATCTATTTGCCTATTTCCAAATATCAGGGCCGATATGAAAGTCGATCGCCTTTGTGAAAAGACACGAGAGCTACTTGAATTGAAAACTGTGAGATGACGTGTTTCTCATTCTTATATGAATTGTTAGTATAATTATAAAAAATGAATGTTAAATATATATAAATATAAAAGAATAAACGCCAAAAAGTTAGGCGGTTTCGTCTGTCTATTGT
This sequence comes from Sogatella furcifera, assembly GCA_017141385.1. NCBI lineage: Eukaryota > Metazoa > Arthropoda > Insecta > Hemiptera > Delphacidae > Sogatella > Sogatella furcifera. The sequence continues at coordinate 27,052,421 of CM029556.1, forward strand.
AAGGGATGTCACCTACAAACAGCTGATGTCATGCTTTTATTGTCTTTTTTTATTTCAAAAACATCATCTAGGCATAGCTAAGTGACAAATTGAAATCAGCTATTAGTGCGCACAAACAGACGTAACAGCCCGACTTATTGGCTTCAGCTATGTCTCTATTGCTTGATCTTGCCGTGTATTATGTTATATCAGAATGGAGAGTTTTGATTTTATTTAAAAGTTGACTACGAAAACTCGATAATGTAGTTGACTCATTTCCTGTTTTTTCTATAGTTTTTTTAATTATTAAATGCTTTTGAAAGGTAAATAAAATGCATTATCCATTATTCAGTTACTAATCTTCTTTGATAACTTTTATTCCGCTAAACAAGATTGATTGAACTTACTTTAAACAAATTTATTGAATTTATTTTCAAGTATCCTTTACGATATACAGAGTGTTTCAGGAGGAATGTGCAATACTTCTCAGGCTGATTCCTTACACCAAGTAGACAAAAAGTTCCATGGGACCAACCTCCAAAAACGCTTTGTTACCGAGTTAACAATGGCGGAAAATTGAGATTTTTCAAAAAAATATTAATTTTTCTAATTTTTTAGAGGCTTTACTGAGGTTCTAAAATAGTAAATTCCTATGTAAAATTAGCTGTCTTATGTATCCACTTCATACTTTAGGGTTACCATTAATGATCTTTCACTGGATTAGATTTCATATTTTATTTCTAATATGTAATTATCATCGTGATGATGATTAGTGCTGTAATAATCATCAAAATGATTATTCCCGCATTCAGAACAGCTGATGTTTGATACTCTGTGAACAGAGTGATAAAGGCTACAAAACTATCTAACTAGATTGTTCCATTCTATACGAAATGACATTGTATAAGCCTATAGCTGACAACCGACAACGAAAAAATAGTTATTTTATTAAAGATAAGATATTTATATTGCTGTAATATAGAGAATAAGTCCTCCAGTTCAAGTTTACGATCTCAGTTCTCAAAACAAAAGCCAAACATGTTTTTTGCAACAAAAGTTAGGCAACAAACTTATTTATTCTTCACATATAATACTCTTTGTTTCACATTTAACAGAATAAGTTATCTGTCATCAATAGGCCATTGTTTTCTGACCGACCAAAATAAATATTTCCTTGAAAAAAGAAGACGATTATGATAATGTTATTCAAGAAAGTTTTGTCAGATCCGCTACCGAACTAAAAAGCTTTTCTGGAGAACAGTGTTATTCTTTTTTAGCTGATTCAAGGTTGAGATCAAACACATATTTTAAGAATTCGGTAATCCTTGATGAATCTCAGTGCCGGTTACATCTTATGTGTTTTCCTATATTTATCACTGGCGGCTCGTTCTCACGAAATATGTGAAGTGCTTTACAGTAAAAGATACGGGCACTTCACCTGTTTCGTGGGTACGAGCCGCCAGTGATATTTATTGAAGTGTTTCATAGAACAAACTGTAGAGTGTCATTGAATTTTATACATAAAGATATTTCCGAACTCGTAGGCTACTCATAAGAGACAACATGAAAGTACAACTATTTGTCGAACGTTTTCACTGTATCACTTAGGAATTGATAGATTTCTGGAAATTCTTAGAAACCGATTGAATTGTAATTTCAATGAAATTGATGTGTTTTAAGCTGTTTGAACATGATTATATTTTGAAGACTGTTGCCCGGTTTTTCCAAGCATACTCAAATTTCAAATTTGAGGGACCCTCAAGTTTGCTACACTTCACTACATTTCCTATACTTCTGAGAATGTCAGCTGTTCATCAAAATTCGAGGGTCCCTCAACTTTGAGTGTGCTTGGAAAAACCGGGCATTAGTGTCAGGTGAGATGCTGTGATACTTCTACATAATGAAAGAGCACAATATTGTCTATGATATAGTAATTATGACATTTATAATTTCTGTGATACAGACAATATTGTGCTTTTCAATTATGATTGAATTTTCTTTATAAAATATATAGCTGATGCCAAAAAGTGAGGCGGTTTCGTCTGTCTCTTGTAAGAGATATAACCTACTAATAGCTGATGTAAAGCATCTATTGTATCCTCTTTTGATTTCATAAACATCGTCCAGGCATAGTAATAGCATCGTCCAAATATAGTGCATAGCTTAATTGCAATCTAATTGGAAACATCAGCTATTGGAGCGCACAGGGAGCACACGAAACCGTCCAACTTTTTGGCGTCTGCTTTACCAATTCGCATTCAATGTAAAAACGGCCTCAGACTCTATCATGTAAATTATAGTCTGAGAATGAATCACCGCTATGTAGCCTAGTATATAGTCTTTCCAAGCAGAGAAGACATTCATGCAAGATGATAAAATGACTCCAGCTCGGTCAATATTGGTTCAAAAATGCTAAATTTAGTCTCAAATTTTAGATCAGAATGTTTCCTACAATTTGAGTCTAAATTTACAACTTTTTACCCAATATTGACCGAGCTGGAGTCATTTTTCTATCTTGCCAGATCGTCTTCTCTGCTTGGACAGACAATACCTTTACCTACTATGAATGAATGAAAGGCCATAGAAAAGTCATTCAAAGTAATAGAGCCATTTTCATCATATCGTGTAGCGGTAACAAGCTAGGATTGAATATATGAAGAAAGGTTCAATAGATATAAACATGTATACTTTGGTGTTATACTCATAGTAACCTTGACATGGAAAAGTGACTGACAGGATAGAAAAAGTCATAATTCCACACCTAATTTAATATTACACTTCCTGTTAGTTAAGAATAGACCGCTAGCATTTTAAAATGTAACTTGACGCTCATTTAAATATCTATTTGCTAGGATAGTTCTTATTATAAGGCTTTGGGAGGAACATGAGTGTTCTATATCTATGTATGATTTGGAAATAAAGGTTATAATAATGCAAAATAAACTGAGACCAATTTGAACCTATTATATATAATTTCTAAGAACTATGGAGATTTGGGAGGAACGTGAGGGTCCTATACCTATGTATGAGCTGGAAAAATAAGTATCAAATGAGCATATTGAGTTTACAAAGGTCAAAAATAAAGGTCTTGATTCAGTATCATGTTTGTTTATCAAATGGGAATAGGAGATAATAGAAGAGTTCAGGTATAATTTCAACTAGATATCCATTTTTAGAAGTTGAACTTTGAATTTTCCCTACTCCAGAAGTTCCGATGATGGTTTTATCAACAATAAAGGTCATGTGTCGTGATAGATTTAATAGATTCATCCAAGGAGGTTCATGGAGATGACATATCCTATCCAACCCATTATCACTGGCGGGTGGCGGCTCGTGCCGTGGAAAAGGTGAAGTGTAGTACAGTTATAAGATACCTGCACTTCACCTGACGAATCACCAGTGACCATTATAAATCTTGTCTCCACTCGAACCTCCTTGGATTCATGGAATAGTGAAATTTACAAGTATTCATATTTATATATTATTTAAATAGAAGTTATTTATTTGATAGGAGTTGAACTTCGAATTTATTCAAGTATAGGATAAGAATTTATAAGTTTCTTGTCAAACTAGTTTGAACATTGAATGCTAACTTTAGATTATTGATTTTGGTTACAGAAAACACCTAATATTTCTCGATTTCTCGATATATGAGATTGATTATTTTGTTAGAAAGGCTTGGAACTTTTTATCCATTAATGAATGGAAAAATTCAACTTCTTAGAGTTTATTTTATCAATATAGTAACTGATTCTTAGTTATGATCCCTATTGATTTGAATATCATAAAAAATAGTATGAAGTTTAAGAAAGAAGTCTCACTCGAACAATCTAAACTAATTATATCACGAATAACACCAGTGAAAAGTATCTAATCTTTTATCAATAGAATAAATTAAGTGATGAGAAAAATATCAATATGGGACCTATAATATCACTGTAATTTTTTCAAGTAGGAAAAATCATCGTAGAGAAATTCTTAGAATCTTTTCTAAGTTAAATTGACTCGTATAACCGGTCAAATGTACCTCATTCAAGAAAAAAAATTCAAACAAATACCCCAAATTTGTCTAGTGGTGAGAGAATTCTGAATCAAGCCAGGATACGTTTTGAAAATACTTTAGAATAAATGCATTCTGTCCAAAGTCACTTAGGAATATCACTCAGTTAAAAATGCTTGAATTCTTTCCCTAAGGTTAAAATGAGATTCTTCTTAAATATAGCACCTATAAAGTGTCTAATTTACAGAAATATCAAACAAATTATCATAATTTGTAAAATCTTTCGAATTTGTGGAGGGATATAAAAATATAAAACAATTAATTTCTTGAATGTGTTAAATTTATAGAGGTAGAAACATCAAATAATATAATGATCGTCATTTGTAGAGAGGTGTTATCAAACATACAGTATTTCAGAACTAATTCTGTCCAGACTCATATGTATGATATCTTTGTTAAAAATGCTTGGAATCTCTCCCTAAATTCAGGATGAAATCTTTTTCGAAAAACACTGTAGGAAATGATCTCATCCATAACAATTTTTGTAACAAATTACCCCAATTTGTCTACCAAGGTGTGAATATGAAATGTGAAGTCAAGATATGTTTACAACCAAAATATTCTAGAATAAATGCATTCTGTCTTTACTCACCATTAATTTGAAGAAGGCCATGTTGAACCTTCCAGTGTGTGAGCCGAGCTGCTTCTTTTTAGAACTGGCCTGATCCAATCTTGTGACAACATGATATATATAGACACAGATTCACCAACTTTATCTTCTCATGGGTCGGAGGCTAATATTTTGCATATTATTCACCGACACATGCTCACAACAACTCACCAGACACACTAATACACTCTCAAATGCACTAATACAGTCACACAAATACTGTGACAGACACACTAATACACTCTTAAATACACTAATACAGTCACACAAATACAGTCACATACATTATCAGGTTTGGGATTTTATGGGCAACATGAGAGCGATATGTAGTTTGTCCAAGCAAAGATGACATTCTGGAAAGATGGGAGAATGACTCCAGCTCGATCAATATTGGTTGAAAAATTACAAATGTGGTCTCAAGTTGTAGGAAACATTCTAATCTACAATTTTAGACCAAATTTGTCGTTTTTGAACCAATATTAAACGAGCTAAAGACATTTTCCCATCTTGCCAGAATGTCTTCTTCGCTTGGACAGACTACAGTTGGACAATAAAAATTCTTCAAGCTGATTGGCTAAAATTCATCACAGTTGACTATATATTATTGTCTTCATAATAGATATATATTGAGTTGGGGTATCATTTGTCTTTGTCTGATCTTGAAAACTTGTCGAAGACATGCCGGACCAGTTCACGATTATAGTTTGGTTTTTTAGTTGGTATGAAGATGAGTCAGTCAGGTTGGCAGAAAAACGAAAAGAAAGAAGAAAGAGAAGAATTAGGGAGAAAAAGTTGGGAGTAGACGAGGAGAGAAGATGGATAAGTAGAATGATGATGATTAGGAGGGTGAAAAGGAGACGAGAATTATGAAAGAAAGTGAAAAAACTGGAGTGAACGGGAAGAATATTATATAAATCAGACTAGGAAATTTTGAGGAAAAGTGGTAAGAATTTAGTTAATGAGGGTTAATAAGGGTTAATAAAGGTTAATAAAGGTTAATAAAAGGTTGTTAGAGGGTTAATAAAGGTTAATAAGGGATAAATAAGTGTTAAGAAAAAAGGTAGAGTACACGAGAAGGAAATCTATGAGAGTTAGAGGCGATGGTATAGTTGGACGTCAAAAAGTTAGACGGTTTCGTCTGTCTCTTGTAACCCACTAAAAGCTGATGAAAAGCATCTATTGTCTCTTTTGACTTCAAGAACATCATCTAGTAGGTGAATGACAATTTTGATATTGACAACATAAGCTGTTTGAGCTCACAAGACGCAGATAAACCGCCAAACTTCTTGTTGCCAGCTATAGAAAGAGATAACAAAGTGAATGGAGATAATAACATGATAAACAAGGAGCATGATAGAAAAACATGAATAAAATGAACTAAATGTGGATAGGAAAAAAATTGAAAAAACAAAAACATATAACGGAAAAAGTTACTATTATTAAAAAAATTAGATGGATGCGACGAAGACTGAGAAGATGAAGGAGTTGCGAATAAGAGTAAAGGAAGAAAGTTTTATGGTTAAAGGAAACGAGGAAAAGAATGAAAAAGATGGATGAATTGGGAATGAGAAAGAGGAAAAAGTATGATAGAAAAGTAAGAATGATAAGAATAAGAGGAGAGAATACAATCACAACGTAGAACAGGATGAATGATAAGCTATGAACATTAGAAATTCCATGAGAAACAAGAATAGTTGATTGTAAAATTTTCAACAGTCACCAAAACAGCTGAGTTTAGATGTAATTCATCAATATAGATCTACAAACTTGATAATGATTTACTCTTCAGAAACAAAAAATATAACTTTACAAATGTAAAAATAAAAAGTTGATAATGACATGATCATAAGACAAAACAATATTCCAATTTATATCATCTATACAATAGGACATCGAATGACATCAATCTTTGTCATTCATCTCTCAATCCCTGGCGGCTCGTGCACACAAAACAGGTGAATTGCTGTACGGTGAAAGATACGAGCACTTCACCTGTCATGGGTACGAGCCGGCAGTGTTTCTCATATTACTGATTATAATGGCTTTATAATCAGACGTTTTGTATTTCATTGTCTAAGTTTTAATCCAATAGGTTCATAGTATTTTCTCAAATAAATGAATGAATCATTATCATGAGCCATCATTTAATCGTCAGATGAACCATTCAACCCGTCATGAAGCATGAACCAATGACAGAAAAGTGGGGACAAGAGTAGTGCACTCCCAATTTTAACAGCTTTCTATTGGCTGAAATGTATTGGACTGAATTAGAACGCATGAACCAATGACAGAAGAGTGGGGGCTTCGTTGTAGTGCACTCCTACTTTTAACAGCTTTCTATTGGCTGAAATCTATCAGACTGCATTTTAACGGCCAATGGGAGCTCGTTATTGTTATAATGGCTTCCATGTTCATGAAGGAAGAAAGTCTTTTGTTATAGATTGATTTTTTGTACTATTTCAGCAAAATAGTTTAACGATTACACGTGTCCAATATTATGTTTTACCAAGTAAAACATTTATTAACATCTATTAAGTTTTTAATACCTATCAAGTCTTAATGGTGGCTTGTTGAATTACATATAGTAGGCTAAATAAAAGTGTGTTGTTGTACTTGCAAAACCTGAACTAGATAATCGAAGGTTCAGAATTTTATTAGTTTTTTAACCAAAATCTAGATTTCTACAACGTGAATTTTATCTAATCAGAGGTGATAAACCATTATTATTAATTTATAGATAACGTAGAACTCTAAATATATTTTTCTTCAGTCTGTCCACGCAAAGAAGAAATTCTGGCAAGATGGGAAAATGACTCCAGCTAGGTCAATATTGGTTGATGAATTATGAATTTGTTCTGAAATTGTAGAGCAGAGTGATTCCTACAATTCGAAATCAAATTTATAATTCTTGAACCAATATTGATCGAGCTGAATTAAGTTTCCCATCTTGCCTTGAAGAGACTATAGCTAGTAGAACTCATATTTTTCAGAATTCTACTTGGTAAGGAAAATGTTAATTAACCTCAAATAAAATATTTATAGTAACAAGACCATTATGGGATTTTCGCTTAAATATTATGAAAAATGTTAAATAACCTCAAATAAAATATTCATAGTAACAAAACCATTATTGGATTTTCGCTTAAATATTATGAAAAATGTTAAATAACCTCAAATAAAATATTTATAGTAACAAAACCATTATTGGATTTTCCGCTTAAATATTATGTTAAAACTCATCTCAACTAAAGTCATTATCAACTAAAGTTCATCCACACCATGACAGGCTGTAAACCTTGCTGGTTTAGACTTCAACTAGCACAAAATATTAATATGAGTGAATTTATTCAATGATACTAGGCGACATTCATATGTGTGACCTATACAGTTTTATCTCGCCACCTCGGGCTGAAGATGATTATTTATAGATCTACAAGAAACTGCAATGGAAATATACCAAACAGCCTTCTTCAAGGTATAGTCTGTCCAAGCAAAGAAGACCCTCTGGCAAGATGAGAAAATGACTCAAGCTTGGTCAATATTTGTACAAGAATTATAAATGCGATCTTGATAGTATATCAAACTGTGTCCTACAATTTGAGATGGAATTGATCATTTTTGATCAATATTGACCGAGCTTGAGTGATTTTCCCATCTTGCCAGAGGGTCTTCTTTGCCTGGAGAGATTATACTTCTTGTTTGTGGAAGCTGTGAAGCGACGCCGTCACAATACATTTAACATTAGGATGGGGTCTCTTCTCAGAAAGTGTCAATTAATATGCTAGAGGTTCAGGTTTAAGGTAGGCGAACAATATTTTTGTGAATTTTGGGTAAAATTTCAACCGGTATAGTAGATTGGAGGAGTCTCTATCAACATCATGATAACCATCATCATCATCATCATCATCATCATCATCATCATCATCATCATCATCACCAGAGTACCATTTATGTAAGACGCCGTGTCATAAAGTTGCCTGGAACGATGATGATGATAATAATTTGGAAACCTTGAACTTTGCAAAGAACAACTTGTTCCATCCACCCATAATGCACCGGGTTCATCCAATCTATTGCCAGAAAGTCGACCTATTGAAAGGTGACCTAACTACAATATTTTCTGTTTCTGTAGTAAACTGTGTTTAGTGATCGACTGTTAAGTCTCACTGCTTCAACTGGAATCGGAGTTTGCATTTAATAAACTTCTATTGAAAAGACCTATGTTGTGTTACTTCAAATTATTGTAGAATATAGATTGATTTCGTGGTACTAAGTAATGCTGAAGCTGCTGATAAGACCTATGGCTAGGAAAGACCTATGTTGTGTTACTTCAAATTATTTGTAGAATAAAGATTGATTTCGTGGAACTAAATACGAAACAATACGTTGGGATACAATAAGCAAGTCCCTATAATCATTTTTGCCACACCACATGCAACATTGGGATTGCTTATGAGAAAAATGTGAACATGCAAGGCAGCTTGAATCATATTTGGCTTTGAATATACTATAATATGTTGGTTTGCATTCGTATGGTAATGAGGGGGCGCAAAGTCTTGCACAGGGGGCCAAAAACCATGTGAGGGCCCTGTCCTTCTTGACCTAAAAAAGGACCGTAATACGCATTTCAAGAAATAAACCTAGAGGTGAAAAATAATCTACTAGCTAAACGAATTCTTAAAATTTTCAACTAAAGTAATAGAAGTTTGCTCGGATGAAAACGCATTTTAGTAATCATGAAGAACTAAAGCTATCAAATTGGACAGTTACGAGTTTTAAAAACAATTATCAGTAATAGTAACTTCAGTTATCTATTCATTTACAATTCACATATACCGTACACACATGATAAAGGAAAGAACCAGTATTTTAACTTTTTCTCTAAATCGCCCAATTTGGATCAAGATACCAAAATAATAGATTACGTTCACTTGCACTTAAACACAGATAGTTTTGGTCCCAAAAGGAATCATAAAGAAAATGGAATAGTTATATCCTGTCATAATTTTTGGAAAAGTATCAGTATGTCAGCTCCATATTCAATTGCAACTAGTTATCTTAGTAAATTTTCTAATTCATAGTTAGTAAGAAGATTACAGGATTCTTGTATTCCAAGTTCATATTACTTATGACCTTGACAAGGACTTAACAACTATGAAAATCTGTTTCCGTCTCAGAGAAGATTAATAGGAATAGAAAATAGTCACAAAAATAAATCAAGATTTCTGGCAGATTGACAACTTGCATTACCTACTTGAGAATTTTTTTCTCGTTTCAATCGATAAAATTTTGAATAATTTTCTCAGGAGAAAATTACTGCCTCAACTAGTTTGTGACATCCTGGTGACTAATGGTCAAGTAAGATTGATTTTTTAAAGTAGATTTGAACAATGAGATAACATGGGTTCTATTAGTAAATTACTAGTGTATGATAGAATTAGGGTATTTTTGAATTGGATTCATTAGAATCCACGTTGATATCACTGGCAGCTCGTGCCCACGGAACAGGCGAAGTGCTGTACAGTAAAAGATACAGGCACTTCACCTGATTCGTGGGTACGAGCCGCCAGTGGTTGATATTTAATTGAAGCCTCTTCAAATTAAAATATGAAGAAAATCGTGTCAATTTGTCGAGAAATCAAATAGGCCTAAGAGTGAGGTTACTTTGTGCAAAGGCCTATTAGGCCCAATTATGCCAAATTGCGAGGTTTTTATCAACAAATAAGTAGGCTACCGTAAAACGTCTCAATTCGATTGTTCCATTAATTATTACATGTAAGTTAGTCTATCATATTGTGTATCAAACTGAAAGTGAATTGAGTCACCGCTTATGAAAATAAGTAATGAAGTCAACACTACTCTTGATCAAATTCAAGTTCATTCATTCTCCGACATGCACAACAATTATGAAGGGCTTTCGTCAAATACTTAGGCGGTTTTCTAGCTGCTCTAACCTACTAACAGCAGATGAAGCGTATCTATCGTTCTTATGATTTAAAAAAAAAACATTATATATTCATAGCTGAATAACAACTCTAATTGACAGCATTCAAGCGTTCAAGGTGCAGACGAAACCGCCTAACTTTTTTGCAACAGCTATACTCTTATAATGTTCAATGGCATTACTTCTTCAAATAGCTTGGAAAGCGGTTCGTCCCAGTGGTAGAGAGCGTCTAATCGGTGAGATTAGATAAGCGACGTGCCTCTGCCACCACTGTTGTACTGGTGACCGGTTCCTCTGAATTCAATTTATGAGCCTCAAACATCGATCGCTTCCCGGTGGTTCGGAATCCACCTAAAGCAGTAGGTCCATTCATCTCTCATCATCATCACCCATTTCCCACATGGGTGAGCCCATGTGGGCATCACCCTAAAAAAAACAATGATGCACTTGCGCTTTTCACGGATGAATCAATGTTCAACAGAGTGAAACAATATTTGATAGAAGCAGACAAAAATTTGGTCAACCAATTAATGCCAAAAAAATGGATTAGGAAATAAGCAGACAGTCAACCACTAAAGAACCTTGTGACATTGTAATAGTTTGAGATAATAACAATGTAATGGTTAACTTTTTTATGCAATACTTTTCATTATCAATCGGTTTCTTGCTTGACCAATTATAGTGATAATAATAATTTCTTGACTTTACATGCATTAAATAAAACTGATGTTATGAGATGTTAGTGAACTTGATGTTAACGAGCAAAAATAATAAGGGGAAAGAGGGAAGAGGACGGAAATAAAGAAAAAGAAGTAAAAAAAGGAACTGAATGTGAACAAGAACAAGACTAAAAAGAAGAGAGAAAACATCGCTGAAATTGAAGGATAAAACGAAGATAGATTGGCACTCTTCTTCAGCTACAACTCGAAAAAGGTGAATCTGCAGAAGAAAAAGTAGAGAAACAAAATGGGACTGAAGAGAAAAATGATAGATTAGATTGAAATCATGGATTAGGAGAAGAACGCATTGTTGCAAGAATAACAAGGAGGAGAGTGAGAGAAGTTGTAGTTAAAGAAGAGAGATAAAGAAGAAGAAAAAACAAGAATAAGGATGGAAGGAAGGAGAAGAAGATGAAGGAGGTTGAAAAGGTAAATCAATTTGCAAAGGAGTTTACCTTATAGAGATTATTATTATACAAATGGGTTACTTCATAGTAGTTGTTTTTACTCGTATTACTCCCTACTAACAGCTGATGTAAAGCATCTATTGCCTCTTTATTAAAAAAAATCATCATCTAGACATAGCTAAATGACAACTCTTATCGAGACAACCTATTCATATTGATATCCATTCATGTGAATAGATTTGTGAAAAATATATTTGAATAGTAGGCAACTCGTGCTTTGCGACAAAAATACAATAAATAAGTTAGAAGCTTTTTATTTTCCTGAATGTTTAAAAAAGATGCATGAATTTTGAGCTGTTAAAGCGCACAAAGAGCAGACGAAACCGTCTAAATTTTAGGCGTTAGCTTAACTTACTCAATTACTTTCCTTCAAATTATTCATCACTTAAATTCTGTAATGTGATATTGATTATTGATAAAAGAGGATAGAATAATCCGAGAGAGAAAAGAAGAAGAAGAAGAAGAAGAAGAAGAAGAAGAAGAAGAAAAAGAAGAAGAAGAAGAAGAAGAAGAAGAAGAAGAAGAAGAAGAAGAAAAGGAAGAAAGATAAGGGAATGAAAGAGAAGATGAAAACCCGAACTGAAACGATCAGACCATCTCAACGAAAAAAGCCAGCGAAAGGTCAAGGCCATCGAAGCAGGTGATAGGCTACCAACTGAACTGGTGCCATCTTCATTTCGTTTTCGTTTTATTATTCTCATCCTGTTTTATCCTGTTCCTGTTCTTGTTCTGCTTCCAACTGTGTCACATATTTTATCTGTCCACATTGCTTTTTTATTCTTCTTTCTTATTTTGCAAACCACTTTCGAGCTTTTTTTATTGCCTTCGTAAATTGTGTGAAGCTGTATTACGAGACAGTAGTGTAGTAATAGTTATACTCTGGTTTTCATTAGTATATTATACATTTCTGTTACAGAGGCAGTATATTCTACTGATTATACAGTCTCGAATAAAATGGACTAGAAGATATACACCGAGCTTCACAACGGCTTTTTATTTTTCTTTATTCTTCAAAAGATGCATTTGTTTTTCAGTCCTACATGAATTTTTCAAAAAAAAACAGTCATCCAATAAGCAGTAAATACCAAGAGCTGGATAAATTCATGGACTCACGTAAAATACCTGTATCTATTGTAGTCAGGGTAGGCAAGATATTTCAAAGTGGATTTTAGGAATTAGTAGGTTATCTTATGTGATATTTCTGTGACTGTTTTCTAATTTTTTGAATTTTTCTCTGTTTTGAATTTTTTTAATCTTTGCCAGGTTGTATAAAACCCAATATCCATTGGATTAACTGGACATTTAGGATGTCCAATGAACAAACTGAAATCTGAACTGTTAAGTTGAGGAATGCAAAGAAACAAAAGATGTTATTGTGGCTTGAATTGTATTTTGTGTAATAAACAATTTGATTTGATTTGATGGACATTTGAAATGACCATTCAATTTGAATCCATCAAACGAATGGACATTTGAAATGTCCAGTGGACGAGTTGAAATTTGAATTGTCCAGTGGACGAATGTAACTTATGTAACTTATGTACATTTAATTTTGAAATATCCAGTGACTGAAATGATGAGAAAATACCAAGTACTGTAGTATTAATATTTTTATATAGCCTATGAGTGTTATTATAGCTTGTCTTAGTGTGACGAATGTACATTTAATTTTAAAATATCCAGTGACTGTAAAGATAAGAAAATACCAAGCACTGCAGAATCCAAAGTTTTTATTGTTATATCAACTTAAAATATGAACTTGCATAATTTCTTTCCAAATAAGTTATTGATGATTTGCCTCCTTTTTGTAGCATTCTTGTATTCCTTAGTCTGAAAGTGAATAGAGTTCTGTATTCATGACTTTTCGACACTCTTCACCCCAGGCCGATAACAAAATTTCCATTTCCTACAATTCAATCTATTGAAGTGATACAAGCTTACTCGACCAAAATTATCCAACAATTTTTTCAATTTATTTCAATATTATCATGTATGATTCTGTTAATACATTTTCTGATTATCTTGTATTTATCTGCACAAATTCTTATTTATTTGATTGATTGTTGTTTCCAACAGAAATAAAGTAAAGTTCTAAAGTTCTGAATATGCCTTATCCAACACTAATCTATTCATGATAACACTAATATTTTTCTATCCAAGTTAGAACTTCAAGTTGTTCAAGGTAATTTCAGGTGCAATCAGTTTTAACATCTATCAAATCCAAAACAAACTAATAATTTTTCCAATTCCTTAATTTTTTCCTCAAGTTAGAACTTGGAGTTGTTCAAGGCAATTTCAGGTGCAATCAATTTCACAAAACCAAAACCAACTAATAATTTTTCCAATTCCTTGATTTTCCTCCCAAATTTAACCTACCAATCTACATTTCTTCCTACAGTTTATGTAAGACAAACAAATAATTTATCCAATTCGTTTAATTTTTCCCGAAATTTGACCCTTCAAGCCTCATTTCTTCCTCAACCCCTTACTAGACCTATTCCCACTCTGAATCGTCTGTTGCTGCGTATTGATCTTCTTGATTTCCTCCTCATGAGCGGCCAAAATCTTATCGACTCTCTCCTTGTGCTCTCTCTTCAGCTGCGAAATTTTCTCCAACTGTTGCATTTTCATTTTGGACAGCGCCACCTCATGTGTAACTGACAACTTGTCAAACTCGGCCTTGAAATTTTTCTGCATGTCGGCAATGGTGATTGCGTAGAATTTTTTCACTTCGCAAAGTAAATCGCGAACATTTTGCTCGGTCATGTGTCCAGCTTTGCCCTGGAATCTTCGCAGATCGTCGATGCTTTTAAATTTTTTGTCCATGCTTCCAATTTTGCTCTTGTCTTTGGATAGTTGTGGTAGGCCTGAAATTAAATTTCTGAGGAGTTCTTCTGCCCCTAAAAATTTGCCGACTTTTTCATCGCAATCTGTCATCACACCAACTGATTTCATTGTTTTTTGCTCTTCAGCTATTTTTGTTTCTATTTTGATTTGCTCCTTATCGATTTGTACTTTTTTCTTTGTCTCTCTATCAATTATTTCCTGTTTATTCTCATTTATTTTCTCTAATTCCTCATTATTTCTCTCTCCTATTTCCTTCTGATTTAACCCGCTTTTCACCAAATCGCATTCATCACTTGATTCCTGCTCAATTATTTTCGTCACTCCTTCCATTTCATCCTCAATAATCTCTTGTTTATCCTCGTTAAGCTCCTTAGTGTCATCCTCAATTTCACATTTCATTTCTTTTCCCCCTTTATCCTGTTCAATCTCGCTCTTTTCCTCATTTATTATCAACTTTGATTCTTCCTCGTTTATGATTATTGAATTCTTGTTGATTTCATTTGAATTGTTTGTATTCAACTCCTTGTTGGAATCGGGACTACTTTTTATACTAGAATTTGAATCACTGTTCTTCAAAGAGCCGTCTCTTGATAGCACTCTTATCTGTAATGAAAATAGAGTTATTATTATTATTTATTTATTTATTCATTGACTTTTTACAAAGCGAAGTTAATTAGAAGTTAATTAGGCGAAGTAATTAGAAGTTATTATCAAGTAGAACTCAATCTTGTTTTGCATAGAATGTCGATTGGACAATATGTTGAGAAAAAATTACCAAAGTAGAACGCATGGGAATAGTCCAATGGAAACTGGAACAGTAGAGTCCTCCGGCACTAAAATACGGTGTATTATGAAAGTATAAATTTTCATTTATTTATAATCAGCTGAATTGGCTTCGTTGCATCAAGTCTTACTGGACTATTTTCATGCGTTCAACACCAACCTTGGATTGAAGTACATCATATTCAGTTTCCAATTTTTTCTTGTAGGTACTCTTGTTTTACTTAGAAAACATCAATTTGAAACACATGAAAATTCAATTTCACTGCATCTCAGCAAACAGATTAATCATATAGATGATAATATCAAGATTCTTGTCTTCACAAGTTTTCAGCAGAGTCTATGTCTAACAATCTTGAGATATCACATAATTCATAGATGTCACACCATCTATATAGAAAGAAAGATTATAGATAATTCATGATTTTCAATGATTTCACTTACTTTAGGACATTGTACTGGTAATTTCGCATTATTTGCTTGATCCTCCGAACTAGAGATAATTCATAATTTTCAATGATTTCACTTACTTTAGGACATTGTACTGGCAATTTCGCATTATTTGCTTGATCCTCCGAACTTGGCTTTCTACAATTCTTGGGTGTCTGATTAGTACTTCTCAAGTACTCTATTTGAATATCTTTGTTCAAATTCTCAAACGCCAATTTCTCACAGTTCATCGAGAGTTTTGTCAGCTCTTCCTGGAACATCGATGAGAAATAGAATTTGAAATTGAACCTTCCTACAATCGAGAAGCCTCAGCTTTGTAATGATTTGGATTAATTATTATGGGTCAAGTCCACTTTATCAAGTTTGATAAAATGAAACTTGATTCAATGGTAAGATCGGTCCACACGAGTCGAGGTTTCGACTTGTCAACGTGTAGACAATGAACTTTATCATTGAATCAAATACATTTGATCAATTATTGAGTCAAGTTGTACACGAGTCGATTCAAATAATGTTTAACGATTTTGAATCAAATAATGTTTCAAGATTTAAAAACAAATCATGTTCTACGATTTTGAATCGAAAATGTTCAAGATTTCAAAACAAACCATGTTCTACAATTTTCAATCAATTACTCGTAATGAACCTACGCATCTTGACGAAATCGACTTGATTCATCTATCAGAGATATTAAACTGTAATAGTGCAGATGACTAATAAAATGTAGATAAAAATCATACAATTATTATTTATCTACGGGCGTATTGAAAAATTCCTATTTCAGTTTTACAATTGAAATCAAAATGACTACCATTTCAAAATGGAATCTTAGAACCGTGTTGTAATGAACGTTTTTCGATACAGGAGGAACTTTACGATACAGTCCAAATTCCACTTTATGATACATTCCTTGTTTCGTTTCGAAATCAGGTGATAAAAAGTAAACAGTGTTCAACTAACCTCAAAATCAAAACTGCGATTGGGATTGAGTAGCCTACCAGTATTTTTTCGTCAATATTTCAATTTAAGTATTTGAATATTTAACTAATTTCAATAATCCAAAGTTTAAATAGTTTAATATACTTATAACTTTGTTAGTGAATATGTTAATAACTTTCACTTTTACAACAACACTCACGATTTTGTTGCTTGTCAAATGCGTTTTTTGGTTCTGACTGATATGTTATTTTTAACATATTTAACAAGTAATAAGTTGATTATCATAACAGTTCAAGTAGGATGAAGACAAAAGAAGTTAAAAAACGACGGTATGTTGATTTTTATAATAGCGTACACTTACAGATAGCTTGATACTGGTGGTCTATAGCTTGATACTGGTCTGATACTGATAACTACACTGGTGGTTGTAGATAAAATAGTGTATGCAACGGTTGTATTAGGCCTTTATAGCATTCGTGAGATATTTAGAGCACTCGCTTCGCTCGTGGCTCTAACTTACATCTCACCTCATGCTATAAAGGCTCCCATTATACAACCGTTGCATAAACTACTATTTTGGAATACTGTTTGCAAAACTTACCTTATAATGCCTCTTATTCTCAGTGAGCAGTGATGAGAGTTTTCGAATTTGGTCTCTCGAAATTTCCAATTCATGCTGGTATTTTCGCAGATTTTTGTCAGCTTCCTGTAATTGAGCCAGTAATGTGTTCTTCTCATTGATGAGTAATTGTCCTTTTTCCTGTTCAAAATAGAGTTAACGAGATTATATTATTGGATTATTTTACAAAAATGAATGGTTATATCTATTACTTTACATTTAAACTATTACTATTACTGTTAGGTGTAGACTAGTTTTACTGTACAGGATATTTATTGATACATATTTCTCTTAGATGAATAATTGAATACTTCTTCAAATCGTCTCTAGACTGTATTTCAATCTTTAGATCGATTTTCAATTTATTAAAATTCGAGAGAGGAACTCTCTTGGACTTATTCCTAATGATTATTTATGTATGCAAAAGGAGATTGAAGGTCCTTGTTTCATTCTGCTCTGATCTTTAAAATTTCATATTATTTAAATGATTTCTTGTGAATTCTGTTAAGAATTTTCATAAAAACTATCTTGATCTGTACTTACACTATCAGTTTCATTCGTTTGGCTTTTTCAGTAGCTTGTAGATTATTATTTGTCAATTCTGTAATTTCTATTTCACGATTGTAATCGCCTTTTTGTTGACTGAAACTGTGATTACTATTTTTCTCAGGTTTCTATCGTCATTCAATATGTTTTTCAGGTCTTCTTCAAGCTGCTTACATCTCTGGAAATAGAAGTAGAAATGGTTCCACCTGAAATATATTCGTATTCAATGATCAGAGACAATGTAATAGTGGGTAATCTATTAGTTATGATCCTTCAAATACACAAGTCAAGTGAAGTTATCGAAGCAGTTGCATCGGCTTTCATGGAATCATCATTCCTTGATTCGATAAGTAAATTGAAATCGGTCCACATGTTATCCACAAGACGACCTAACCAAGACTCAAATGCGTTTATTAGGCATCTACAGCTGACGCCAAAACGTTTAGGCGGTCTCTTCGGTCAATATTGGTGCAAAAATTATCAATTTGATTTCAAATTGTAATGTAAATTATTTATTATATCTTCTACTAAGACCACATTTATAATTCTTGAACAAATATTGACCAAGCTTGAGTCATTTTCCCATCTTGCCAGAGGCTCTTCTTTGCTTGGACAGACCATACTATGGTGTAGTTGGTTTCTTGGTCAACTTGTACTAGCTGTAGGCCTATAATTTCCGTGATATTATGACGCCTTGTATTTACATTACAAGTCAAGTGAACTATATAGATCAAATAGATGCGTCGGCTGCTAGAATCCTCCTTGATTCGATAGTAAATTTATAATGTTGGTCTAAATGATATTCTTCACAATTCAACTTCATCATGAATCGACCATCAACGTGTTTACGCGCATCTATTGCGCTCTTTCAACAACATCATCTAGGCACAGATAAATGACAACATCAGCTTTTGGAGCGCACAAGGAGCAGACGAGACCGCCCAACTTTTCGACGTCAGCTTTGTTACATTTTACCGGTGGAATCATTATACGTCCTAATATCCAATTTTTGTTCAATTCATCGTTAGTTACAAATTGATCTCGTCATTGAAATTTGATTCACCTGAGTAGATCTTTCAAGTTTTTCGGTAAGCCTGACAATAAGTTTGGTTTTCTCCTCAACTTGGTATTTGAGTTCGTTGTTGAGAAGGCCTTTCTTCTCACACTCCATGAATAGCGAAGTATTCTTTATTTCGAGGTTCTTCACAATCTGCAATAGAGAGAATGTTGAGAATCTAAGAAAACGCAATATTATCAGGAACCACTGGCGGCTCGTACCCACGAAACAAGTGAAGTGCCCGTATCTTTTACTGTACAGCACTTCACCTGTTTCGTGGGCACGAACCGCCAGTGTCAGGAACTATGAGTAACTTTTTAAATAGAATGATAGATGAAGTGTAAAGTGCAAGACGCAGAGGAAAATTGTTTGAAAAATCCAATAAGAAAATAGGAGGTATTTTTAAATACGATAACTTGATATTTCAAAACTTTTATAGGTTCATGGTCATCTTGTTAATGTTGTCTACATAGATATATGGATCAATGACTTCATTCTCTACTTTGTATAGTTTCAAAAAAGTTTTGTGGGTCAAGTTGAGGCATCAAAGCCCCCTCTTTCACTTACCTTTGTTGTTGAGAGATTACTATAATTTTGATATTAGTAACTAAGATATTATATCTGAAGACTACATATCTTTGAGCGATTCAATTTCAATTTTATTTTTTGTCAAAATAATACATTGTATACAAATACAAATGATAATAAAGCTTATCAAAAATGTGTAATAATACAGTATTATCATACAGTAATTTATGGCACTTGCAATTGATAAAACAGACTTCTTGCCAAAAGTTATTTATCATTAATATTATTCACAATTAATATGATTGAAACCATGTTGAAATTATGAATACAATTTCAAACAATCTTATTTTAAATTTAATCTAAATGGATAATACGAATCATTATGATACGGTACCCAATTTTTCACTTCAAAAGCACAAATTCTCGAGTTTACTATTTAGTATGGTAATAAATTTTGAAAATACTCTAAAGCTCACCTCTGATAGTCCTTCAAGGCTTGTTACGTTCAACTTAAGACTATCAATTATTCTCAAATGCGATTGGCACTCATCCTTCATTCTATTGTACTTTTCTGTCAAATCCATGAATGCATCTTTGTTGTGATTCAGGTTGATCAGCTCCTAGCAAAATATTATTGTTGAGAATTATTGATAAATCTCTAATAATTTTCCGTAAAAACTGTGTATTTTATTTAAGGGCGATTGGCTGTTATGTACCCTTAGCTCTGTGAGGACAGCCTGTGAGCAAGTGTCTATTGATTCGCTGAAGTCGCTAGTTAGTTGAATAATATCACTGGCGACCGGCCCCACGAAACAGGTGAAGTGCCCATATATTTTACTGTACAGCACTTCACCTGTTTCGTGGGTACGAGCCGCCAGTAAATTATTGAAGTTATCAGATTGCTCGCAGACTTTCCCGACAGAGACAAGAAGTCATCCACCATTTACCAAATTAAATTGAGTATTTTGTACCAAATTTCAAGCACAGCGTTCAAATTTGTTCGGCATTAATATTTGTATAAGTCTGTCCAAGCAAAGAAGACTCTCTGGCAAGATGAGAGAAATGACTTACAATCTCGGTAAATATTGGTTCAAAAATTGTTGATTTGATCTTAATCGTAGGAGAGATTTTGATCTACAATTTGAAACCAAATCAATATTAATGACCAATATTAATGTCATTTTCTCATCTTGCTTGGAAAGACAATACTACTGGATCTCATGGCTACTACTCACCTGAGTGGCAAGTTCTTGAACTACAAACCCAATAAATACTGTACATAGGTTTAAGCTTGTAAGTTTAAAGCAGCTCAAAACTTTTTATTTATCATTATAGTCTTAAATACCTCTTTCATTCTCAATTGCTTGTCAATATCAATCTCACATTCTTGTAGATGTTTCAAGAGTGATTGTTTCTCATTAATCTTTGAAATGAGATTTCTGTTCTCTTCTTCCAATTCTGAGTTTATCTGTGAAAATTACATCAGTACTTCATAACTGTAACGAACCAATTTATTCATTCATTCATTCATTTTACAGACAATAATAACTTATTGGTTAAAAACACAGACAGATGTCCAAAACGTCTCCATACCAAATTTTTATGAATATAATAAGGTTCGAAACTAGGTTATTTTTTTGTAGCACTTCAATTAAGAATAAATTTATAGTCCAGGAGAAATAAAAAATTATTAAAATTTTGAATTTAGAGCAATAAGGTTATTTAAAATTAATCATTACACTAATTTTTCACAACAATTCTTATAAAATATTGATTAAACTTGAAAATTTTGAGCCACAATAAAACACTACCATATTATTGAAAATATGAATGTCGGACTCATTACTTGATCATTATCATGATTATTTTCATAATAAATTCCTGTAAAATATAAGGAGATCCATTCTTACAATTTTGAAAATGTTTAGCTAATTTGAATTCTCGAGCCCACTATATTATTCCCTCCACATAAATTTTTGTGAGTAGAGAAATGCTTCTACCAAAACAAAGCATGGAAAAGGCCAAAAACTTCTTTCGATTGCCTCTAATAATCCAAATATTAAACTATTATCAAATAGATCTAGGAGAATCATTATTATCGTGTATTGAATAGAATCGAAAAAAAAACAATCTCAACGTTAAAGAAGCAGCTCTGTAAAGAAGCGATTCCAGTCATTGAAATAGTAGCCAATCAGAGTTGACCGCCTCAAAACGTTTCTCGCCTTCCGATTGGTGGTTGGACTGAGCTCCTCCTCCCACTAGCCACGCCTCCGCCAATCACAAGCCACTAGTGCTCAACAAGTGATTCTCCGAGTTAGTTTAGCAGTTTGACGGTAGATGGCGTTGACTACTTACTCCTAATTCTCCGGAACATGAGAGAATTTTGGTCACGATGCGAATCTTGTATTCAAATTGGATGGGGAATTCGGATTCATCAACGAATTAGGTAACAAATGCAAATTTCCCATCCATTTCAAATAAGAAATCCACATTTTTTACAAAATTTTCTCAAGTGTAACCGAGGTTCAACAAGTGATTTATTGGAAGAAGATTCAAAACTTCTACAATATGATATGTCATTGTTACCTCAGCTATATTTTCCAGTTCATGATGTTGATTCGTACTCAATTTATTTTCGATTTTTATCAGGTTGGCAAGATTGTCTCTAGCCATTGTCGTTTCTTGTAATTTACAATTGAGCAATACAATCTCTTTATCTCGTTCTTCTAGCTGACAAGTGATGAACTCAAGCTGGAATAAAATGGAAGATTAACAAATGAATTGTAGGATAAAAATGACAAGAATAATACCGTAGTGTCAGTACGGTAAATAAAAATATCAACATTTATAAGAACTGAAGAAATGAACTAGTCTGTCCAAGCAAAGAAGACGAAGACCCTCTGGCAAGATTTGATGATGACTCCAGCTTGAACAATACTTGTTCAAGAATTATAAACGAGGTCTTTATAGTAGATCAAATTTGTTTCAATTTGAGATCGAATTGATAATTTTTGAACCAATATTGACCGAGCTGGAGTCATTCTCCCATCTTGCCGGAAGGTCTTCTTTTCTTGGACAGACTATATCAATATATTCTACTTACAACTGTAATGTGAAATCAAAATGGAGAGAGTGGAATAGAGAACGAGTACTGTATAATATATCTTACTATAAATGTTTCCTAAATTACAACTCCACTTCATATCATCAGCTGTTGGAGCGCACAAGGAGCAGACAAAACCGCCTAAAGATTTGGAATAAGCTATACTGAAGCTTCTGTAATCTGTAGTACTATACATGATAAGTTCTCTATTTTGTGAATCATTATACAGTCGTTATTCCATGTAACCTACCGTATGAAACTAACAACATATTTCAGCTTTAGCCAATTTATCAGTAATTCATTTATGGAAAAAATCTTTTTAATTGTGATAAAACTTTACCTGTTCGGTAAGCAATGCAAGACTTTTACTGCAAATTTGCAAATTTTCGTCCATTTCTTGTGAAGAGGACTCTTCCGCACTGACCAGTCCATTGATTTGGGCAGAAAACTGAGCAAACTCAGAAATCAAATCTGAAAACTCCACCATTGGGTACTGTGGAAATAGTATTACAGCAAGATTGTCAATAAGTTTCTTAGATATCTAAATTTCCTATTAACAATTATATTCTTATCATAACTATACTAGTCAATAATCTTAGAATTAATTGCGTGATAGATATTATTATATTTTTGCATTTGTGTTATAGCAGACTCAAAAAAATTAAGGCAGTAGAAATTTTTAATTTACAAGCTTGCAACTGGTGCAAGAACTATGTCTGCTCTTAGTCTCAACTTCATGCATCTTGTACTATTAATCCCTTTATAGCAGACACCAATCAAATTCGGTACTGATGGGTTATTGGTAGTGGTAGTATTTTATAGGCGGGGAGAACTTCACAGTTCACAGGTAGGTTACTCCTCGCCAATAAGTGTTAAATACTTACAATATAATAGTACAAAATTTACGAATACAGTAATAAATGTAGAAGACGAATGCCTGTGATTCCTGATTCCTTTCAAACTGAGTAGGTACTGTATTTCTTTTACTAGAGTACGGTTTTGAGAGTGTGTAATGGGATCTTTCGATGCTAAGAATGTCAACTACAATTACTCAAAGAATCCGAAACAGAATTTATTATCATCGTGTTTTAAATATGCATATGGCTTTTGTTGTGGGGAGCTTTTGTCTTGGTCACAATCTGGTCACCCATCCGAAATCAGTCCATAGTGTTTGTAACTTAACTTCACAATCACCTAGCAACCGTTCCACCGAACAACCAGACACACCATGTTTCAAATATTCTTCATTATTTCACAATTTCTAGTGTTATCCATTGATAATTTTCGAATCTCACTTACAAAATTGACCTTGTATGTAAAAAATACTTTTAAATTTCTTTCAAATGTTTTGATGAATAAATATTTCGAAAGAAGGGGTTCATCCAAAGCAGTTTATGATTTAGAAAACGACAGTGGAGAATAATAAACTAAAGCCACGTTTACACCGAAATTTTAGTAACTTTTATATATTAAATTATATAATATATAAGTCTATATAATAATACGTTATTCAAAAAAGTTATTAACAAAAAATGTTATTAACATTCCGGTGTAAACGTCTCATAATATGTCTATTATATTGAATGGAATTATATAAATCTCCAATTCCTTTCCACGTTCCATTACCTCTCTACTATTTCTTGTGATGAATGAAGAATTTATTATTACTGTACCTTTGTATTATTTTCTAATGAACCTCAAAATATTTTCAACTCCTCTAACTTTGGTTAGTGCGTTAACATTATAATCAAATTCAAATTGATATTTATGGTTTACTCACATATTTTAGGATAAACTTCAATTTTCACAATACATTCAGGGCTTTCACAAATTATTCGACAAATTCAATCGAAGATCTTTTAGAAACTGCAAAGAAGTATTTGAAAAACTGGTGAAAAGAATAATATTATGAATTTATAATAAATTACAGAATATTGCACAGTGATGTTTATGAAGAGTGAATCAGCTGATTACTGATCCACTGTGTAGCTGACGCTAAAAAGTTGAGCGGTTTCGTTTGTCTCTTGTACGTGATGTAACCTACTGATGATAAAGCATTATTGCCTCCTTTGATTTCAAAAACATATTATAGGAATAGAGAAATTAATGACAACTCTAACTGACTACATCAGCTATTGGAGCGCACAAGGAGCATACAGACCTTCCTAACTTTTGGCGTCAACATTACTATACTTGGAGTGGAAAGGTCCAAATTTTTGAAAGGATTTAATGATTAGATCAACAGGTTTGCTTCAAAATAGAAAATAATATATATATTGCTACTGCATAGACATTTAATTGATAGAAAATTACAAAAACATCCTGCATTCTAGTTATAAAATCTATAATATATACAATAAATTGTTATTTCTATCATTATAAATTACTATGTACAATAATTTTTCAACCTAAATATAAAATTAATAATTCCATTCAATCGTCAATAAAACTCTTCCAATCTCTTGAACTGTATAAAATGCTATAATAATTTTCTTGAAACAATGTAAAATATTGGACTATAAAACTTCATTCAAAATTATTTACATAATTTACAAAAGAGCATAAAAGTAAAAACGTTTACTATACAATATAAGTGATAATATAATATAATTTTACAATATGGGATTTATTTTGAGCATCTTATTTCATTTTCCAATGGATGGATCGTTTGTTTGATTTAAGTTTGATTCAGAATATGTAGAGCTACATTCAACTTATTAATGCACGGATGAAATAAGAAAATATTGAATTTAGGTACAAATAAATCACATACTCCATAATAACTATATCAAATAATGTCTATCAGCAATACTGTACAGTTTCTCTGAAGATTTAAAACATCATAAACTCATGATCAAGATGAAAATTTGATTATTGCAAAGGAATGATAGATTCATTCCTCCTTATATTAATCCTTACTTATTCATTCCTCCTTATTAATATTACTAAATCTGAAAGGAATATTCATCATATCAGAAAAATAAATTATTTCTCCATCAACAACCAATCTATAGCGGCAGAATTTGGAGATAATCACTGCTAAGTTACTTTAATTATAGTTCTCAAGGTGAAACAACAAATAAGTAGTAAAATACAAGGCATATATTTTCATAGTTGACTGATTCGATCAACTTTAAAAAAAGACAATAGATCTATTCCAACAAATATACAAGTACTATCCGCCTTTTCATATATTTTTCAACGTTAATCAAATACGGTAATATGCATTGATGGCTTTGAGGAAGTATCTTATCCGTTTGTACGTATTTAACTTCTTTGCCGACATTCATTTTTCCTTAATATTTCCTCAGAAAAAACATCAAACTACATAACTTACAATATTCTGATTGAATTGTTTTATATATGTTATTACTATAAAACAATTCCTAAACAGGTTCAAAAATCTGATTTGTAGGCCTGGTTTTTCATCAGTTATCAATCAATCTTTATTTATCAAGTGTACAAGTACATTTTGAATATTTAATATTTTAATTATAAGCATCATGTTTAAACTTGAACTCCCATTCTTATTTAATCTTGTGAAATCTCCAAATCTACTCAACAATATCGAATATTAGCTGCACAATAATGCCATCATTTATCGTTTTCAATAGCATTAGATCAAATTGATTGCTCTTATGATTGATATTTTATTATTTAGCGTATGGCTTTTGATAGTACCAGATAATGATTGATATTTGAAAAGCAACAAGTTTGTTCCCATAATCGATTATGACGAAGTCACAACACAGATTGTTCTTATAGTGGATTGACATGAAACAAAAATAATTGTTCTCCTCATTAATATTATTAACAAACGAAAACAGAACAATTGTTTTTCGAGTTGTTAATTAGGTACTGTTTATTTGATTGTTAATCACAAACAGAACAAGACACAGTTTGTTCAATGATTAATCAACACAAATCGAGGTTTATATATTCTTGAACTATTGGCACAAGTCGAACAATTTTCACAATAAAATCACAAATTTCAAGTGTCTGCTCCTGAACAAACGTTATAGAAAATTACGAACTATTACTGTTTGTTCTTGAACTATCGACAAATATTACGGTTTGTCTCATTCTGATCTTTCATATTAAAATATTGGATTTTGTTCTTTCAAATGCGTTTGGCACAAATCATACAATGCACAGCGTATTCTCGTGCATTGAGGTGTTCAGTCCCAGCTGAGCTTCTTGTAGAATTCGAATCCGTGGTCCCAGCGGAATTCCCAGTTTGTGTAGTCTCTCTTCTGATAGGTAGGGCAGTTCAACAAGGCCGATTCTTTCGCTCTCAAAAACGCTGGCGTATTTCTGAAAAAGGTAAAATTGATTTTGAAAATTATGAAGAGGAATTCTAGCTATTTAAAAAAGTGCTGCTGTGAAACAAATTTCTTTCTATCTAGCACCTTCAAATTATATAAATTTAAATTTTAAAATTTCATTTCGAATATCTTGAATAATCGAGTGGTGTGAGAATTTGAATAATGAATTCTTTCCTCTGCAATTCGAAGCAGTAACGAAGCTATGCTAACTGCTATGAATTAAATCTACTCAAATTTTCAGTTTTTTAGTAATCTTCCAGGGAAAGAGACGTGATATTTCTATATAAAAATAGCCAATAATATTGCCCAAAGAGTATCGATAAACCAGAATGTTGTACGAAATATATTTGAAATAATACTTGTTTTTTCCAATGCAATGATCGTATGCCACAGATTATTCAATCAATACACAATTCCACCTGCAGCCTTTGAATCATCCTATTATTCAACTGTACTATACACATACAGTTCATCTATGGACTATGAACTGTACTGTGAATTCGTCCCAATGTTTTTAAAAATGATGGATACATAGAACAAATTTGAAAGTATTATGAAAAACATACGTAGTAGAAGGAAGAACAGGCATATTATTATTTGAATAGTAACACAATTTTTAAAGTCCAAAGTTTTAGCTCAAGTCCAAATTTTTGTTTCAGCCAAAGGTTTACCACTCCAAGAAATGCTAATCCGGAATTAATTGATTATACATTTTCAAAGGTTGATATTGAGCCAATAAGCTCGAAACAATGCTAAACTCTTATTAATATATTAAATTCGATTAAAAATTTTAAAAGTATGAAATTATGAATGCAAGTTATATAATAATTCTCACCTCATAACCAAGTTTTTTAAGGAACAATCTCATAAGCGGCGGTTCGTCGCCGAAGAATTTCGTCAGTTTTTTCACTTTATCGGGCGTCGAGTTGACTTGTTCGACGCTGATTTTGTTCAACGCCTTGGGCACACTCTGCGACCGCGCCGTCGCCATGTTGGTCTGTGTCCTGAGAGCTGCTAGCTCGCCTCTAATCACCTCCATTTCCTAGAAAAAATACGAAAATTGTAAAATTTCCTTTCATTTTCTCAGAATCATTAATATTCTGAGTTAAAATTTATGAAAAAATACAATTTTTCAATGGTGGAGTGGTGGAGAGATCCCTAGGTTTCACTCGCCAATGCGTAGTTGGCCAAATACTGGTCGCCCATCCAAAAACAGTCCACATTGTTTGTGACTTATCGATCACTAGGTATTTCCTAAAGTATTTCAATATGGATTCTATCAATATTCAATCGTAATCAGTCCATTTTCCAGGTATTTCCTAAAGTATTTCAATATGGATTTTATCAATATTCAATCGTAATTAGTCCATTTCTTTAAATCAAATTCAATTTTGATTTTCATTTTCACTACATTCTCAATTTATATAACTCCAAATCCATTTCTATCAATATTTAGCAGGATTAAAGAAATATTTTTATAATTGTTCGAACATTCAATTAAATTTAGTGACAATATTTTATGAAAATAATGAGGAATATGATGGCTCTTAACAATTTCCATCACTTTTGATCTCAATATGTGGTGTATACTACTACCGTACTCTAAAATAAGAGTACTATAATATATTCAAATCCATACCCATGTCCAATTGTCCATACTTGGTAGGTTTTTACGCTGCATAATGGGTATCAGGGGTATTCACTTAACAAGTCAAGTCATTAACAGTATTTGGTGAATCAAATTTATTTATGAGCTAATTTTCTTGCAATGTAATACTATAGCATTAACAAACCAAATAACAGGATACCACGACTCAACTGATCAAGTATAAATAGTACTGAGAAGTAAAATATTCCTAACATTTTTGTTGAGTACTGGCATATTTACATGCTATAAAAAGCATTCTTTACCACTACATCTACATGCTACATGTAAGTTACTGTAAAAAAATGATTTATAGAAAAAATGATTGTAAAAAAATGAGTTGTAGAAACTGCGAAATAAATCATGTTTATTTCAACTCTATAAAGCTATCTTTATCTCTCAATATACACGAATCTAGATCAATCACAGATAAAATTCAATTATTTTTCATTACTCGTTACTCACCTGAATCATAAGATGCTGAGTTCGCATTTCGGACGATAAGTGCGCCACACTTCTGGCCAGAGTGACAACGTGAGATTCCAATCGCTGGAATCGCTTGTTGATACCCTGAAACACCGCAAGATAGCGTGCATATCAATCAACTATAAACAGTACACCACATCCGGCCGAAAAGCCCAGTACCGATTACTGGGAATTACACTTTTCCTTCCTTATGTATTGTTTATGATTTCATTGTTATCAGCAGCCTTTATCGATTTTGGATTATCAAACGGAAAATTATCTTCAAATTAGAATTGATAGAGGAATGTCAAGTTTTGGGTGAAACTCGATAGTATTCCTTTTTTTAGTATCTATTTATTTATTTTTCAAAGTGTAACACTGATTTGTGAAGCTATTCCTCGACTGTTAATCAATGAATCGATACTATTAGGAATATTATTATTATTATTATTATTATTATTATTATTATTATTATTATTATGAAGAATTTTCACTTCAAAAGACAATAATTAGTGGAAGTAATAATTAGTAATTGCACTGTTTGTTCAATGAATGAAAGAGAAACAATAAATTGCGTTGTTGAGTTTATAAAATTTGATCATGTCATATTTCAGGATTAACATTTGATCAGCTCTTGAGCATTAAATTTTTCTCAACTGCTTGTCCATTGTCCACAAAATAAAAATTATTTTTAATTTAATAATCGAATCTGTAAGATTATATCAATAATAATTCGAGGCAGTCAAACATACAATTCAACTCAATTCAATACATGCATCATCTTGAATTAATTCTAAATTTGTTTCAAAACTCTGTATTAGTTTAAATAAATTCAAGTCCCTGCATGAAAGTATAAAAATGATCGCACTATCAGCACAGTTGAAACTTTTTTATCCTCCCCAGCCAAAACTTGTTAATAATTCAAGTTTAAATGAGAACATACTCGTATAATACAGCCTTCATTTCAATCAAATGTATTGACATGTATTCACATGTATGTGATGAAATAATGTAAGACGTTTTGGTATTTCCCCATAATGGGGAAAAAACACAGATATCTTGAGAATAATGTGGCAGGTATGTATATGAAACCTGGATATTAAATAGCATGAATGAAAAGTTTCCAAATGTAAGAAGTAATGACAAGATCTCTGTTTTTTCTCACTATTATTCACGTATGGCTTATTAGTGGGGAGTTCCAAAGAAGTTTCAACAGCCGACATAACCACAATTTCCAATAGGAGAATTGTGATAGTTCTTGTTTTTACACACAGTTCTAAAATTTTGATAAAGTTCTTCTCATTTTATGAACACACAAAAATAACACTAGAAGCACTAATTCACGATCACATAGGCCCACAATAAATTTATGAATTATCAACATAGTTTTGAAATAGCAATTATCAATTAATTTATTCTTTCATTTTTTAGTGAACTGACCTTGATATCCTTGACCTTCTTGCGGTCGTCGGCCTGCCGTCGCTTGTCGCTGTACCTTATCGGCCTCGAACTGACCGAGCTGGGCAGCGACGACATGCTGCCGTGCAGGCGACGCTTGTGCACGCGCGGATCTGACGCCTGGTAGCGGCTACCAGGCGTTGTCGGCTGCTTGTTTTTCACGCCAAGCAGCTTCAGAACCTGGTAGGAGGTAGACAGAAATTGTTAAAAATGTATCTATAGTTGCCAAGCAGCTGCAGAACCTGGTAGGAGGTAGACAGAAATTGTTAAAAATGTATCTATAGTTGCCAAGCAGCTTCAGAACCTGGTAAGAGGTAGAAAGAAATTGTTAAAAATGTATCTATAGTTGCCAAGCAGCTTCAGAGCCTGGTAGGAGGTAGACAAAAAGTATTATTATTAGCGGATCTGACGCCTGGTAGCGGCTACCAGACGTTGTCGGCTGCTTGTTTTTCACGCCAAGCAGCTTCAGAACCTAGTAGGAGGTGGACAAAAACTTTTTAAAATGTTCCATCAAGATTAAAAAAGAATATTTGTGAGTTAATTAGACGGTATGTTATGTGAAAGCGTAAGTTTTAACGCGATTTCTTATTTCATATGTTAATTTAGAATAGAATCGAATGACTTATTTATTTCTTTACATAACGGTATGTAATGTGATATAATTGATACAGCAAATTTTTTAACGATTTCTTTTTACTGTAAATTTCCATAATATGTTCATTTAGAATAGGATGATATCTTTATTTTAATGATGTGGTGAAGTTTGGACAGTAATGTCCACTCTACCACTTTACCACGAAGTGAAGAAGTAGAACCAACTTAACAAATTTTCTATTATCTTCAAATAAGCAATACACTTTCCTTCAATACATTTGCTTTCTATAGTATACTAAGCTACTTCAAACTTGACCCGCACAGCTTTGACTCAGTAGGTGACATCAATTTATTTTTCATTGAAATCTTTTTAATTGTTGATACTGAGAATCATTTCCTCATTTTAAGTTGATCACAAAAGTCCTCCATCCACTTAATCTCCTCATTAAGCATAATTTTTCATCCGAATCAGTTAAACATGTTTCAACTAAAATTATTTGTGAAGATACTACTTATTTGATCTATTAAAACATTGTCGCACTAAACTCAATTGAAACCTTATCATGCAGCATTGCTCTTATGAATTACAGTGCTGCCTTTTTTTATCTTATATCGAAGAGAGAGGAAGTCTATTTGATGTGATTACTGAGCAATAACAGCTGATAAATGGCAACAGTGGGCTCCTATTAAGAAGAGAAAATGCATTGCCTTAAGATTATGGTACACGCGGTGGGGTTTCAATTGAGTGTAGCTGAGGAGCGTTTGAGGGCGCTTCTTTTTCACGGGGTTTTTGAGAAAAAATAACTGAAAACTTACCTCAGAATACATATTTTCGAGTCCCTCCAGCTGTTTTCTTATGGCACGAGTATCAGCTGTGTCCACTGTGGTGCTCAGTTCATCGCTCGAATTGTTCTCATCCAACATAGAGTCCAGTTCAAGGCTACTGCACATCATGTCTGCAAAACAGAAATTCAAATTTATCAACTTTGAAAATACCAATTCTAGCGTTTAGAACTCAATTCAAACCTACAGTTGTACAGTGCAGTGTTGCCAGATGTGTTTTGAAGAGAGCAAAAGTCAATTTGATCTGAACAAATCCTCTATTCAATAAAGCAGATGAGAATAAATAAATAAAGGTTTATGTTAATAAAAAGACACTGAAATGTTGTAAATACCACTATACCTTTATTTGGATACTTTTCACAATAGTACCATATTATGGTCAAGGCAAAACCCGCCTTTTTCTCAGTCAAAAATTTTTGAATAGTTGTGAAAGTATTGTGGTAGTTATCAATAATTATGAAGAAAAATATGTTGTCAAACCACAGATTTTTAAAAAATCTGTGATTCGACATTATATTTTCTTTCAATTTAGTAGAACAAAACAGTCAACTCCTCAAATTAAGTGAAAATATAATATGATATTTCTTATTATTAATGATGTTTGAAGTACGTAAATGTACGTACATACTCAAAAAATTCTCATTTGCAACAATTAGTTTCATACTAAATTGCCATACAAGCAATAGAAAACAAAATCCATGATTTTCTAAACGATATGGTCAATCTACACAGCTACACTATAGCCTATTCTCATAAAGTCTCACTACTCAAAGCACTTTACAATAAAAATTGTCAATGTAATGCTATTATAAACCTGAGAATGAAATCTTGAAGAGTTCAAGTAGCCTACATGAATTATCTCCTAGAATATACTAAATTAGTTATTATTTATTAAGTAACCTTTGCACAAAAACATGAAAACAACTGAGAATTCCCTATGTAGGTTAAGTGGAAGGAGGGGCTCTTGTGCTTCAACTTCGCCTACATCACTTATGTGAAAATCTTTTCAAAATTACGTGTAATTTACGTTACGCTTATAAAAAATTATGTAAAAATTTCTACATCTAAATGGAAAAATAAAGACATTCATCATTTATCTATCTATGTTTTAGGACAATACATTGAATACGTTTTTGCCGATGTAGTTTCGATTCAACTCATAAATATTTGTCCTGTGCTGTTCAGTTTTTATTGTAGCTTATTCCCTTGGGGATTTCCATGACTTGTGTAGTGCTGATGAATGTGAACTACCTCCACAACTACTCAAAATGCACAATTTTTGTTGCTTGTGTTCAAATTTCGACTTACTGGAGGTGACTTTCGACGAGGGCGTTTTGGTGTGACTGTGTCTGTGATGCGTCGTCTTGTCTTTTGTGGGTCGACTCCAAGTCCCTCTACCGACGTTGCTACGTCCTTTGTAGTCGCTTTTCACGCCGTAACTGAGACTGCAATAGGGAAATTATGTAAGTATAATGATATTATAATGTATAATGATGAATCAATTCCAATCACCATTTCATTTACTTTACTAGAATAATAAATGGAATTATAGTCGGCGCAATCTAAGTTGACGAAAACCCCCTCCACCCGAAAAATAGCTACGTTGTCATTTTGCGTGAAATTGAAACTTCTCCTAACGCAAACACATTCAACTGAATGTTAAAAGTGACAGCGTAGCTTCGGAAAAATCACGCGGTGTTGTAAAACTCACTATTTTTATGATAAACCAACTGTTCGCAGCTCGAATATCTAAGTCGATTAGCTTCAATAACTCCAATATTTAACATACAATGATTCATGCATATACCGCTCTCCTTACTTTGAAACTCTTGAGAGGCTAAATTACGATCTTCCGACTATTTTTGACATTTGGAAAAAAAAATCAATTGTTTTTGAACAACTTTCTCACCACCCACTTATTTTCTCAAACAAAAAAAGTTTCTAGATCATCGAAAATTTCATGTTTTCTGTTCGAGTAGACTCGACATTGGCAAACATATTCATTGATTGGAACATAATTATTGGTTATACAAAATTCAAAAACCATTAGAAAGATCGAATTCTCCTTGTCATTTTGATATAAAAAACTTTATTTTCACTACAATCCATGATTGTGAGAGAAGTGATATACAAAAGAAAGTAATATTTTCACGATTTTTCAAAAAAATCAAATTTCCTTTGAATCCTTCTTCCCAGAAACGTTTTTAATACTATTGGCATATCAAGGATAAAATTCTACGTCTAGATATGGGGTTTAATCGCGAATTTGAAGATGTTCCCATTCCACACAATCTGGCAACGTAGCTATTTCCCGGGTGGAGGGGGTTTTCGTCAACTTAGATTGCGCCGACTATAATTATAAATAATGGAATAATTTATAAATGGAATTAATAAATCAAAACTATCAAAGTTTAAATATATTGCTATATAAATAATTCTTCCATCATAAATGAAATACTTCATAAATCTATTGAAGAATGCATGCACTTGAACTATATACTACTGCAAATGACTAACTATATACGAGATTTATTGAAGAGATAGTTTACAGGCAAGATTTGTTGAATGAACTGTTTAAAAAACTATTCCAGCTTTGAAGAATTGCTTAAAATCTCACTGGAATTCGATATTTTTAAACCGAAGCCCTCTTTACACGTCATTATTCTGATACACACTGATAGAGCTTGGCATAACAAGTATTATACTTGTCATATATATGTGTATCATATCATCATATGATATAGGCCTACATTATTGTTATACAATATATTCAAAGAATGATATTTGGGTTATGGATATACCCACGGATACACAGTATATTGTGTTGTAGTATACGTGGATATACCCCACAAGTTTCAACACATAATAATATGATACTTTCCCCCACCATACAAGCTGAAATTTGAAGTATTTAGATGGAGTTGATTTGTTAATTTTATAGCCTAGATTTATAAAAAAATCGATAAACTTATCCGAGTAAAACACATACAATGAAGTCCGAAGCGTCTTTTCCAAAAATTTCGATAAATAATAATCAAAATAAGGTTAAGTGCATTTTTTGGCGAAAAAAAGAAAATTTCTCTGACTCATAAAATATTCTCAAGTTCCTCACCCTTTATTCTTGAACGTGGGCCCCGTATCGTCGGAAGAACCACCCGGTGATAGGGGTGGCAGGGGAGGGGTGACCGATGATATGCTTTCGCTGAGTGTGGAATTGGCTATACTGTGATTGTGATGTAGCTTCGGGTCCAGTATGTGACGTAGCTCGTTCTCTACCATATCTACCCACTGGGATTCACCTGCTCCTGTTGGGAATTGAAGAAAGTGTATAGAATATAAGAATTGAATTATAGAATATATAGAATTATAGAAAATTATAGAATAATAGTTTGAAAATAAAAAAGTATTAAATCGAATAGTAGTACTAGATCGAAATTTGATCAATTTGTATGACTTTCATTCTAATCAAATTGCATTCATTTTCAAATCTGTAAGTTCACAGTTCAAAGGATACACGAAATTATAATAATTATATTAATAAAGTAGGCGAATTGTACTATTACTAGAACGGTTGTAATTTTACATTGTTTTATTCAAAATAGGAATTGTTTTAAATTGGAAAGAGAAATGGTACAGGCTTGGTTCTTCACTTTCATATCATGATATCTACTATCATTGATCAATGTAGGCTACTGTAATAATTGTATTAATGGAGGAATAGCATTATCTATCAATAATTTAATTGTTCTGCATTGTAGTTACATTTTAGACAATCACACAATCTAAATACATTTTGACGAATTGATGATGAGGTTGTAGAGCCTCCCCCAATTTTTAAGTTTATCAACTTAACTTACCTATAAATTTATTTATTTATACATTTATAGAAAATACCGGAATAGAAAGGAAACCCTTGGCATATCCTGTAGGTTACTACTCCTCTCTCTTAAAATTTCCAATAAATTCAATTGAACCAAGGTCCTCAAAACTTGACAATTCCATCAGTCTTCTAAAGTATACATCTCATTACTCTAATAATAGTATTAGTCCTTTGTATCGCTATTCTTCAATCCTTTCCAACTCTATTCATTAATCTTTTCTATCTCTATTCGTTAATCCTTTCCATCCCTATTCATTAATTCTTTCTATTGCTATTCGTTAATCCTTTCTATTCCTTACTGATTTCAGAAGCATACAAAAATAGAGGAAGATTGAAAATCGATCATTTTTACACACTTTTAGTACGCTTTGCACTCACCAGGATGCGGCAGCGGCTCAGGACTGGTATCCACATTCCGCTCCGTCTTGGCCTTTCCACTGCTGTACACCGTACTCCCCCTCCCCGAGTCGGATTGCATACCGCCCCTCAACTTTTCATAATCCGAACCGGCACCCTTCGAGAAACCCACATCGTCATCATCATCATGATGATTATGATGGCGATCATTATCCTCACCCTCTGACACCGCCTTCCCACTATCCTTATGCTGCGGATGATCCGCGTCCAACCTATCACTGGACAGAAACATGCTTCCCCTACGATTGGCACCTTTGAACCCTGAAAAAGTCGGAGGTTTGGGGGCTTTAAATTCAGAATGAGTCCTGGATTCAGTACCATTTTGTGCGGCAATGTTACGAGGGGTTTCCATGGGGGTACGGGACACATACACTCCCAAACTTTGGGTTTTGTCTTCTTGTTGCCGGGGGGTTTGGTGGTTTTCCGAAGACCCCCTACCCACTCCAGGAGTCTGATAGGTTTCGCCAGACGTCCTCGAGTTTGAATAATTCTCTCCGGTAGTTCTGGAAGCCTGGTAGTTATCTCCTGTTGTTCTAGAAGCCTGGTAGTTGTCTCCCGTTATCCTGGTACCAGCTGGTGTTTGGTAGTTTTCTGTTCGGGGAGTTACTTGATAGTTATTTTCTGCAGTCATTCTACTTGCACCTTGATAATTATCTCTATTTCCTGCAGGAGTTTGATAGTTCTCTGTCCTATTACTACCTTGATAGTTATTTTCTCCGAGACCTCTACTACTGGTACCCTGGTAGTTATTCTCTCCAGCTGTCCTACCACTCCCCTGGTAGTTATTCTCCCCAGCTGTCCTACTACTCCCCTGGTAGTTATTCTCCCCAGCTGTTCTACTAGTACCCTGGTAGTTATTTTCTCTGCTAGGTCCCGCTGGAGTTTGATAGGTGTTTTCTCCAGTCGCTCTCGACATTCCAGGAGTTCCAGGCGTCTGATAGTTCCCGTTATAGTTGTAGCTGTTCTGGTGATAACTGGATCTGTGGTTTTCCGTTTGACCCCTCTGTTGAGGCGTTTGTTCCGGGGCACTCCTTATCACGTCGGCTTCTGCCATTCGGCGGGCGTTTTCCATTTCCACAAGGCTTTTCCGGTTGCCTGGTACTCCGTACCCTCCTGGAAAAACGGATAAAATTTCTTTCATTAAATCAGTTGCCCGAAAAATTCATTATTATAGAGGGTATTATTTTTTGTACCTCTAACATTGCATTGTAGAAATTTTTTATTGCAAATTACTATATATTTTGTAATGATTCGATCCACTAATAAACTCCTCTGAATGTGTTGCCCAACATCAAAAGAATTTATTGCTATTATCTTCATATTATTGAAAAACTTATTCAATCATGATAGAGTCTTGTATTGGATAGCTGACTTACAAGGTTTTCAATTTTTTGACATGCATTGAGATAACGCAGGATTAAACATTGATAAACATTGAGTTCGCCTATTTTAGTGTCTAATTTGATTGAACTCACATATTATATTCCAAAAGGAAATACAATATTGTATCAAACTAATCATATTATTTATCAAAATAAATAAAAATACATTTTGGACTTCAGCACTAGTCTGTGTTTTAACTAATGAGTGTATTTTTGTCATATAAATGAATAAATGAATTATCAATTTAGTTGGTTGCTTATAGAATATGAATAGCCCTTAACATAATAACTGATCAGTAAGTACGTAGTTATTTCATTATCACTAAAATAACAATATTGATTTTAGTTTTAAACGTAGTACAATACCATAGCTACCTTTGGCTATCAAAAAGGTAGTTATGATAGAAAACATAGGTCGACCTCATCAGAATAGCACTTTGATTCTGTTCAATTTCCATTAAATTCATCCTATTTTTCAGTATTGAACTGTGTAAAAACGCCTTGAATTTGGATGGTCTTGTATAAAATCAATGAACTTTGATAAAAGCTAACGTATTGTATGGCAATTTGATGATCATGGACATAAAATTTCACAAACACAAAAACTAAATTCATTAATTATTCACAGTATCAACAAAAATGAACAGTACTGAGACCGTTCATAATCAATTACCGTTCACTATAATTGTTTAAGTACTATTACAGTACTGTTTATTTTGGCTAATACTGTATTTGTTAGAAATTTACCTTCATTGGGATAATAGGCAGTCTGCGGCGTTCTCCCATAAACTTCGTTGGGTCTTATACTTCCTCCATCCTGGAGAACCGTCTCCCCCTGCACCCCTCGTCTACTAGCTCCCGGCGTCCTCTGTTCGGCTATCACCTGCCCTCTTGTCAAATGTTCTCCTCCAGCTCCTCCTCCTCCTCCTCCTCCTCCTCCTCCTCCTCCTCCTCCTCCGCCTCCTGCTCCTCCTCTGCTCCTAGGAGTTTCCATTTCAATCACAGAGTGCCTTGATCCGGTGTGATGCTGTGTGAGCCTCTGCTGGTTGGCGTTGGGGGTGACCGGAGCCTCCAGGAAACCCCCGTCGTCGGCTGTTTCTCTCTCCCGACGCTCTCTCTCTAACTGCAGCCGGATCTCTTGGTTGCGACGCATCAGCTGGAAACATAAAAAATTAATATTTTATTTCATGAATAACAATTATTATTCATGATTATTATAACGTGATAATAATTATTTTTTTATCATAAATAACATGTATAACAGTAGATTTCTTAAACAAATCGATTTAATGAAGTTTCATTCACTTGAGAATATAAATTTGTAGAAAACTTGAGAGTGAATTCATTTCATCACGTTTTATTCTTTTGAGGAGAATACTATTACTCTATTAGAGATAGCTTTCATGGACTGCTTCCGGATGGGTGACCAGATTGTGACCAAGGCGAGTGCAACCTACCCTCATGGATAGCTTCCCACAAAAAAGGCCACATACATATTTTTTATTCTATTCTATTCAGGTAAGATATGCTGTTACTATTATGATAAGTTACGATATGTTAAGATATTATGTTACTATCGTGAAAAGAAAGCTCCCCAGATATAGTCTGTCCAAGCAAAGAAGACCCTCTGGAAAGATGAGAAAATGACTCCAGCTTGGTCAATATTGGTTGAAATATTATCGATTTGGTCTCAATTATAGGAAACATTCTGATCTACAATTTGAGACCAAATTAAAAATTTTTGAACCAATATTGACCGAGCTGGAATCATTTTCTCATCTTGCCAGGGGGGTCTTCTTCGCTTGGACAGACTGTAACATCACTAGAACTCTTTACAGTCTTCACAATAGACCTTTCCGCCTTAAAATTAATAAAAATATTTAACTCACATCACTAGAACTCATGCTAGCCCTGCTCTGCTGTTGGGAACTGGCCAGATAGACGCCATGCTGCCTCAGCTGACTCTGAGGACTGAGGCTGTCGTCCTGACGCTGCTGAGGCGTTTGCTGCTGTTGCTGAGGCGCCTGCTGAGGCGTTTGCTGTGGCTTGTTGAAGCGACTCGATATCATGTCCTTGATAGTGTGATAGGTGCGCGAGGGAAACGCCTTGCTGCCACTTTCTTCGGGTGTGGAGTGGAGAGGCGTTTTAGGCACAGCGCCTGTTGAGATTGTGCCTGGTGAGATGCTAGAAAAAATGGAGAAGAGGTGAAAATGGTTAGAGGTGAAAATAAATATCAATTGGGAAATAAGTAATCAATAAAAATGAATGGAAAAATAAGAAATGGAATAAGATTTTACCTGGTGGAATGCTATAAAAAAGAAGTGAAGGTAGATTCTATTAATTTGAATTAAAAAATAAGCATCACTGGCGGCTCGTGCCCACGAAACGTTATTGTTATATTATATCATATTTATTATATAATATAATATTAAATTATATTATATTATATTTGTTATTTGTAATATTATTTGATTATATTTCATTTGGTTTACCTTGAATATCCGTTCATGTGGTCCTGTGGCCTTATTGGTGAAGGCTCTGACATTTGACTGTTGTCCAAGAGAGTCATTGGCTGGGCCTGGAACACAAAATTGGTTTTTTATTCATATTTTCACGTACAGAAGCTGTGTAAACCAGATTCAAATAAGTAGAAGAAAAGTATCAAAAATGAAGAGGATTAGAAGGCTTCTCTCAGAATAACTTCTTAAGCCACGTTTACACCGGAATGTTAATAACTTTTATAGAATAAGTTATTTAATATGTAAGTCTATATGATAATACGTTTTTCAAATAAGTTATTAACATTCCGGTGTAAACGTGGCAATAGTTTCACTATTTCTAATACAGTATCACAACTCACTCGAGCGTAAGCGAGTGCTCTAAATATCTCATCGAGTGCGTTAAAGGCTGAATACAACCGTTGCATACACTATTTTATCTACAGGGTGTTCCAAAAATAAGACACTTTCAATGAAACAATCTACAAGATTTGTTTTTGGGAGTATTTAGATTTATTGTTGGAATTTGGTATGAATTTTCCGTAAATTGAATATTCAGTAAGTGATTTGAAAACTATTAATTACCTTGTAAACTTGGTGAACAGGCATTGTATCTTGTGAAGCACTAACTTGCATTGTAGGCTCTCCACACTGTGAAAAATAGAAGTTTCTGGTGAAAATTCATAGTAGGATATTTGGGAAAATTATGTAAAAATGCATTCCATCAAGTCTTGAAGAATTCTCACAGTTTTTGCGTTTCTGAACTAATGCATTAACATCAAGATAGCTAACTCCAAAGCATTAGCCGGTTCCAATATTTTATTTGAATTATTGTCGTGATTGAAACTTATACAATGCAGGAGTAGTCTTCAGTCCAAGCTAACTGTTTATTCGGCATTGAATCAATAATACAATAACAGGCCCTTGTAGAACTTACCCGATTTTTGTCTTCAGTCCAAGCTAACTGTTTTCAAAATTGGAATTTTCGAATTTTTATCGCCGCTACTCAGGATAACTTCGCGTTCAATCTGTACAAAACAAACAAATAGTTTAGTGAAAACATCAAATAAAACATTGAATCACTGGCGGCTCGAGCCGACGAAACAGGTGAAGTGTTGTACAGTAAAAGATACGGGCACTTCACCTGTTTCGCGGTACGAGCCGCCAGTGAATTATATGAGTAAGCAGGATATAGTTCAGAACCAATTTGAACAAAACATTTGTACACAAACGAATAATTCAGTAAACAATGCGAAAAAGACAATAAAAATGATCGAACAATGGTATCAGAAATCAGTAATTTCCAGTACAAATTTGAATTATATGAGGACACATCAGAGACTGAATGATAAATTATTACTCGGTGGATTGAAGGTTCAATTCAAGGTGTATAGAATTGTAGTATTATATATATAATACTACTATTCTATACACCTTGGGTTCAATTCACTTCCAAAATTATACTTTCAAGAAGATTGTGTTTTTTAAGAAGATAGACATATAATGATCCTTGTATAGCTGATGCCAAGAAGTTAGGCGGCTTCGTCTGCTTCTTATACGTGGTGTAAACTACTGACAGCTGATAAATTGAATAATAGTAGTTTATGCAACGGTTGTATAATGAGAGCCTTTAACGCACGAGTGAGATGTAAGTTAGAGCACGAGCAGCGAGCGAAGCAAGCATAAGCGAGTGCTCTAAATATCTCATCGAGTGCGTTAAAGGCTGAATACAACCGTTGCATACACTATTTTATCTACAGAGTGTTCCAAAAATAAGACACTTTCAATGAAACAATCTACAAGATTTGTTTTTGTGAGTAGGCTACCTCAGGTCTTATCACAGAAGTAAATGTGTGTATTTAAAATTTAAAATTTGAAATTTAAAATTTAAAATTAGAAATTCAAAATTAGAAATTTAGAATTTAAAATTGAAAATTGAAAATTGAAAATTGAAAATTGAAAATTGAAAATTGAATATTGAAAATTGAAAATTGAAAATTGAAAATTGAAAATTGAAAATTGAAAATTGAAAATTGAAAATTGAAAATTGAAAATTGAAAATTGAAAATTGAAAATTGAAAATTGAAAATTGAAAATTGAAAATTGAAAATTGAAAATTGAAAATTGAAAATTGAAAATTGAAAATTGAAAATTGAAAATTGAAAATTGAAAATTGAAAATTGAAAATTGAAAATTGAAAATTGAAAATTGAAAATTGAAAATTGAAAATTGAAAATTGAAAATTAAAAATTTAAAATTAAAATTTAAAATTTAAAATTTAAAATTTAAAATTTAAAATTTAAAATTTAAAATTAAAATTGAAAATTTAAAATTTAAAATTTAAAATTTAAAATTTAAAATTTAAAATTTAAAATTTAATTAATTTAAAATTTAAAATTTAAAATTTAAAATTTAAAATTTAAAATTTAAAATTTAAAATTTAAAATTTAAAATTTAAAATTTAAAATTTAAAATTTAAAATTTAAAATTTAAAATTTAAAATTTAAAATTTAAAATTTAAAATTTAAAATTTAAAATTTAAAATTTAAAATTTAAAATTTAAAATTTAAAATTTAAAATTTAAAATTTAAAATTTGAAATTTAAAATTTAAAATTTAAAATTTAAAATTTAAAATTTAAAATTTATAATTTAAAATTTAAAATTTAAAATTTAAAATTTAAAATTAAGACACTTTCGAAGTTATTAAAAGTTATTAAAATTTAAAATGTTCCTGATTTGTCAGGATTCAATGATAAATAACTGAGATTTGACGATTTCAATTTCAACTTTTCACATTCAATATGGTAGGAAAAATTTAATGTGAAATATGGGCACAAAGTACCTTTGCTGGACTCAAGAAACTATTCTTGCCTGTGGCTCGTGCGTGAACTGTTTCTCTTGATGAAGCAAAATCACACTTTAACAATAAAAACAATAAAAACGTTCTACATACCGTATATAGCTAATTTGCCTTCTGGAGTTGGAAGAATTTCATTCTCAATGTCATCCTTTCAGACAAGTTATTAAACAATTTATAATACAAGTTAAGATATTATAAACTTAAAGATATATTAAACTTTAGACTATTCAAATACGTAAACTGAAATATTGATGAACAGATATCGGTAAGATGAAGTATTATCACTTGTCGAAGTTTTTAGGTTAGAAGATTCGACCGCTGTTGGTTATCAGGCATCATCCCGTTGCGAAATGGTCAAATGGAACACGGAATGAATTCTGGAACAGTGTCGTAAAGTGACAACTGTATCATAATGAGAGTTTTTCGATACAGTCCTAAAATTCCGTTTTGATAGCCATTTCGATTTAGATTTTAATACTGAAACAGGAACTTTTTGATACGCCCGTAGATAAATAAATAAATGCATCCATTGTCTCTTTTGATTCAAAGAACATCTTCTTGGCATAGTCAATGGAGCAGTCAAATTTAGCTAAATTCATTATCACCTAATGACAGTTATTACCAGCGTATTTTTTTATTGAAAAACTCACTATTTCTATTGATTATTTTGTCATAAATCTCACTAGCAGATAAGAAATTTAGCCAAATGTGACTGCTACATGGGAACCCTAATTGACAACATCAGCTGTTGTAGTGTACAAGGAGCAGGCGAACCGCCTAACTTTTTAGCGTACAATTTTTAACAATAACACATTTAAATTTGTTTTGTTCAATATTATTTTGAAGGTATTATTGATCAAATACGTTTTAATCATTATGTACAAACTTTCAATGAAACTATTCTATTTGATAGTCATAGAGAGAGAGAAAAGTATCCTTACATCCTTCCTCTATGATACAAATGATACAATCCTGTATTATCTTGAATAATATTGAAACGTGTACACAGCTTCAGCATAGAACATCACTTCGATAGTATTGAGAGAAATTAAAAATATTTGGAGAGAGAATCGTTGCGTATACATAACAGGAGAAACCACAGATTATTGAGCAGATACAGCTACATGAAAAAAACCGACAGAAAACAAG
Organism: Sogatella furcifera; assembly: GCA_017141385.1. Lineage (NCBI taxonomy): Eukaryota > Metazoa > Arthropoda > Insecta > Hemiptera > Delphacidae > Sogatella > Sogatella furcifera. The sequence continues at coordinate 27,096,586 of CM029556.1, forward strand.
ATGGCGGAAAAACAATCATGATTGTTCCAGTGGTCTGCGTCGTTTATCTTTGGTGAGAATTTTCACAGACCTGTTATGACTAACAGAATAATAATTTCATCTTTCTTCACATTATTTGCGATGAGAATAATGATTCATGCTACATTGTGCTAAAACAAAACTGTGAAAGCTCTAAATATTCTCACTTGAGATAGTATAGTGAATATCGGGAGAATTTGGAGCGGTTTTTGTTGTAGTTTGTTAGGATATGTGTTTTTAGAGATCGTTTTCCAAAAAGATTTCATGCAGCTCAATGCTCGATATGGGCTAATTTGTTATTGACAAGAGAGTTGGAACAACATATACAGAATATGTAATACGAATCCTAAATTCGATTCAATAATATTATTTTTCAAGTATGAACTTTATTCTTTATTAATACATCTATTCAACTACTTGGATTGGGAGGAAAAAATAGGCATAGCATGTGCTATTTCTCTCCCAAATATTTTATCATGAAGTCAATACTCTCCAAAATGAGGTTATTAGATAATTGAAATCTCAGTAAGATTTTTTGTAAAAGAAGATTCACAATAATAATTATTTGAGTTGATCTTCTTCTACTACTAACTGTTCATATTCAAAATAATCCAATCTCTTAGGAAGTTCAATTTTTTATTTAATCGTAAATCAAGGAACAAGTCATGATAATGAACTATGAGGAGATCTGTGTTGCACTGTCAGTTTGAACGACAAAATGGAGTCATCAGCCAATAAGAAACCGTTAAAAAGGGGAGTGTACAACCACGAAATGGCTGCTCGCTCGTGATTGGTCGAGACTGTATGACGTAGTTTATTTGTCAGCTGACGTTGGAATCACTATTGACCAATAGCATTGAAGAAGGGAGGTCGAGGGGGAGCAATAATAAATTGTCTGTTCAGTTGTTCTGCATTCATCTCACTGGCGGCTCGTACCAACGAAACAGGTGAAGTGCCCGTATATTTTACTGTACAGCACTTCACCTTTTTCGTGGGCACGAGCCGCCAGTGATTCAACTAACTTTTTGGCGTCAGTTATACTCTTATTCACTGGCATTGCCTATTCAAGCCCAAATATGCACTTGCACTATATTAACAGTTTTGAAGAGAAATGATTTTTTCTTATTCCCAAAACATTATTCAATGAGAGAGATAGAACAGAATGTATTCTGTATTTAAATGACGTGGATAAGTTTGACAGTCATGTCCACTCTTCCACTTAACCATGACATTATCTCACCAATTATTCATTTAATATTCATCTATTGAATTCGGAGATATAAACACACAATTATAATAATTATATGATAGGGAAAGAGAAAGCAGGCACAGGCTATCTCGATCCCAATTTTGAAGAAAAATTCAGTTCAGAAAAGGTTATATTATTCATTTAACATTATTTAGTCAGATCCAACTCACAGGAAACTTGCTAGAATGCGTGTGCAAGCTGCCGTTTTGCGCTGTATCAATAGCCGCACCCGGTATCGGCGGCTGGAAGTGGGTGTGACTGGAAGCGGCTGTGGCAGGAAGTGGCTGCGGCGGCTCGTGGCTGTGGTAGAGCGGATAGGGGGGCATTCTGTAGGGGGGCGGTGGCGAAGCACCCCCTGCCTCCTGGGGGGCGGTTAGTACCAGCACCCTCTTAGGCGGCGGCACTGGCTTGTAGACGCTGCTGTTGGCGGGGGTACATGGAGTGTCTGCCTCACCTAGAAAAGAAAAAATTGAAATTTTCAACAAACAAATTTAAAAGTGAGAAGTGAAATTATAAGGAACGAAAGTATGTTGGAAAACATTGCAGAAATTATAGAAAAATTTTGATAAAAAACTATATGGTGAATTTCAACTTGATCAACAAACATTTTGAACAAAAAACCATTCTAGCAAAACACGAAAATGGCAAGATCATTGACAAAAAGTCCAAAATTTGGATGGATGGTGAATTTCAACTTGATCAACAAACATTTTGAACAAAGAAACAAATATTTTTGCAAAACACAGAAATTTCAAGACTATTGACAAAAAATCCAAAATTTGGATGCAAGCCAGCTAAGTACACAGTTTGTGATTTACAAAAAAGCTTAAAAAATAAAATGCCTGGCAATAACTCCATTTCAGATGAAGACATCTTTCATTCCAATTTGAAGGCAAGGAACTCAAATAGAATTGAATCCATTACCAAGTTCTTCAACAGGCTCACTCTGAGCTAAGCCGAATTCATAATAATTTGTGTGTAGATTTTTGTAGCATGTTTTCAAATTCCTCAGTGGAATAACACAGTCGTAAAATTACAAGACAATTTGAGTTGCATTTCAGATTTATGAGAGTTTAGCATCTTTGAAAAGATTCTACTGAAAAATTTATTCATTTTTATGAACAAATCTTGTTTGATGGATAGGAATCAAGGTGAGAAATTGATCGACATAAATATGTAATAAGTCATAAATCATAATCAAGAGAAAGAAGGAGGAAAAGAGTTTCAAAAATCTTAATAAGAGTATACTAAAATAAGTCATCAATCATGATCAGAAGAAGAAGGTGAAGGAGAATTCCTACTAGCATCTCCATGAAAGTAGAAAAATGTCATAAAAGTATGAAATATTCTTGATTCAAGTTGATTGTATGAATATGGATGTGTTACTTGCTTTTTTACGAGTTTGTTTTCAACTTCTGTTCTTGCAAAATATGCAAACAAGGAAAATGACTTCACTTGCTTCTCGTGAGGTGAGAGATTAGCAGGATGGGAGAATAAGGATATGAATAGAGAGGAAAAACGAATAATAAGATGATGAAAGAGGGAACTAAGAGAATTCTCTCAAAATAATTTCCTAATTTGTTCACTTCAAAATTACGTTCGTCCCACTGGCGGCTCGTACCCAAAGTAAGTAAATCTACCAGGTAGGCCAGCGTCCATAAGAGCCCAGCAGTCCACTTTTTTCCTGCCGGATGACGTCACTAGTTTTATTTTTTACATTATGCTTTATACCTATATTTATGATTCGACATGTATCTAGGATTCCAATTTTCCAGCTGTTCCACAGAGAATTGAAAAATAAAAAAATACCACGTAAAAAGCTCAATATCATTGAAAATAATTGTGAAAATATTTTAAAATGATGAATTAATTTATTGAGTATTATTACAGTCGAATAATGATGAATAATGTTGTGATATTAGAACAATATAATGCTATTGTTGTCATAAATTGGGGCCAAAGATTCGAGAAGCTGGCGCTCTCGTTGAGAAAAAATAAGCTTTGGTGGGTTCAAACTATGCGATTACGATTATAAAAATGAAAATAATCATATTTCACTACAAAACAACTAGGACATCTTAAAAATATTGTTTCCTTGTTAATTGTGATGTTCTCAACTCATCAGAATTAATTACAACAATACTATTCTTCAACACTAACGAAAATAGGTAATGTTTACATTTTCATCAGCTGTGCTTTTCATTTTGGGCGCTAGAGTGCGACACTGTAGAAAAATAGTGACGTCAGATTTGTGATCCATAATTTCCAGGCAAATATCCCACCTGGTAAGATTTACTAGCCTTGGCTCGTACCTACCAAACAGGTGAAGTGCTGTACAGTAAAAGATACAGACACTTCAACTGTTTCGTAGGCACGAGCCGCCAGTGGTTCGTCCGTAATGTTGCTTCCTAAGCTCCAATTCAAAAATTCAATCATTTTATTTCAAATTTTTTCATTTGAATTCAATTTACCTTTTACAAAGAAACAGCTAGGAGGCACTAGTTTGGCAACCGTTGATAGTTTCTTCTGTCGTTTCACTTGTCGTACAGTCATGGCCATCATTTCAGTTATGCAACTAAACTCAAAACTATCGGAGATTATTGTCTATCAACAATAAATCATCAACTTCCTTCCACTAATTGCACTGATGCACAACGTTCTTCCATAATTTTTTGTATGTTCTACAAACAAAGTCATTGCTCTAGTAGTTTTTAATTTTCAGATTATAATCAGAAATAAATTATAAACATGGCTGTGTTTTAATAATTTTAAATTTTTTTAAAAGGGAGTTTGATTTTCATTTATTTTTCAATCAGAAATAATTATCTAATTATTGGTTGATAATAATTATTTGGTTAGTCTATCGTGAAAGAATACAATTATTATTAGTGGTTTGACACTACACCTCATATTATGTACGTAGTACTGTATTGAGATTCTCAAGACTTTGATTTCACTAAGATAAATGCCAAGTTTTATTCACCAGTTTGTCCAATATTCAACATTGAATGCCTCAACTTTATCAATACAGTCGCAAGTCTTATTTTCAAATCAACTCTTGTTGAAATTGATTATTGAACTAAGTAATTAATCACAAATTATTGTAGCTGATAAATCAAACGAAAAATCATATACTTTTTTTAAAAAACTATTCCAAAGTTTTTTTAAAAAGGGTATTTGATTTTTTATTCAATTATCAATTATTTTAAATAACCCTAAGTTTAAAGTTTAAATTTAGCCCATCGTAATCATTGAGAACGAACACCCAATCATCAAATGAAAAACAGTTGATCACTTTAGTCATATTCAAATTAAAGTAGAATAGAAGATCGAGCTATGCATGTATTGTAGCGTTTCGTGTGTAATAGTGAGGTGAAGACAATCAGAAGACCTAATAAAAAATAGAAATAAGAAAAAAAAGAGTGAAGGAAACGTGACTGCTGAAGGCATGACTCATCAAGGACGCATACCAGAAGAATTCTTTGCAAACAACAGTGAAGAGAAGGTAGGCGTTATTGTAATAGCGCGAAATTCTTCATCTTTTATTTGTCGGAATAGAGGTTCAGCTATGTTATGATCATGTAGGCTAGTGTAGACTAAACAACCTGCATTTGGCTAATATTTCATTTAGAAAAGTTCATAAAGCATGGTTCAGTTCAGCTATTGAAGCATGGAAGCTACTACCGCGTTGCCAGAGCTCAAAAGTTCTGAAAATCGGGTACGGAAACGCTTATTGCAGACAATTTATGGCTGGTAATTTATGTCAATTTCTCTTATTTCGTTGAATAATTTTCACCGACATGTCACATAACATACTGAGTTCAACATCTATAGTCTGACCAAGCAAAGAAGACATTCTGGCAAGATGGAGAATGACTCCAGCCCAGTCAATAATGACTCAAATATCGTACATTTGGTCTCAAATTGTAGATCAGTATGTTTCCTACAATTTGAGACCAAATTTTCAACTTTTGAATCAATATTTGTAGTAATTTTTCCATCTTGTCAGAATGTCTTCTTCGCTTGGAAACACTATTCCACGTTACAGTATTTGAAAACTACTATCCCTCTGTTTGTAAACACTGACAATCGTTTCTTATTCCATTATTCCCATTCGAAATCCACAGTGAAAGCTACTTAGTCTAGCTTTGGAATATAATTGTCTTCATTATTGTGGGAATTTTTTGTTTAATTTTCCCTCCATTCATAAATCTCGTTCTCCGGTAGAAAGCTCTAATATCCTTAGATAACCTCTTACTATAGCATATCTATCTATATACTCTGAAAGATATAAACATTACACATAGTGCTATATATAGATCATTGTAAACATATTACAGAATAGTGTACTATTATAGTACTATATTGTACACTGCATACTGTATTCCTATCTGAATTATCATACTACCTATAACTATACAGCTATACAGCTATACTATATACTAACTATACAGCTTCATTCTATACATCTTTTTAGTTACAGATATGGATTGAACCTTTCATAGATCTTTAGATATAAAACCGAGTATAGTCTGTCCAAGCAAAGAAGACATTCAGAAAATGACTCCAGCTCGATCAATATTGGTTCAAAAATTATAAATATGGTCTCAAATTGTAGAAAACATTCAGATCTACAATTTGAGATTGAATTAATATTGACTAAGCTGGTGATATTTCCCCATCTTGCCAGAATGTCTTCTTTGCTTGGACAGATTCAAATCAACTCTTTCATACACTTTACAATGATGTTCAAAAAAGTAATAAAGAAGATATTCTTCACATAAGCTAAAATGCCTTTGTGCGAAGAAGAGTCTGAATCAATTTTTTACTTAATTTTACATTCAGAGGAGGAAACAAGGAGAGAAGAAACTACGTATATCCATATTTGTTATACTATTGTATATACGGTACAGCTAGCTCTATATATAGGTATACTTCAAGTGATCCATGCTATCTTGTGAAACATGCGATCCATCTTTGAAGAATTATTACGACTCTCCTGTGACGTTTGAATACTTGATCATGATCCAACCCAATTCACATACGGCTTTTCACATAGGCGATTGTTTTCTTCAGATCTAGGAACTGTGAGATAAGTGAGGGAAATTATTTATGAAATGAATTATGTTGTCTGGGTTTTTTGTCGGTTGTGACATGGTGACAAGATGATCTATATGTGTGTACAATCACAGAGAAATAAACGGAAAAGTCTCTAAATTTCTCTATATGGTTTCAATATACTCTGTGTTTGAAAAATGAGACATACTATAGAGTGAAACGCGTCAGCTAATATGGTGTGTTAATAATGTGAATGCATAATGTAGAAACATATAACTACAATAGTATAACCATGGTTATAGATCTTAGAATAAAAGCAGCAGTAGGAGAGAACATAACAGTGAGATATAGCTATATAGTTGATCTTCAATGGTAATGAAGTTTCGTGGTCAGAAGCTATTGCTACAGATATAGATTAAGACAGTGAAATGGTACTGTGAACTGAAGGTATCATACCATGGTATACCAAGGTATCCAAGGTGTATCATACCATTCAGTATAGTTGCATAGATGATTATTATATACAGTAATTTATAGTGTTTCCTTTATCTAGAGGGTACTGTGATTATTAATTAAAATAAATTAAAAAAGAAAACATTAGTTTATAGTTCTATGGACCATAGCTTCACAGTCATAAATAGTAAGTACTTCACAGTAGTTCTAAGTACTATGAACGAGTAGAATAATCGTTCTATGGTTAGAGGCAATACTCGTATACTCTTTTAGTTATATATATACATTCTGGCTGGATGTGGTATAGTTCTATGGTTAGAGGCAATATAGTTGATTATACTATACATAGTAATATAGTCTGTGCTCTGAAGATACCCATCACTCTTGCAGAACGGCAACTGATTTACCGTTAACTGAAATGCATTATTTCATATTGCGGCAGCCATGCTTTGCTGACGACTAACTGACAGTTACGCGCCGAAAAACACTCGCAGAGCAAATCTCAGATGGATTGGGATGGAGGAATCAGTTGGAAAAAGATTTAATATTTTAAGGAATCGCCTAGGAAGCTTGTACAAGTTTGAGGAGATTGTTTATAAAGACTGTTTATAAAGACTGTTTATAAGGAGATTGTTTACAAGTCGAGAGATTGTTTATAAGGAGATTTATTAAGAGATTGTTTCAAGGAGATTAATCTAAGGGAATTTTCAAGAAGGTTTTATGTGTGGTACTATAAGGAGTTATAAACTGTGCTTGAAATCATGAAGGGAATTGGTCTAGACCTGGAGACTTGAATCTCAATGAAGGAATCGCATAAAAAACTTGTTGAGTAGTGGTGATATTGTGGTAGTTATCCATATCAAATGGAAACACAAGATATTGTCAGGCCACAGATTCATAAAAATACTGGTTTTGGTTGCTACAACTCCAGCTAAACTCGGAATATTTAATAGAGAGAATTGATCCAAACTTAACACTTGAATTAGAATTGAGGATTCTCATGAAATACTCCTCTAAATTTATTAGAAATATTGGGGTTTTCCTTCAGGAAGTTTTTAAAATGTTCAAAGTTTAGTGTATTTATACTTCTTTAGAACATTATGTGAGTGCAGTATAAGGGGTTGAAAATTAGGATTAAGATGAAGATGATGTTCATTAATCGTATGCTCACTTCCATTTATTTCATTGTGCTTGATAACTTTGCCTGATTCATAAATATAATATTTTCAGTGACTTCTTTATCTAAATCTTAATGAATGCATCATATCAACACAAATTATGAACACAATGAGAACAATACAGCTAATGAAATGTATCAAAATTAAATATTAAGTTGTGAAGAATTTAACAGAATTAATCATTTTCAAAGCTGAATAAGATACTAACATTTTCTCCGACAATTTTCGATCAAGCTTGTCTTGAGAGAAAAACGTTAATGCTGGGTCACAAATACAACATTTCCGCTCAAATCATTCTCAGAAATACTAAAACTCAATCTTTTGGAAAATTTAATTATCACAATAGCTTGAAAATAGAAGTTAGAGGAGGAAATTAGCTATTAGACAATAAATTCTTGGTGTTCCGAAACGCGATAAGCGAAACAATTATCATTGAAGTTTACAGCATTTTGGACCACTTATGAAACTATTTCATTCCATTTCTTCACCGTTTCAATTTAAATTCCAGAGCAGCAAAACCTCATAAAGCTCGTCTGATTCAATTTGTTACATTCCACGAGCAGTAAAAATTAAATTTTGTTACATTCCTAGACTATCTTAGTGAAAACTTTGATGCAATTGTTACGTTTTTTAATTAGATAATTGGGTTAACTAGAGAACTGTCATTATCTCAGGAGACAGAGACAGGAAACATAGAGATTAATCTCTGAGAATTTGTAGCTTTTATTGATGGCATAATGCTTTATGTTTTGAAGAACAATGTAAGAAATTTAAAGTAGAAAAGACCAATGATATAAAAGTTCTCAACATTTTTCAAAAGTTGAGGTGAGGATTGAAAAAATAATATCTGAGAAGACTACAACCATAGCTTCCTTTAGAAGCTATGTAAAGTGAAAAGTGTTTTTTTTAAGTTAAAATTGTAATGTAAACATTCAGCAACCATCATCATTCATTCACTATGTAGCCTAAACATCATCATCCACTTATCACCTTTGCTTAAAATACTTTATATAAGTCGCAATTGTAACAACAAATAATAAACAAATAATTAAAGGAAGCTATGCTACAGAACCATATTCTATTGCATTGACGTATATGTATGTATATTATCTCTAATCATTCATCTGTATCAATGACATCATGAACACGTTTTTATCAAATGTTCGAGTCTAAAACTGGCAGAAGAATCTAAATTGCTCTGAAATACAACTCCGTAAATGCTGTATCGCTTGATAAATTAGGTTCAGTACTGTATCAATTCATCAATGGAGTGCGTCATGATAAACGTTTACAACTCAATAAAAAACGGGATCTAATGGAATTCTCCAATAAACATTTTATGACTCTAATTAACCAATTTCAAGATTGTACAGTTCATTCTAACGTTATTCTAGATTTTGGTCTAGATTTGAATGTTTGTATTAAAAAAAAACCGGTATGTAGATTCTTTACTAGTTTGTGTAGTAACAGACTAGCGAGGAATGTGTTTGTGCTGTGGTGAAACACTAATCCCGGGTTTTTTCAAAACCAAACTTTGTCCTCAAAATTTGGGACCCTCAAATTTTGATAGAAAAGCTGACATTTTCTATGCTAAGCACAGGAAATGTAAACTGTTAAATGTAAACTTGAGGTTCCATCAAGTTCGAGTGTGCTTGGAAAAACCGGCATAGAAAAGAGTAGCCTATTCAACGAATCTTATCAATCAAGCCCAACTAAACTCATTTGTTACCGTTGAAGTTTCTTATCTATCTACTAATAGCTGAAACTTCAACTTAGAACATTCTTTCCACCGCTATTTCCTTATCGAGATCTGTTATGATGTCATTCTTCTCTATCACTATAGTCTGGCCAAGCAAAGAAGAGCCTCTGGCATGATGGGAAAATGATTCCAGCTTGGTCAATATTTGTTCAAGAATTATAAATGTGGTCTTAATAGTAGATCAAATTGTTTCCTACAATTTGAGATCATATTAATAATTTTTGAAACAATATTGACCAAGCTGGAGTCATTTTCCCATCTTGCCAGAGGCTCTTCTTTGCTTGGGCAGACTATAACCCATATAGTAAAGTGAGGGTGATAACAAAGTATACTAGAATACTACGTATCTTAGTACGCTGTATATCTTCTTGAATTTCTTGTAATAATATACAGTATAAAGATAGCACTTATAGAATTAATGCTATCTGTATATATTATTAATATTGTTTTAAAGTGACTCTATGATGTGCTGCATAAACTTCTTAAATCTCTTCATATTTGTATATTTCAAAACTAAGTTTATTTTTATTTGATGTATGATTCTCCAGTAATGGTTCTAAGGAAAGAGTCCAGCTTACTGCCTCCAGCAAAGTAACAGTCCAGTAATCTATTTGTTTATTTTCCAGTCAGCTGGAGAGATTGAAAAATTAGTGAAAGGAGCTGGCAACAGTACATCCAACAATTTACTGTTTCAAGAAGAGGTCAGTGTAGTCGGTACCTTAAAAACTGTGTTGGGCTTGAAAGTAGAATAAGATGAAGTAGTATAAATAGGTGAAAAGTGGAGTAAATTTCAATAATTGAGTGTCAAGGTATTGCATGTTGTATCAACGGATAAGATTTGTCAAGTTAGTTGGATAATACAGTCTAGTTGGAATTGGAATAATATGAAGTGATATAAATAAGTAAAGTGAAATTAAAGTTTCAAGGTAGTGTATGTTGTTATACACTTTTTATCTAGTTACTCTGTCTAGCGAGGAATCTCTAACACGCCATATATTTTCAATTATATCTCGGCTCATATGCCACATAGAGAGTTCTGGTTTTTACTAGTTGATTGCTATCATCCGACACTACAATTTGAGACGTTGGTGTTTATCAGTTTAATAATTGAATAAATAAAATTTGAAGTGAGACAATTCGGATGTATTATTCACGAGTGTGTATTGGTGAATCAGTTGATCAGAAAATTTTGAAATACTCCGCTATCACCAATGATAATTTTTAGAATATAAAGAATGTGTTTTATCAGATGTATTCATGTACTCAGTAGTAGTGAGTATGGATTCTTAATTTTTTCGAATTTGTGAAATATTTTCAAGTTTCGAACCACGGTACTTTCTTTGGTGTACTTTTTTTAGTGCATTTAAATTTTTTTTATTTTTAATAATTTTATATACTCTGTCCAAGCAAAGAAAACATTCTGGCATGATATGGAAATGACTCCAGCTCGGTCAATATTGGTTCAAAAGTTCTAAATTTGCTTTCATATTGTAGTTTAGAATGTTTCCTACAATTTGAGACCAAATTCATCATCTTTGAATCACTATTAACCGAACTGAGTTCATTTTCCCATCTTGCCAGAATGTCTTCTTTGCTTGGGCAGATTATTTTTATCAAGAGATGAGATCTGTCTAGTTGGATGGTTCTTTCAGTGACTTCTTATTCATAATTGTGTGTTCTAGGTTTTCAGTTCTTGGTGAAAATTGAATAGATTGGTGAATGAAAATGGCGTAATTTGCGAGTGGCAACAAGGCAAAACTATATCACCCTATCCTGAACATTCAATAGCGGATTTTGATGAAATCATGATCTAAATATATTATCAGAATAGTTTCATCTAACTAACTAATTCATTACATCATGGAGAAAAAGTAAGATAATTAGTATGCTCCTACAATTCAATTACCCTACATTCTCATGGCGCATTATCAACAGAATTTATATTTAGACTTTTAAACATTGTTTTCGTAGTACAGGTCAATCTACACTAATTACTTCAAACTTTTTTCACATACTGTAGAAGTTTACACTAACACTATTTACTCACACACTGATACATTTTACACGACTCTATAACACACACTAATGCATTTCACACAAGTTTCCAACACACACAAACACAAAATTTTCACATAGCTTTCGTATGCACACAATCGCGCGAACTAGTTACACATACACACACAGATGTACATTTTCACATAAACTAAACCGATTTTCACATACACCAATGCATTTTTCACATGAACAGTTGTGATTTTACACACACTAACCCGTAGTTCACACGCTCCCGCACGCACATCATCGCTAAGGAGCCAAACTTCAACTGAAGATAGTTGCAGACAAACAATAGGAATCGCGAGAAAATTATAAAACAGTCAGAACAGGTGAACTGAAAAGAGGCCTTGGAGGAAGAAAAGAGAGAGAGTGATGGAGAGACCAAGAAGGAGAGAAAGAGAGAGAGAGAGGGACCAAGAGGGAGTGAAAGAGTGAGAGAGGTGGTATTAGAAGGGAATAATTATGGAATATGTGAAAGAAATGGAGAGGGAGGTAGAGAATGAGAAGGAGGAAGAAGAGGGAAGATGAAGATGATTAAAAGAGAATAAGGAGGTAGAGTGAGGGAAAAAGTATGAAGTAGGAGAAGAAGGAGAGAGAGAAGGGAGGAGGAAAAGGACTGAGAGAAGTAAAGGAGGGGAGAGGAACATTTGAATGAATAAGACAAAGATGTACAATGAAATGTGATTTTCAGTGGGAAAAGAGTGAAACATCAAGAAGAAAGAAGAAGAGGGAATAGTAGGGAATGCATGAGAAAAACAAAGACGCCAAAAGTTCTAGAGGAAGTGGAAAACTTGATAGAGATCTGATAAGAAGAGGGGAAGTATGAGAAAGAGAGAGGAACAGTTCCAACCTATATGGGAATGAAAAGAATGGAAAACGGATGAAAAGTGGATAGAGAGAGTGAGGTTACCAGATGGAGTGGAGGGACAAAAATGAAGAAGGAAAGATGATTGAAACTTGTATGAAAGTGACAAGGATGGTAAATGAATACTATGATAATGAAGTAGGTGTAGAAATGAGATAGAGAACTATGTGGAGGGGATAGAAGAAGTCAAAAAAGGGAGATTGCAATGATTATAAAGATGAGAAGGATGAACGAAGATGATGATGAGAGAAAAAAGAGAATAAAAGACTTATAATTTTTTCAAGAGAGAGAAGTTATGGTTCGTCCAATCCTCTCTTTAGGCCTGAGTTCTTCCACTAATTACTAATGCATTGTTGGTGTGTGCGGTACTATGAACTGAATTAAATCTGTTTTAATTGGTTCAGTCTTAGGAGAGGGGTTATGGAGGGGGGGGGGGTTGTAAAGAGGGGGATTTGAAGCTGAGAATTTTAAGAATATTCTTATGACTATTATAATAATGGTGGGGGCGGGGGGGGGGTTAGTAATGACAAGAAGTAATTGTGAATATAGCTTAGCTATGTTGGAGAGACACTATGTAGTTGTTGATTTATTGTAAATTTATAATTATAGAAATACTCTTATGATTCAAAATGAATAAATTAATGAATTCGCATGTACTATGAGTTTTTTTGTAAGGTCCTGATTGATCATATACACAATTCTCAAAACACTAACTTTAGAATGACACTTGAGTGATATTCCATGATAGCATTACAATATTATGTGTGCCTATACGTATACATGGTTGAATATTCAATATTCATATTAATGGCGACTCATTGACATTTTCTCAAACATCAATCACAGTTGAAACCAAAAATAAACAAAAAATTAAGGTGGTTACCAAATGATTGTTTCTAATTCTAAGCTCTTTCAGAACAGTCGACAAGCTGTCTGCAAGACTTTATCGTTACGAGAGCAACTCCAGCAACAGTACAAAATGCGCTCTAGAAGACACCCTCAGACTGTCCTGACAGAGCTGAGCATTATCAATAGTCATTCACCAACCGCCTCAAATTTTGACTCCAACCTTAGTCAATAATACCTTAGTAATCCACTCAGATGAATACATTAGCTGTATTAAAATCTTTTATTGTTGCAAAGATAATCAAACAGCAAAAAGTGCCTAGATAATATTCAGATGAAATTCCAAAATGACTTCCTTCAAAGAGTGTGTTACGTCACAAAGTACTTATATTTGCTGAACAATCAAGCCCACAGAGAACATGGTCATTATTATAGTCTGTCCAAGCAAAGAAGACATTCTGGCAAGATGGGAGAATGACTCCAGCTCGGTCAATATTGATTAAAATATTGTTAATTTGGTCTCTCAAATTGTAGATTACAATGTTTCCTACAATTTTAGACCAAATTCACAGTATTTTAACCAATATTGACCGAGCTGGAGTCATTCCCCCATCTTGCCAGAATGTCTTCTTTGCTTGGACGAGCTAACTCTGCTGTTACTCTTGAATGTTCAATACTTTGCCGGAGCTGAAGACTCCCACTGTAGCCGGAAGAAGAGCCGGAGAGTACCGGAAGTCACCTATCTGATATGAGTTGACTCTTGAATCCTGAATTATTCATTAATGAGCTAACCAACGTAATACTTCTACTCCCTCACACCTTCTACTTCTTCTTCTTCTTCTTCTTCTTCTTCTTCTTCCTCTTCTACTACTACTTCTTCTCCTCCTTCTTCTTCTTCTTCTACATCTTCTCCTCCTCCTCCTCCTCCTCCTTCTTCTTCTTCTTTTTCTTCTTTTTCTTCTTTTTCTTCTTCTTCTTGTGCCCGACGCTTCTTCGGTCCCTCTTCAGTGTGGCGTTTCTTTCTTCCGATTTGCCAAGATATGATATTTCGCGCACTGCTAAGCATAAACACTCAACAGTATATGTTTTATGCTTCAAAGATCATTTCAACGTATAAGGTGGTGTTAATGAACTTTAAATCGTATTTTGAATGAGATTATTGAATTGTGTAATCTCTGTTATGATATTCAACTATCAAGAATCACATCTATGCAGCAAAAATTGATGTATTTTTCATTTTAATCAGCTCATTTAAACAGATGAATCTCTTATATGAACGAGATGAGAATACGATTTTGGTTCATTATTGTAAAATTGTGTATTCCCTTCACTAGAAATCTAATCATGCCATATTAATATCACATGAGGAATGGATACATAGTCTGCAGATAATAACTATGTAGAAATTTTTGTTACCAATAATCCATTCTAAATTCTGGTATCTTCACAAAATTAGCCAGCTATACTATAAGCATTAAATCAGAGAATATAAAGGGAAAAAACATTCATAAGTATATTAGAATGAAAACTATGATATTTTTCTGGATTATTTCCAAACGTAATAAAAACAGGTCTAGAGATCTTTAACGGAAGTGTATTATAATTTTATAGTTCTATTTAGAAGAACTGGATACCGATTCCAATTATATAGCAGAAAAAATTTAACTGTTGACTTTTTTTCGTCGCCTAAACCATTGCGGCATATATTATACACATTCTTATAAGTAAAGATTGAATTATTCAATAGAAAAGTGATATAAAAAATCAAGAATATCAAGAGAAAGTTAGTCAACTGACAACATAATCCAGTAGTGGTATCAGGCTCGTTTACTTGGAAATCAAACAAATTTTCGTGACTAGAAACGAACCGCAGCTCAACAAGTAGCCGACAGAGAGAGAGAGAGAGCGAGAGAGAGTGTGTGTATGGGTGTGTGAGAGAGAAGAGATACAGACTTAAGAAACAGAGAATGAGAGAGAAATAGTGAGACAGAGGATAAGAGAAACAGAAAAAGTGAGTGAGAAAGAAAGATGGTTATAGACTAGAGAAAGAGAGAGGGTGAGAGAGTTTGATACTGGAGAGAGAGAGAGAGAGATTATATTAGATTAGATTATACACTTTATTCAAGTAGTTTACAACATTTATTGTCTTATATCCTAGAGAGAGAGGACGATTGAGGGATAGGAAGAGAGAAAGTGATAAAGATTGTTGAGAAAGAGAAAGAGAGAGAGAGAGTAAGAGTAAGAGAGAGAGAGTGAGTGGAATGAGCAAGAAGTGAGGGAGGAGCGATACACGCAAGCATAGTGGAAGCCTATCATTAAAAAATACCAGGCGCTGTTTCAAAAGATGCGATGGACCACCCCCATATAGTACGGGTCAGACTAAATTCAGTTCACAGTAAACGAAAACTAATTGGAAAAAGGTTACTGGAATCTGAAAACAACCAAAAAACTGCTGAAAGGTCGACGAAATCTTAGATTACAAAGACTGGTTGTGATAATAATTATTGTATTAGGTAAGAATAAAAGGTTGTAAGTAAATTAGTTTGAACCGGTAGCGTGGATGAACTGTATGAAAGGTTTGAGTTTGTGATGAATTGAACCGGGTATTATCGATTTTATGAGCTGCTTAATTAAGTATACTTCACTATATACTCGTATCACATTCACAACAAATTACTCAACAAAAAGATTGAACCTATATTATGGGAGCCAAGATGGAAGATGAAGGGTCATACAGCATAAGGTCAGATTTCAAACTGAGGCAACTACCAAGTCAATCGCTAACAGAAATAACATATTTTAAGGTAATTGTGTAGGATGGATCATATCACATGGAGTAAAAGATTACTACAAATAATGGTTAGTGAATAAGAAAAAGATTCTTCTGCAAAGAATATCAATACAAGGCTTAAACTTGAATTAAAGTTCAGCAGTATTATACTAACGTTCAAGCTACGCTATTGGTAGTTGCTTGAACCAATCACAGCGAACGTCTGCCATTGATCTAGACAAGCCCCTTCCAATAGTCAAGCCATCTAGACCAATAGCAGACGTTCGTTGTGATTGGTTCAAGCAACTACCAAAAGCGGTACTTCACAGTTAATATAGATATAATACTGCTGCTTTCTAATTTGAGGGTCGGTTAAAAGTTGGACTGTATTTTAGCTCAAATCATCAGCTGGCTTCAATTGAAACACAATATAAAAAATGTGACCATACACTGACAGCTGATAGTTTAAACTGAAATTTCAGGAGAACATTTCTGTTATTAGTTTTAAGTTTATTTTACATGAGATTGGTGATGATGTAGCAACCGAAACCAGTATCTCGATTCCAAATAAAACTAGGGAAGCGCATGCGGAGGCAGCCGCAAATTGAGCGGAACGAGCTTTCTTTATGTCCAAAAGTTTTTGAAGCGTAGACTCGAAAATTTGATCCCGGTATTTTAAGCCTAGCTAAACCTAGAAAGTGTCTCATTCTATTACCATGTAATGTTATGAAATGAGAATATAAAATAGGAGCAACAACCTTTAAGTGAATGTTTTCTCAAGTGAGTGTTTATTTTGATAGAATAAGGCAAGATGAGAAAATGACTCCAGCTTGGACAATATTGGTTAAAAAAATATTGATTTGGCTCAAATTAAAGGTCAGATTGTCTACGATTGAGACAAAATCAATAATTTTCAAACAATATTGACCGAGCTGGAGTCATTTTCTCTATGAGTGGTTCAACTTTGTAAATACAGCATTTGACGTACCATTTTTGGTCTCAAATGTGCTCTGATTGTTTAAAATAATTATTCAGTAGCAAATTATAAAGGAAAATCAATATAAACTTGAAAAATTGCGAAAAAAAACTTATAACTTGCTTAATCTTGAACGGATTTCAAAAATATTTTAACACAACTTCTCTAGACCTCATCTGAACCTGCCCACCAAATATCAACCTTTTCTACTTTAATTTCTAATTTTACATTTTTAATTTTCAATTTTCAATTTTCAATTTTCAATTTACCATTTTTAATTTTTAATTTTTAATTTTCAATTTTCAATTTTCAATTTTCAATTTTCAATTTTCAATTTTCAATTTTCAATTTTCAATTTTCAATTTTCAATTTTCAATTTTCAATTTTCAATTTTCAATTTTCAATTCTCAATTTTCAATTTTCAATTTTCAATTTTCAATTTTCAATTTTCAATTTTCAATTCTCAATTTTCAATTTTCAATTTTCAATTTTCAATTTTCAATTTTCAATTCTCAATTTTCAATTCTCAATTTTCAATTTTCAATTCTCAATTTCCGCCAATCAATTTTCAAGGGAGTTACGCCAGGTGGAATACAACTAATAAAAACTTCATTTCCTCTGTTTGGGATTGGAAGAGTTTGCGTTGCTTGCGACTTGATACGTAGCTTAGTTTCGTATCCATTTTATTGATTTATGATACTGAAATCGAAGTTTATGGTAGAATAATAATTAATTTAGAGGGATGAATGAATGTATAAAAGAATTGGAATGAGAGAATAGTTGACTTCTATATACTTCTTTTAATTATCAAGTCTCACGTCTGAGTATCACTTCACGAAATTTTGATGGGAGGAGTACAAGTATCTATATTGTTGATACTGAAATCGAAGTTTATGGTGGTACAATAATTAATTTAGAAGGAGGAATAAATGTATGAAAGAATTGAAATGAGAATATTACTTGATTTTTATACTTCTTTTAATTATCAACTAACTTCACGAAATGTTATGAGTTGTAATAGAAATACTGTAGTTGATTTTCAATTTAAATTTTTTAGAAAAGTCAATCAATATACCATTTATTAACACAATTATAACAATGATCGATAATAATAGATAATAATAATTTGGGAGAGAAAAACGTCGTTTAGCCAGTACTAGTTATCAGTCCAATTTTGATGAGTAGAGAAATCCAAAAGCTCATGTAAATCACATACTGTACTTCATATTTTGGGTTCTGTTATGAACTCGATGGGAAAATTTACAAATGAAATAAATTTTGAAGGCTGAAAAAGACTTGAAAACTTATTACCAATTTAAATGGAATTGGAAAATTGACTTGAAAATGTTGAGCCAAATTTGAATACGACTCGAATAAAATATGTTTCGAATTTGAATAAATGTTCAATTTATTCAATTATTTGAATTCATTATTCAGTCGAATATGTATCAAATATTCAATTATAAATACCTTTAATGGTGAATCGTTTTGTAACTTATAACCAAACTGTATTTAAAGTTGCCATTTTATATTTGTAATAACATTTTGTTGTAATATTTGTTGCCTTATTGCTGCTGCAGTTCAAAAATTTCGAATTTCCCTACATGACTAACACGCTTTTAAGCTCCTCCCACTTTGCTAGTGAGCAAGCCAGCCTCCACGGCGATCAGCCAATCACAGCTTGAGTGGCTCGGCCAATCGGAAGCCACCATTCCTAAACCGAATTCAGAAAATGGTGACTAGTGACTCCATTTTCTACATCCATTCAACCAAACTTTTATTCCGTATCATCCTGCTTGCAACAGATCGCCCCATTCCGTTGCAAGCAGGATACACAGAAAAAAAGACACCTGATGAACGTGGGAATGGCGGAAGGATGTGATGCGCACAGGTGAAATTATTATTGTCTGGCAGGAGAAGGATGGAAAAGGATAGAAAGAGACAAATGAGAAGAAGGGTGAGAGGAAATGAAGAAGAATAGGAAGGGGGAGAAGGAGAAATTGATACGGCCTCCTCAATTTCAACCGTCAGTCTTGTTTCATTAGTTGCAATGCAAACAGAGAGTTCGTTATACAATAATTTTGAATGATTATTGTGTATATTTACGTGCTTTACAATAATTTTCATCAGGATTTGAAGTCTAGAGTTTTTATCGTGTAGTGTTTTAGCGTAAACTATTTTCTTCAGTTTCTGTTATAATTTGAACTTGTAATATCGCGTGATACACGTTATAAGCAAAGAGGATCTTAGAAAAGTATTCAAGGAAGAGAAAGATCTATTATTCTATGCTATAAGTGAAGAAAAATGAACAAATATTGGTGTTAATAATTGAAAAAATTCGTAGTTCGAAGATTAGTGTAAAATTGGAAATTGAAAATTTAAAATTTAAAATTTAAAATTTAAAATTTAAAATTTAAAATTTAAAATTTAAAATTTAAAATTTAAAATTTAAAATTTAAAATTCAAAATTTAAAATTTAAAATTTAAAATTTAAAATTTAAATTAAAATTTAAAATTTAAAATTTAAAATTTAAAATTTAAAATTTAAAATTTAAAATTTAAAATTTAAAATTTAAAATTTAAAATTTAAAATTTAAAATTTAAAATTTAAAATTTAAAATTTAAAATTTAAAATTTAAAATTTAAAATTTAAAATTTTTAAAATTTAAAATTTTTAAAAATTTAAAATTTAAAATTTAAAATTTAAAATTAAAATTTAAAATTTTAAAATTTAAAATTTAAAATTTAAATTTTAAAATTTTAAATTTAATTTTAAATTTTTAAATTTTAAATTTTAATTTTAAATTTTAATTTTAAATTTTAAATTTTAAATTTTAAATTTTAAATTTTAAATTTTAAATTTTAAATTTTAAATTTTAAATTTTAAATTTTAAATTTTAAATTTTAAATTTTAAATTTTAAATTTTAAATTTTAAATTTTAAATTTTAAATTTTAAATTTTAAATTTTAAATTTTAAATTTTAAATTTTCAATTTCAATTTTAAATTTTCACTTTTAAGTTTTAAATTTCAAATTTTCAATTTTCAATTTTCAATTTTCAATTTTCAATTTTCAATTTTCAATTTTCAATTTTCAATTTTCAATTTTCAATTTTCAATTTTCAATTTTCAATTTTCAATTTTCAATTTTCAATTTTCAATTCTCAATTTTCAATTTTCAATTTTCAATTTTCAATTTTAAATGTTCAATTTTCAATTCGTATTTTTTACTGCCCGTATCTTTTACTGTACAGCACTTCACCTGTTTCGTGGGCACGAGCCGCCAGTGCTCAACACCTTTCCAATAGTATTTAGGCTACATCGATTTCTTACACTAAATTTTGATTTAGTTTACTATACTTTCATAATTCTGTAACAACCGATATTCAATTCTGTAGAAACCGATATCTCGATTTTTAATAAATCTTTGGTTTGATTAACAATATATCACCTACCGGCTCTGCGGCTCGTGCCTACGAAACAGGTGAAGTGCTGTACAGTGAAAGATACGACACTTCATCTGTTTCGTGGGTACGAGCCGCCAGTGCAATATATTATTTTTTCATTCACTTTTGAATGATTTTCAAGCTTGATAAAGAAATGGAGTATTACGAAACAAACACAAAAATCATAGTTTTTCTCATAAAATGACCAATCAATTCATGTCTTTGGTTGAAAAAGAAGATGAAGCAACAGGCTACAGGAAGTAGCTGCAGACTTCCAAGATCTGAGTATAGTCTGTCCAAGTAAAGAAGAGCCTCTGGTAAGATTAGAAAATGATTCCAGATTGGTCAATATCGGTTCAAAAAATATTGATTTGGTCTAAAATTGTGGATCAGAATGTTACCTACAATTTAAGACCAAATCAATCCTTGTTGAACCGATATTGACCAAGCTGGAGTCATTTTCTCTTCTTACCAGAGGCTCTTCTTTGCTTGGACAGACTATAGCAGACTGTTGGACACCAATTCAAAGTGGTTCTAGCCATAAAATCAAGCATTTCACCAAATTGAGAAAGTCGCCTGAACTTGATCTTGAATTCGAGATCTTCTTTCTTCGAAAAAGACCATCATAGTCAACGTATCCTAGTGACAAGAACATTATTAGAAAACTTGTCACTAAGAACGAAAATATTCCGAAATTTTATTATAATACGTTGTTTGAAGAAGCCAAAACGTTTCTTTATTATTGAGTTTGAGTTGAAATGCTTCTTTATTATTGAGTTTGAGTTGAGATGCTTCTTTATTATTGAGTTTGAGTTGAGATGCTTCTTTATTATTGAGTTTGAGTTGAAATGCTTCTTGTGAAGTTGATAAGCTTTCTTCATAGGCTTTCTCAATATAATTTGCAGTAAAGTAATATAATTTACAAGTATTCATCGAAGATTACGATATTATCCAATTTATTATTCTTCAACCAAAGACTGGAGTTTGATCACGTATTACTAGTTACGGAGGCAATAATTCCTATTCAAGATCAGTTATCAGTTTATTATCAGTTATGTCTAATAGGCTTTAATCGTTTCACTGGCTGTAATATAACAGATTTAATCGTACATTGGATTATTTGTTGTTGAATTATACTCAATGAACTTCGAAACTGGAACATAACACCATATTCAAAACGAAATCCATTCAGGAGCATGAAAAAATTGATGAAACTAGTACCTACTTAATTTAAAACTTCGGACTGTTCAGTCTGAAGATGGCCACACAACAGGTCGAAACTATAGTAACTACTATTAAGTAAGTTTATTTCCATTTTTAAGTGATTTTTAATGAGTTTTAAATTTTAAAGTGGAAAAAAGAATGGATACACAACACCATAACATTCAACTGTTTCGTGATTTATATTCAACCACTGGCGGCTCGTGCCCACGAAACAGGTGAAGTTCTCGTATCTTTTACTGCACAGCACTTCACCTGTTTCATGGGTACGAGCCGCCAGTGTATTCAACTAATTTTCCTTGTTACCTTGCTCAAGATTTATTAGCAATTGAAAGATATTCAGTGAAATGTTTAACAATACTGTTGTTTCGAATAGAGTTTACACATTTCTTCATAGCTTCTAATAAGTTTTCAAATTATATTCTAAACAGTTTTCTATTGTTGCTTGAATCCCTTTATTAATCTAAACCATTCATAGAATAGGATTTTCAAACAGTAGACCCCAAAAGGTAAGGCGGTTTCTTCTGAATCTTATACATTGTGAAACCTACCAGCTTTACCTAGAAGCCTTAAGAAACCCATATTTTCTAATTTTCTAAACCATCTAATCTAAAATTTACTTCATAGACTAGGCCTGCTTTGTAAACTGCAATAACTAAGAAACTACATTATTATGCTTTTTGAGAAGTGAATCCACATTGAAAGGAATCCAAAAAGATTTTGTTAAAGAGGCAATTTGTGATGATTATTCTATTTATTCTCAATTGTGCCTTACCGAATTCAACAGACCACCCGAGAGGTTAATCAAGATCAAATTATAGAGCACACGTCTTTAACAAAATCACCCCAGTTTTCGATTATGAACCCGTGTACTAGAAAGATGCGCGGAAGAAACCAGTAAAGATCTTCTCGATCTAGAGATTTAATAAGAAGAAAAAATGATTCTGGAATCTTTGGGATAGTAAATTAGGGTCTGCAATAGTGGAGCACCGAAAAATTACCTGACCTAACTAAGGTCGGTTGCAATCTGATTTTGATTAGCTTTGGGTTTCATTTCAACCCATTTTTTAGTTGTTCAGTTTTTCTCTATAAACTCAGCGATGCAATCTAGCAACCGATTATGAAGCAATTATGTGTGTAGGCTATCAGAGAAGTAAAAGTAGGAGTAGCAGTAGAAGAAGAAAAATAATAACAAAGAGATAAAGAAAAAGAAGGAGAAGAAGAAAGAAGAAGGAGAATAATAAGATAAAATTGAAAGAGTTGAGGAACAGAAATCTTTGAAGAAGAATCGAGATAAGATGCCCTATAGGTAAAGCTGACGCCCCGAAATTGGGTGTTTGGCGAAGGACTGTTATCGATTCTCAGCTCTGTCAGGACAGTCAGCGAGCTGTCTAGAAGAGTATATCGAAACGAGAGCGTCCCCAGCTGATTCGCACTCGAAGACAGCTTCAGAGTATCCTGACAGAGCTGTTAACAGTCCTTCAATTCGCCAAATATAATATCTTATTTCTCGCCGAATATTAATTGGGAAAAACGTCCGTTTCTTTCAAGGAAAGAAACAGACGTAAAGCGTCACATTTGGTTTAAAAAAACATCATCTAGGCATAGCTGGAAGACAAATCTAATATTGACTACATCAGCTGTTGGAGCGCACAAGAAGCAGAAGAAACCACTCAACGTTTTGGCGTCAACAGTGAAAAAAAAAATTATCAATTTATCAATCAAATGACTTGTAATCAATTATTCTGAGCTACCAACAGACACCATCATCAATAATTACAATTGATTAATATCACTATTGACACTTCAGACAGTTACCTCGTTAAATTGTTGATACGGTATCTCAATTCTGCGATGATGTTGAATTTTTTTGATGATTGCGATTAAATTTCTGAGTTTAGTAAGTTGTTGGATGAATCCAAGAATCCAAACTGTATAGCCTTTTCAGTTATTATTCAAAACTAACAAACTATCGTAAACTTTACAATCACACCTAGTAATCTTGAACACCATACAACTATGAAATCGTTATAATCATGACCAATTTGAATCAAACTCTTTTTTAGACCATATTCCACTAAACAATCCAACTGAACACTTATCTTCGAACTACGAATTTTTTCAATTATTAACACCAATATTTGTTCATTTTTCTTCACTTATAGCATAGAATAATAGATCTTTCTCTTCCTTGAATACTTTTCTAAGATCCTCTTTGCTTATAACGTGTATCACGCGATGATAAGTTCAAATTATAACAGAATAGTTTAAGCTAAAACACTACACGATAAAAACTCTAAACTTCAAATCCTGATAAAATTGATTGTAAAGCACGTAAATATACACAATAATCATTCAAAATTATTGTATAACGAACTCACAGTTTGTATTGCAACTAATGAAACAAGACTGACGGTTGAAATTGAGGAGGCCGTATCAATTTCTCCTTCTCCCCCTTCCTATTCTTCTTCATTTCCTCTCACCCTTCTTCTCTTTTTGTCTCTTTCTATCCTTTTCCATCCTTCTCCTGCCAGACAATAATAATTTCACCTGTACGCATCACATCCTTCCGCCATTCCCACGTTCATCAGGTGTCTTTCTTTCTGTGTATCCTGCTTGCAACGGAATGGGGCGATCTGTTGCAAGCAGGATGATACGGAATAAGAAGTTCAATTACAAAAATATTTACTGAAAATAATATCAACATCGAATCAGATGTCAACATTACATACTGGTTTTTTTTTTTAATTAGAATAGACGAATTTCCTTCATGATTATTTCTCGAGAACATGACATCATCCTCTATGCACAGGCGGCTCGTGCCCACGAAACAGGTGAAGTGCTGTACAGTAAAAGACACAGGCACTTCACCTGTTTCGTGGGTACGAGCCGCCAGTGCCTCTATGACCATTACATTACACATACATTACATATACATTCCAGAATAGATTACGAGAATATACTTGAATAAGCTTTAGTCTGTCTAAGCAGAGAAGACCCTCTGGCAAGATGAGAAAATGACTTCAGCTTGGTCAATATTGATTCAAAAAATATTGATTTGGTCTCAAATTGTAGATCAGAATGTTTCCTACGATTGAGACCAAATCAATATTCTTTGAAGCAATACTCAACGAGCTGGAGTCAATTTCTCATCTTGTCAGAGGGTCTTCTTTGCTTGGATAGACTACACCTCTTTATTAAAATTAAATTTGTATTGAATACTTTCTCAATCCAAGTAAAAACTAATAATACTTAAATCGGTTCTATAGCCAACAAAGCGATTACAATGGGATGGCAGCGGATGTAGAAAATGGAGTCACTAGTCACCATTTTCTGAATTCGGTTTAGGAATGGTGGCTTCCGATTGGCCGAGCCACTCAAGCTGTGATTGGCTGATCGCCGTGGAGGCTGGCTTGCTCACTAGCAAAGTGGGAGGAGCTTAAAAGCGTGTTAGTCATGGAAGGAAATTCGACATTTTTGAACTGCAGCAGCAATATAGCAACAAATATTACAAACAAATCTTATTACAAATACATGGCAATTTTAAATACAGTTTGGTTATAAGTAATAAACGATCCACCATTAGAGGTATTTATAATGAAATATCCGATACATATTCGATCAATCAATGAATTCAAATCATTAATTGAATGAATTAAACATTTATCAAAATTCAAACATATTTTATTCGAGTCTTATTCAAATTTGGCTCAACATTTTCAAGTTAATTTTCCAATTCCATTTAAATTGGTAATAAGTTTTCAAGTCTTTTTCAGCCTTCAAAATTTATTTCATTTGTAAATTTTCTCATCGAGTTCAGAACAGAGCCCAAAATATGAAGTACAGTATGTGATTTAAATGACCTTTTGGATTTCACTACTCAAAATTGGACTGAAAACTAGTACTGGCTAAACGACGTTTTTCTCGACGTTTTAAAAATCTATTATTATCGATCATTGTTATAATTGTATTTATAAATTAATTATTGATTGATTATTCTAAAACATTTAAATTGAAAATCAACTACAGTATTTCTCTTACAACTCATAACATTTCGTGAAGTGATACTTGATAATTAAAAGAAGTATAAAAGTCAAGTAATTTTCTCATTTCAATTCTTTATTACATTTATTCCTCCTTCTAAATTAATTATTGTACCAACATAAACTTCGATTTCAGTATCAACAATATAGATACTTGTACTCCTCCCATTAAAATTTCGTGAAGTGATACTCAGACGTGAGATTTGATAATTAAAAGAAGTATAAAAGTCAAGTAATTTTCTCATTTCAATTCTTTCATACATTTATTCCTCCCTCTAAATTAATTATTATTCTACCATAAACTTCGATTTCAGTATCATGAATCAATAAAATGGATACGAAACTAAGCTACGTATCAAGTCGCAAGCAACGCAAACTCTTCCAATCCCAAACAGAGGAAATGAAGTTTTTATTAGTTGTATTCCACCTGGCGTAACTCCCTCTACTACTATACACTACTAAAGCACTTCTTGTTAAGAACGTTGGTCTCACTTCCGTTTTCAACAAGTGGAAAAGATAGAGAGAGTGATAGAGGCCAGAGGGTTAGATAACGAATGAGATGAAGAACTAGAGAGAGAGATAGAGAGACCGAATAAGAGCAAGAAGAAGAGAGATAGAGTGAACGAACGACAGGGGAGAGAAGAGAGGGTGAAAAAGAAAAGAGGGAGCTAGTAATGTAAGGTGCCTAGACGGCAGGTGTTACAGAATTTTCAAAAACCTTGAAGCAGACAAGGCAACGGTCGTTTCAACAGGTCTCATTCAAAAGTAGATGAATTACAGATGACGCTGAAACTGTACGGTTTCGTCTGTAACGTTTGCGCTCCAACAGCTGATTTTGTCAATTAGAGTTGTCTTTCGGCCATTGTGCTCCTTTTACGTTCCAACAGCTAATGTTGTCAATTGTAGTCTTCTGTTATCTATGCCACAGATAAGGTCAATCACAGATACTTTAAGGATTCCAAATAGAAAGGATGTCACAAAGAATGGTTTGCCTTCTCTTTGGCTATGCCTCGTTCATATTTTTTCAAATCAAAAGAGGAAATAACAGCTTTTGATTGGTTACATCATTTACAAGAGACAGATGAAACCACCTAAATATTTTGCGTTTAAGTTTACCATAGATTTATAATGGTGTATTATCTGTCCAAGCAAAGACGACCCTCTGGCAAGATGGGGAAAATGACTCAATCGGTCAATTTTGGTTGAAAAATTATCAATTTGATCTGAAATTGTGGGAAACAATTTGATATACTATTGAGAAGGAATTTATAATTCTAGAACAAATATTAACCAAGCTGGAGTCATTTTTACATCTTGCTAGAGGGTCTTCCTTGCTTGGACAGACTATAGCAACCAAAACCCTGTATCTTGATTTTTAATAAATCTGTGGTTTGATAAAATCTTCTCATTCAATTCAATAATAAAAATTAAGGAGTTAGTAAGTATTCAACGTTATCTGTGAAATATTGTTTGTTATGCTGATTCAATATCTAAATACTATTGAAACAGGTTTACAAAGAGATTATTTTCTTTGCCATGATATAGGCCTATGCTTACACGAATAGAATGAAGCTTAACAGCTCATCAATGCAGTAATAATTAAAACATCAAAAAACTCGTTAAAATTTAACAGTTGTGGTTATAACCTCTAAGATACTAATATATTACTCATAAATGTTCAAATTCTTATATAGTCTGTCCAAGCAAAGTAGGACCTCTGGCAAGATGGGAAAATGACTCAAGCTCAGTCAATATTGGTTCAAAAATTATCAATTTGATCTCAAATTGTGGGAAACAATTTGATCTACATTGAAGATCACATTTTTAATTATTGAACAAATATTGACCAAGCTGGAGTCATTTTCCCAACTGGCCAGAGGGTCTTCTTTGCTTTGACAGACTAGCTGTAATATTAATGAATATTACACTGTAGCTCTTTAGTAACCAGTTAAATCTATTGTTAACTAGTTGAATTAATTATAACTTTGGAAACTATTTCCACCTACTAGCACCTGATGTAACGCATATTGTCTCTTGTGATTTTAAAAACAACATCTAGGCATAGCTAAATTACAACTCTCATTGACAACATCAGCTGTTGGATTGTACTAGGGAAACTACCTAGCTTTTTGGCTAAAGCTATACAAATTGATATCCCCAACAATTTATAAAATTATAAACCAATAATTGAAAAAACAACAATCCTATACAATTTCTCTATGACCTTGCTTTTTTATTTCAACCGTAATTTTCCATCTGACTGCTTTGTCTGGGGTCAAACGAAACTGGCGTACAATATAGATATAATCAGGTGATTGCACAGTGTACAGGTGTCATATAAACATACATAGAATAGTATGGGGAACAATGACTATTGAATCTAGGATGTGTTTAACATGCGTGAAGCATGATTTCCGGTCATGAATGTTGAATTTGTGGGAGGGAGAAGATTCATTCACTCATTGTTTCAATGGAAAAAGAGAGAAGTATCACATGTGAAGTATGTACAAGCAAAGACGACATTCTGGCAAGATGGGAAAATGACTCCAGCTCGGCCAACATTGGTTCAAAAATCATAAATTTGGTCTCAAATTGTAGAGCAGAATGTTTCCTACAATTTGAGACCAAATATATTATTTTTGAACCAATATTGATCGAGCTAGAGTCATTTTCCCATCTTGCCAGAATGTCTTCTTTGCTTGGTCAGACTATAGTAGAATGGGTGGAAAAGATAGAAAGAGGAAGAAATCTATAGATAAACAAAGAGAGGTTCGCGAAATGGTAGTTTAATATGAAGTGAGAGAGTTGGCGTTTGAAATGAGAAAGAAATGGATTGAAGTATATTGTTGTGGGAGACGAAGAGGGGAAACTGAAAGAAGAGTGAGAGAAAGACGGAAAAAGGAGAGTTAGAAGAAGAAGGGGGAGGGAGAACGAGTGATGCCATGAGTGAGACAGAGAAACAGACTGAGAAGGCATGTAAGAGTAATAGAAAAGGACAAAACCAATAAGAGGTCAACCATGTGGGTATGTTTGTGATTGTTTTCTAATTGGAATGAAACCACCATTTCCGTGCATTTCAATTTTTTCAACTAGAAGGTTCAATAATAATATTGATAGTGTCACCTGTTGCCTTACATAGTCTGTCCAAGCAAAGAAGACCCTCTGGCAAGATGAGAAAATGACTCCAGCTCGGTCAATATTTGTTCAAAAAATACTGATTTGGTCTCAAATTGTAGATCAGAATGTTTCCTACTAATGAGACCAAATCAATAATTTTCGAACCAATATTGACCGAGCTGGAGTCATTTTCTCATCTTTCCAGAGGTCTTCTTTGCTTTGACAGACTATACCTGTGCTTTACATGCAGTCACCCTATGTTATTACTTTTTCTAACGTACTTTCCCATGACCACTATTTTCCCCCTCACTTTTTAACTTTGTAATTATTATGAGCATTGCAATTAATGTTCGGTAGTTCTAGTCATATTATCTTGATTACATGATCCAAGCCAATAGTGATTAGAGTAGCAATTTATTCAATTTATTGTTCCAATAAGCTAATTGAACATTTTTTCACATTGATTTGAATAAATTTTACAAACAAATTATTTTTGCATATTGATCACGATCAGGTACTCATCAGAGAAGCTCTTAAATCTACATTAAACCAACTAAATTTTTCTCGTTTCCATTGAAATCAGCATGAATAAGTGTGCACTGGCGGCTCATACTCACGAAACAGGTGAAGTACCCTCATCTTTCGCCATAAAGGAGTGCAGCACTTCACCTGTTTCGTGGGTCCGAGCCGCTCGTGAAGTGTAAGACGAGCAATCCATCTATGAGTACATGAGTAGTCAGTGGATATACAAATTAAACTTTTTATTTTTTTGTATTGAACAAACTTTTTTTTAAAGTTTGTATTAAACTTTTTTTGGGCCAACATTGAAACATAATCACTGAAGAATTTAAAACGTTTGACCCCTTCAAATCCTACACTATGAGCTAGGGCGATATTGTCATAAAAATAGAGGACTAAAAATGAGCTTATGTCCTTCAAAATCCTTTCAAAGCTGATTTGAGTTCCAAGACGTATGAAGTAATCTTCTTTTACCTTAAGAGATGCACTAAATTCGGGAGTTTACTACATAAGTAAGACGTACATTCTGTGGCTAAAGATGGGATCATTATACTACATGATAGGTTGTTGGTAGCTATCCTACAAGACTATAATGCTATTAAACAATTTGTCATCGTGAAGCATCTTCAAATTTTACTACAGGTTTATGAATTGATCTTTTCAAATACAAGATGAATACATTTTATTCCTTTAAAAATTAACCAAGAGATACGATAAGAATTAAATATCCAAATCAATCATCATTAACATACTTTGAGACATAATCACATAAAACCTGGGAGTTGAAATTGAGATAACTAATCTTGTTATTTTCGAGTTAGAAAACATTAATACCGTGAGAAAAACTATTAAAGAAGTCATAGATATCCTAAACAATGGAATCGGTGAAATCAAAGAGGACAATGATTGCAACCACAATACCTCATGCAATAAAAAGCACTGGCGGCTCGTGTCCACGAAACAGGTGAAGTGCTAGTATCTTTTACTGTACGGCACTTCACCTGTTTCGTCGGCACTAGCCGCCAGTAATTAAAAGTAGCATAATCTCAGATTAAATAAGTTGAGAAACTATGGGAGAAGAAAAAATCAAATCAGAATGTTGAAAGAAGAAGGGAAATAGAAGCAGATTGAGAAAGAAGAGGAGGAAGAATCGTAAACCGCAAAATTTGCTCATTTAGGAGACTTCATCCTGAATTATGAAACTCTCATTAGAAGATAGAACAATCTTTTGAAATTGTAATGTCTTTTTGAGTTTTTTAGTCTTAGATTCGAAGAAAACTCGCTAACTTATGAAGTATTTTCTTGCTGTTTGTAGTTTTTAACCCTATTGAAAATAGTAGGACATAATTTTAGATTTTGATTTAGAATTTTTGAACACAATTACTCGGTATTTCAAGAGTCTTCAACATTCCAAGTCTCAATATGTATTACTGAAAACATTGTATAAGAATTAGATCGTGTGGAAACGCCAAAATAGCAAGCTTACAATACTAGAAAAATTTATGAAATCAATATGAAATATTCAGTAAATTCAACATAATAATCGAACAGTTTAAAAACTTTAGTGTTAGCTAACAGTACGACGACTTGAATCTACGACAGGTATAGTCTGTCCAAGCAAAGAAGACCCTCTGACAAAATAGGAAAATGACTCCAGCTTGGTCAATATTTGTTCAAGAATTATAAATATGGTCTAAATAGTGGATCAAATTGTTTCCTACAATTTCAGATCAAATTGATAATTCTTGAACCAAAATTGACCGATATTGAGTCATTTTCCCATCTTGCCAGAGGGTCTTCTTTGCTTGGACAGACTAAACCCATTGTGATTCGACAACAGAATGTTTGTGATAAGTTTTCATATTGTTAACAAATGATTTATTATTATAAATTGAAATCAGTTTATTGCATTGAAAATTATCAATAACGTACCCCGATAACTTCGTTAAACCTACAATATGTTGCATCAAAGATGTTAAATTGGGAGTTATTCTTGTATTGTATTGGATAGAGTTTATACGAGATAAAAGACGAGAAAAACTATTATTTTTTATTGCAAGATTTACGAGTGCAAGTACCGCAAACTTGTTCTGTACTGGTAGAATTCAGAAAGTGAACTTGATGGCTGCAAAACCGCATTATTATCATTATTATAAAACAAGAAGCAAACATTTTCCTCTGCAGTTTAGTTGCATGCTGCATTTGATGCAACAGTTTTGCTTTAAAACTTCGTAACATTATTTGCAGTTTAGTTCCATTATTGTTCATGTATACTGCATTTCATGCAACAAGCTTGCCTCAAAAGTTCCGTATGTTTACCTTACTTTGAAACTTGTTGCACGTTCAACAGGTTGGCAACTTTGTTGCATGCTACTTTCAGTGCAACAATAAGCTTACTTCACGAATTTCGTATCTTGATGAGTTATTTTGAAGCTATATGAAAATGGAATGAGTTTCCAATTCGTGTTCTATCAGTTTAAATCTAGTGTTATCCACAAAAAGCTTGCAACTAGCTTTCTTTTGCTATTTTCAACTTATTGCATCTTGGATAAAGACTAAGACCCCAGAGTAGGTTATACATACTCTGTGCTAAGACCTAGCACCAAATAAAAATATCAATCAATGGGTTAATTCCTCCTCGTCAATAAGGATTTACATGTTAAATGTAAAAATGTATTAATACTGTACATGTATTTTGTTTAATACTATGGTCATCCACCCATTTTTTTGTATTTTTCGTGTATTTTTGAGTAGTTGTGAAGTTCATATTGTGGTAGTTATCCATAATAAATGAAAAGACAAGATGTTGTCAAACCACTGATTTATTAGAAAATCGAGATACCGGTTTCGGTTGTTACACCATTATCAATCTCTGATTTTAGTTTACCAGAGATTGATAATGGTGTAACAACCGAAACCGGTATCTCGATTTTCTTATAAATCTGTAGGCTATCTTTGGTTTGACAACATCTTGTCTTTTCTTTCAACAAGTGTATTTTATTGATTCTTACAGTTCACAACTACACAAAAGGTGAATATATCAATTTTCATTGATAAATACGGGTTATCAACACTGGCGGCTCGTGCCCACGAAAAAGGAGAAGTGCTGTTCAGTAAAAGATACGGGCACTTCACCTGTTTCGTGGGTACGGGCCGCCAGTGGTTATGAATCATTGGTGATTAGATCATGATTTTTGGATTGTGTTTTTGATCGATGAATCTTTATAAATTCAATTTAAATCCTTTATAATATAATTGAAGACATAATTTTTTGACGGTAAATGATACTAGCTTTAATGGAAGCTGGAGAAAGTTTCTATAGCAACACATTGCAGAAATACGTTTGAAACAATACGAAGCTAGATGTTATACCTACTCTAGCATATGAGTTTCCCATAGTTAATTTCCCATAATTAATTCTCCCATATAGGCTAATTTCCGAAAAAAATTGAAATTTTATATTTATAGATAATTGAATTGAAATGTAAAATGTATTTATTGTATTTTTTGAAGGAAATAAATTAGTTATTTATTCATTTATTTTATAATTATATAAAGTTATTTTAAAGTTTTAACATAGGAATATTGAACCCAATACATTACAAGCGATATACCAAGAGAAAATAAGTTCAAACCACAAATAATACGAAGTTAGTAACTTCGTAATAACTGTTATCTGTTTTGAATCTGTGGTTTGAACATATAATATAGAATAATAGTGAATTTGATTGGTATAGTCTGGCCAAGCAAGAAGAGCCTCTGGCAAGATGGGAAAATGACTCCAGCTCGGTCAATATTGGTTCAAAAATTATTGATTTGGTCTTAAATTGTAGATCAGAATGTTTCCTGCAATTGAGACCAAATCAATAATTTTTGAAACAATATTGACTGAGCTGGAGTCATTTTTCCTATCTTGCCAGAGGCTCTTCTTTGCTTGGCCGGACTATAATTGATTATTTTTTATAGTAGTTGGATGATTTTAAATTGAAGGAAATGAGAAGAAAGTGAAAGTCTGCAATGAAGCGGCGCTCTTTCATCTTGGGAAGGATGAGATTTCAATTTCACAAAAATTGCAAACAGGAAGAAGGTTGCTGGGAAGGAGAACAAGAATGAGAAGAGTATAACGAATAGTAAATAAAGAGAGAAGAGCAAGTAAGAAGAGGAAATAAAGAGAGAATACGATGAACAGAAGGAATTGACGAGAATCAACAACATTATTGGGAAGATACCTGTTCTATATAGCCTACTGTATTACAATAATAATTTATTTATTATTCCAAGCTTAAAACAATCCAATATTCCTATTAGATCAAATAATAATTATGACGGTTCACTTGCTTTAAAATGTTAAACATATTCAATGATTTGTCTTCTCCGTCTCATCCCCTTATTCTCCTCCTACTCCTTCTCACCTCCCTGCTTATTCTTATTCTCCTTTTTCTTTACTCACATCTTTTTTTCTTCCTTCTCCTACTCCTTTTTTTCTTAATACTCCTACTCCTCCTTCTTCTTCTTTTTTCTTCCTCCTCCTACTCCTCCCCCTTCTACTTTGTTTTCTTCTTCTTCTTCTTCTTCTTCTTTTTCTCCTCATTCTTCTTCTTTTTCTCGTCATTCTTCTTCTTTTTCTCCCGATTCTTCTTCTTCTTCTTCTTCTTCTTCTTCTCCTTTCTCTCCCTCTTCTTCTTCTCTTTTTTCTCCTTCTTCTGCTTCTTTTCCTCCTCCATCTTCTTCTTCTCCATCTCCATCTTTTTCTTCTCCATCTTTTTCATCTCCATCTTCTTCTTCTTCTTCTCCTTCTTCTTCTTCTTTTTCTTCTTCTTCTCCTTCTTCTTCTTCTTCTTCTTCTTCTTCTCCTTCTTCTTCTTCTTCTTTTTCTTCTTCTTCTTCTTCTTCTTCTTCTTCTTCTTCTTCTTCTTCTTCTTCTTCTTCTCCTCCTTTTTTTTCTCCTCCTTCTCCTCCTTCTCCTCCTCCTTCTTCTTCTTCTTCTTCTCCATCTTCTTCTTTTTCTCCTCCTTTTTCTTCTCCATCTTCTTCTTCTTCTCCTCCTCCTCCTTTTTCTTCTCCTCCTTCTCCTTCTTCTTCTTCTTCTCCATCTTCTTCTTCTTTCTTCTCCTCCTCCTCCTCCTTCTTCTTCTTCTTCTTCTTCTTCTTCTTCTTCTTCTTTGTTTCCTCCACCCTCCAAGTTCACACTGTTTCTTTTCATATGCGTCAAATGTTTAGGTCCAGAGAAATAACAAAGATAATAACACTCCATTTGTTGAATAGTTGAATAATAAATGAGCTCTATAATAGTGAATGGAGTGTAGCCAAACTAGAAGAAAAGAGACATAGGCTTCTCAATTTCCCTCCTTTTGTATTTTCTCTTCTCCTCCTTCTCATCCTTCTCCTTCTTCTTTTTCTTCTTCTTCTTCTTTTTCTTCTTCTTCTCTTTTATTTTCCTCTTTCTCTCTTCCTCCTTTTTCCTTTTCCCTTCTTCACATTCCCAAAATGGCCATAGGCAATAGCCTATGATGATGAATACATCATTACTCTGCTTGTGTGTTCTTTTCTTCACTGTATCATTATACAACATACATCATGCATACACTATTATGAATTATACACAAACAGTCTCACAGTCCCCATAATATACTGGCATAGAATAATAGATCTTCTCTTTAAATACAAGGATCCTCATTGATACTGGACTATCATACAGAATGTTGAGTTTTAAAATTGAGTTATAGCTTATAGGCTAATGCTGGCTGTTCTATGCCTTTATGCCTTGAATACACTATAAAAATCGACTTTATCAAGTAGATGCATTTTAGGTAAGAGAAAACAAATGTTGTCAGATCCACACAGTTTATTTAAATACCATACTTAAGACAACATTTGTTCTCTTACCAAAATTACGGATAAGTTCCATAACATCTCTTAAAAAGTGTAAATTTTAGATGCTTTTTCACAAGATTAGATGAATTTTAAGAAATATGTACATGAGAATACGTGAGAAAAGAGTACTTTCCGCAACGATATTTTAGAGTTATCATTTAGCAAAAAACAAAATCAGCAAAAAATCTAGGATTCAATAGTAGGTTCATTCAGAGTACTGGAATACAGAATGCATTGTATCTACCACAATTATATTCTAGAGCTAACTTTTGAAGGAAAACATGAACAATAACTAAAATTACCAGGTAGTTTACTGAATGTCTGGTTTTTAAATCGATAATTTTTCCATGAATGTGTTTTTTAGAGTGAAAATTGTGTGAGTGAATATTTCAAAGAAACATAACCTGTCCAATTTGGACATTTAAATCCAAATTGGAACAGAAGATGTTTTGGGCGAATGCCTGTATTTTTGTTCCTCTTATTGTATAATTGTAATCAAATAAATGAATATGTACATCAAAATTCCTAGTTCATCAGCTATTTCTTTTTTTGCAATCCATTAATATAGTTTCTCTGACAATATACATTAGAGTTTGTCAATACTTCTTATATTTCACATTACCTTTTTGTGATCAATTAATGATATTTTCCGCCCTGATATGGGATTATAGTGTTAATAAGTTAATTGTATCACGCTAGAGCAGTTTTCTGGGTCAACGGGCTTTCTCAATTGGCTGTGATAAATGACAGAACTCCACATGTGTGCTATAGTACATGCCAACGATGTTGGCCGTTGGTAGATGTGCCTTATCATCTCTCAGCTCTGTTAGGATAGTCGGAGAGCGGTCTGCGACAGCATAGATCAAGTCAAAACAACCTTAACTAGGTGGTTTCGCTCTAGTAGAGCGCTTCCAGACTGTCCTGACAGAGGTGAGCTTTAATAACGAACATTTCCCAACCGCCACCATGTTTGGTTTCGACTGTACGATATAATAGTCTGTCCAAGCAAAGAATACCCTCTGGCAAGATGGGAAAATGACTCAAGCTCGGTCGATATTGGTTCAAGAATTATCATTTTGAACTCAAATTGTAGGAAACAATTCGTTCTACTACTGGGGCCAAATTTATAATTCTTTAACAAATATTGACCAAGCTGGAGTCATTTTCCCATCTTGCCAGAGGGTCTTCCTTGCTTGGACGGACTATACCAGCACCCCTGCGATTTTGTGTGCTGAACTGGGAAAGATCGGAGATCTTGAGAATTGGAGTGAGACATCTCTTGAGAGAATCGCTGAAAGAAGTATTTAGAGTTTCACATGGGATCAACCCGTTTATTTTTCACACAGAATTTACTGTTTCTATCACGGATACTACAATACTGTGTTCTAGTATCTGTAGTTCCTATATAGAATGATACAGTTTCCCCCTTGATGTTCAATTTTACAATTAAGTTACTGTAAATTTGGTACTGCAAATTTAATTTGCACTGGCGGCTCGTTCCCACGAAACAGGTGAAATGCTCTACACTAAAAGATACGAGCACTTCACCTGTTTCGTGGGCACGAGCCGCCAGTGGCAAATTACCAAATTGGGTGTCTATATTGGAGTGAATCTTGTAAGTAAAGGTGAACTCTGATAATTGGAAAAATGAGAATAAAACTTCATGATATGAAGTTTAACATACAGAACAGATAATAATAACATAATACTATTATGTTAACAATAGCTGGAATCATTTGGATGATGCATAATAATTATGTTATTGTTATAAGTTCTTTTGGAAATTTTAATTTATGCCAACTGTTATTTTTCCTTCGAGAACAGTATAGGCCTCGTCTCATTTTTAGCATATTGGTTTGGTTGATGCAGATAGTTGATAATGTTATAGTTATTTTTCGTGATAACTGATATTTATTCAAGTGCAGTAGCCCTAGTCTCATTTTTAGCGTATTCAGCGATACGAAAACGGCTTAAAAAGCAATTAACAAAATCAGCAATAACGTCAAATATGTTAATGACGTCAATAACGTCAGCTAAAATGAACAGCAATAAACGATTTCAACAGAATTAGTGTGATGCAGTGGTTCACTAGCTTATCAATTGAAGGGGCTCAATGACATTACGCAGTACAAGAGCATTTATAGTCCAGCCTATACAAACA
Source organism: Sogatella furcifera (assembly GCA_017141385.1). Lineage (NCBI taxonomy): Eukaryota > Metazoa > Arthropoda > Insecta > Hemiptera > Delphacidae > Sogatella > Sogatella furcifera. The sequence goes on from CM029556.1 coordinate 27,134,193, forward strand.
TGGGCTCTTTATTTTTGTTCTATTTGAATCGAAACTATGATAAAACTAAGTCTGGTTATCCATCAAAAAATGTTTCAAAATGTGTATTTAGTTCTACATTTTGTTGCCCATTTACTCCGTTAGGCTACTTGTGTATATAGATCACGCCAAAAAGTGAGGTGGTTCCGTCTGTCTCTTGTACATGATGGAACGTACTGACAGTTGGTGTGAATCATTTATTGTCTCTTTTGATTCAAAAACCATCATCTAGCCGTAACTAAATGACAACTTCAATCTCCAATTGACAACTTCAGCTGTTGAAGTGAACAAGGAGCAGACGAAGCCGCTTAACTTTGGTCATCAGGTATACCAGGATACAGACCAGCAAAGCTACCGTTATACAGGAGTAGAACAAAATTTTTATGTCTAACTTCACCAACATCTCTCCAAAGCTCATTCAAATTTGCCACAACAGATGGCAACCTGCTCTCTCATCCAGGAGTTACGACTTGGCGCAATAAAATCATACATAACCAATGCAGAACTTGAGCATCAACTACAAAACAAGTCTGCAACAATTTTGCAAATAGCGGCAGTGAAACGAACAACGAACCCTTCGACAATTGAAGCACATGAATAAATAACACAACATGTACAGAGAACAATTCAAAGGATTTTGTGAAGCAAAACAATGTAAAATCTAGCAGTAAAAGACTTGAAACCATGTGAGGAAGAGATGTATGTGGTGCAAACAGCCATCTTCAGAACGAAGATGAAAGGATTTCAAAACAAAAGTTTCACTCACCGATTACGCTTGTAGGTCGGGTGCCCTCCAGTTTACCAATTCCTCAACACAGGGGCACAAAAATTGTGAGAAAACTTCTAAACACATGTAGAAAAAGTGTAGAATTGTTGTTGGAAAGTTACTCACTGCCTGTTGACAACCACCATTCACTATCTCTGTTCTTGGAACAGTTTTTGGAAGAGGCTGGCTGACTGGAAGTGGAGGAACGCGGCCTCAGGTGTGCCAACCGTGGGGAAAGAGTGATGATAGTGAGGTGTGTTGCCAACCTGACGCGTGGAGATTTACCTGTGGATGCGGGGGGAATTTGGTGGTAAGAGACAATATGTTGGGGACCTGTTGCAACTGGTTGGATGCTGTGGGTGATTTAGATTTAGGAAATTAATTAGTTCTCTTTGAAAATTTGCCAAAGATTGGATTGGCAAAAAATTAGAATTACATTTGAACTACTTCATCAGAGATAAGAAGATTAGCAAAAAAAACTGTTTTCTGGAATAACTCTTACGGAGGAGACGATTAGCCGTCGGTCCCTACTAGGTACAGTACCTTGAAAGTTTACACTTTTATCAGAGATGTTGTGAAATTTATCCATAATTAAGTATGGTATTTTGAATAAATGTGGAACTGACAACCTTTTTCACTTATCTAAATTACCTTGAAAGTAATCGTCATTATCATCATGCTCTATCTCATTACCCAATCACAAGCCTAAATTGTAATGTGGGCATCACCCTCAGAAAACAAACAAACTAACTCGTCAAGGCTAGCTCAGATTTAGTGTATTTTCATTGCATTTTAAGAAGTAGGCCTACTCAAATTGTAGTGAACGAGTGGCTACATAAGGGTTCTTCGATCAAGTACCATAATTTTGACGTATTTAGATTGCCAGAAGAGCGGTAGATAATGGATAAATGAACTTTTTAGAATTACAAAAATACGCTCTCAATTATTCACTACAAATTCCTGTTCTCACACTTCTAACTGCGTGATAGCGATCATTTTTCCATGCATCCCAAATAATATCAACTAAACTCTTCATCTAAACTAGATTCATCACTTGTCATGTAATGTAGTTCTTGAAATCAAATTAGTAGCCTATGAATGGTTGTTATTAATAATATTTTATCTCGTCGCGTGTTCTTCAAAGAAACTGTGATCTGCTTGTTGAAACCAAGAAAATGACCGATATGCTTGAAAATGGCTGAATACTCCCACTACTCCTAATGGCGGAGCCTACTCCAACAACGATGTAGCTCTGTGATTGGACGAGATCCATCCCTCCCTCTTTCAACACCGGGAGTAGCTGGCCAATGGGAGACGAGTTCAAAAATGATGCCAACTTAAATGTTCAATTTTCACGGTATTAATTGACTGTATTTTTATTGATTGATTGATAAATTGATTATAACCAATCATTACCATCAAAATTAATACGGATTGACGCAACCTGCTTTAGCAATAGTATATAATTAACTTTATTATCTCTAAATTTTCACTCAATTATAAGTTTTGTGAGCTATGTAGACAATTTTTATTTATCAGTGTTGTAAATTCGGCTCAGTGTGTACGTACTGGCAATTGGTCTCTCGGTGAGGGTGATCTATCGGTGAACGTGATGTTAAGTCACGAACACTGTGGACTGCACTTGGATGGGTGACCGGTTCTGGCCAAGTACACATTGGCGAGGTGGAACTACCCGTAAGGGTCTCCCCACCAATAAAAGCCATAAGAATATATATATAGTGTGTACGTATACACTGTATACAGTATGCAATTAACTTCTGATTTCTCAAGGTTGGAAAAACAATTAATGACGTTGTAGAAATAATTTTTGTGTCCAAAAAATTGTTTCCCCAATTTACTGCATAAGTTTCCTATCAGAGAAGATCTGATTGTGTGAGATTGTCTTTAAAAAACACTAATTGAGTATAACAACAGAATAATTCAATACAAATGAGCTATATGAAGTCTGAATATTGAAAAACAGAACCTTGGTTCTTGCTCATTGGAGATTGGTGTTAATTCTTCAACAAGGATGTAGTAGTACACTGAGAAATGAATTTGTTTCAAAATTTTAAGTGAGAAATGATAATTTCAAATCATTTTGGATATTTTTGATGCTGTTTTGAATCATTTATTAACCTTTCAAATTTTAAATTGATAAATCATGGTTTTTTATTCTCAATTTGTGAGTATAGTGAAAGTGGACATTGTGGATAGACATATAACCTACATCTTGAACCTTCATCATCATCATCCATCATCACTCATTCATCCTTTGCTTAAAATACTTGGAAACCAAGTCGCAATTGTAGAGAAAGAATAAAGAAAGAATGAAAATTGCAGATTATTAAGTAGTACTACGGATTGAAAAAAATTATCATTTCCACGAATAATTCAAATACCCCGGATCATTACTTGCTCATCAATGGGAAGTGGGCAGAAAATCCTTATCTTCTCGAAAATTGCATTTTTTATTGAACTTGATTTGAAAAGAATATCATGGTTTTTCAGTTTGACCTCGAACTCAGCTGACAAAAATAACAAATCTATTATTTCTGGCCAGTGTTTTTGGTCAGACCAAGAAGAGTAAAATTACTCTCACAATTTATTGCGTGCTCAGTACTTTAATTATTTGTCTGACCCTTATTTTATTTACTTTTCTCAATTACTCTCTGACTTGAGTTAGACCCCAATTACTCTTAGTCAATTAGCAGTAATTGGAGCAGACTCAGATAGGAATTGTACTCAGTTATTGTTATAGCAAGCTTGAACAGTTATCTGTGCGAAATTGTGGAAAAATATAGACTAGAATACTGAAAGCAATGACTCAATTTGTTGGACTTTGGAAAAAAGGGATAACTGAACTTATTGTCTGTCCAAGCAAAGAAGACATTCTGGCAAGATGGGAACATGACTCCAGGTCGGTCAATATTGATTCAAAAACTATGAATTTGTTCTCAAATTGTAGGTCTGAATGTTTCCTGCAATTTGAGACGAAATTTATAATTTATGAACAAATATTGATCGAGTTGGAGTCATTTTCCCATCTTGCCAGAATGTCTTCTTTGCTTGGACAATCTAGATTACTTGTGTTCACTGGCGGCTTGTAGCCACGTAACAGGTGAAGTGCCCGTATCTTTATCTGTGCAGCACTTCACCTGTTTCGTGGGCACGAGCCGCCAGTGCTTGTGTTGCAGCTCGCAGAAGATATTTTTCTATTTGAGGTTAACGTCTTAGAAGTATAGCCTTGCTGGTTTCAGGGTTCATTAAATTCAATTATTCTATCATTCTCAATTGAATAAATAGTCTTTCTAAGCATTACCCTATTGTTATGATAGATAATAATGATAACTATGGTTTGATATGAATATTGTATCAACAGCTATATCAAATTTCAAATAGTCAACAATGTTATGTTACAACATACATATTATCCACAATAGGACTATAAACAACTCTAAATAATATTCAAAACTTAATTGAAAATTTAACTCTCACCGATAGTTTGAGAAAAATCGTGTTCCAAAGCAGGCTTCAAAAGCAGAGTTAGATATTTTCACAAATATAAAGGGAATTTTTCAGGTAAGTGGGGAAATTTCATGTTGAAACCGGTTGTTACCTGTTTGGTGAGGCGGCCGCGGCGGGAGGGGGGGCGCTGCTATCACTGATGCTCCACTATCAGCTGGTGCTGCTACAGTGGACACCTGAAAAAAGGGGGAATAGAAATATTAAAAAAATATCAATTAATGTTATTAGGCCTATTTCGATAAAAAAGGAGAAACCCACAGTTTAATTGATGTACTTTCTAGAAACAACAAACTTTTATCAATTTAAACGAAAATTAAAATTGGTTTGATAGGCACGTGCGCTCACTGTTATGAATGTCAATTTTTTTGGGTATTAATTTATCATTGATCCATTCTTTTTCTTCTCCTTTCTAGTGCTGTATATTCCATTTGCACTAAACATGAATGGAATAATTCATACTTTATATTAGTTTTAATATATTTCAACTCAGTGCTTTCCATTCTCATCACCGTCTCTTTCTTTAAATTGATCCTCAGTAAACTTACCCAAGAAATTAAATATTTTCTCTTTACCTGCCTTGTTTTCCGTTTTCTCTTATTTTTTCATCCATTTTCAATCTGCGCTTCTCTATTATTTCTTCCACCTCTTGTGTGTTGAGTGGTCTTGTGGTTCCATGCCTCAACTTCGCCCACAAAACTTTTGTAAAACTTTACAAAGTAGAAAATAAAGTTAGCATTTATCTATCTTTCTTTCAATACTCCTTTATCATTGTTTTTTTTTATTTTGAATAATTATCAAAGTACCCTTTTTGAATTATTTTTTCAATGCATTACATTACTTTACAGTAGCCCTGAGATTAAGAAAACACCAAGATGGCCAATCCTTTATCATTCCATTTTTCAACAATAACGCTTATTCTTTTCCTTCTATTTCAATTTGATTTCATCTCTTTCTTATTTAATTTATTGCTAGACTCCTTATTTTCCCTTCTCTTTCCTCTATATTCCTTCCTACTCATCATATTCTTATTTTTCTTCTTACTCTCCTTATTGAGCGAATGTAAGTGAGGTCTAGATTCCAGACGACGATTTTGCATTTCCCTTTATGTTTGTTTGTTCCGCATTCACGATAAAACGCGGCAATAGATTCTGATGATATTTGACAGGTATGTTTCTCTTGAAATTGCGCGTCGATGAATATGTTATGTAAGGTTTCTTGAAATATTGCATTTTAAGGATAATATGAAAGGAAAAGGAATTACCTCCATGCTAAAATATTACTATATACATTTATACTTCTGAACATATAAGAAAATTCACACTTGAAAATTCATGCTGAACCAGCTGTCGAGTTTATTAATTGCATTCAATGACGCATGCTATTGATGGAACTTGAAACTCAACATAACAAGTATCCCCTTCATGAATAATGTCCCATCCATGGGTGACTTCGTGAGGTCCACTGTTCACAGAACTACTAGTTCTACCACTCCACTTCTTCTACTATTACTCCTGTCTTCTCCTTCACCTCAACCTCTTACTTTCGACTTATTTTTCTTCTTCAGTTTCTTCTCCTCAAACTTCTGTTATTTCTTTTCAGAAGAAAAGAAGACACCGTGATCGCGCATTTACGCGCTCAATTTAGGAAGCGGACACCAGAAAAAACGTCCTGTCCACTTTGACAACTAAATAACTACAACAACAACAAACTTGTTTTCCTCTTGGTGAAAACACAAAAAACTGTGTTCTCTTGTTGTCGTTGCAGTACAGTACTATGATTTTGTTTGTGTTCACTCGAGTTCGAGTTTTTTCTAACAGGTTCACATACGGCATGTACCGTAATCTCCATGCCACAAAAATGGTTCTTTACAGTACTGTACGTCCGTTGAAATGGGAAGTATTTGTTTTGAAGGTCTAGTCAACAAAATTTTTCGTTGTTAATTATAAGAAATTGTATATTTCTTGTCTAAAGGTTTTTGACTGGTATCGTAACTGAAAGAATAATTTTGTTTTGAACAAATTTTGTTTTTTACAGTACTGTACGTCAGTTGAAATGGGAAGTTTTTGTTTTGGAGATCTAGTCAACGAAATTTTTCGTTGCTTATTATAAGAAATTGTATAGTTCTTGTCTGAAGGTCTTTTGAATGGTATCGTAACTGATAGAATATGGTATGAAAGAATAATTTTGTTTTGTTCAGATCATTAGCTATACCTATGTCAGTTATAAGTATTATTGAAGCATTGGTCTCATTCTCTATCAAATATTGCAGAATTTTAATAGTATAAGTAAAATGTTTTCAATATATGCATCAAGATTTCTGTTGAACATTAAAATGCTAAAGAGTAAACTCATATAATGTTCAATAATCTCATTGTACAAATAACTAACAATTGAATCATCAAATTGGTTTGCCTTTCAAATACCCTTGCTCATTTTAAGCTATCTTTAAGTTACTGGCGGCTCATACCCACGAAACAGGTGAAGTGCCCGTGTATTTTACTGTACAGCACTTCACCTGTTTCGTGGGTACGAGCCGCCAGTGCTTTGAGTGCAGCTCAGTTTAAAAATATTATTTTCATGGAAGTTCAGAGATTACATCATGTCATCGTAGATCTAATTGTCTCCTGAAAAAGTATAACTTTGAAGAAAGATCTATTATTATTATTATTATTTCGTATGGCTCATTTTGTGGGAGTTCCGAAGAAGTTCCACAGCCGACATAACCACAATTTCCCATGCTGGGAAATTATTGTGGTAGTTAATATTGTACAAAGTTATTGGAATTTTGGTGAATTTCTTTAAATTTCATAGAACCAAACACAAAAATAACACTCGAATCACTAATCCACGATCGGAAATTATTGAATTTCTAAAGATCTATTATGAGAAATATTGAAAAAATTAATATAAGAGTGTAAATTTTGTATCCACTGAACGTTCACTTTATATATACTATTGTACACTTTTCGAAGATTTGAGAATTTTTATAATAAAAGTTCTCACCTCATTTGGACTGCAGACTGTGTTATTCAGAGGTGCCACATTCACATTCTTCGTCTGCATTTCCCTGCAAAACAAAGAAATTTTGTTAGAATTGTAAAAAAATCAGTTATCATATTCTATTCAACTTCTAAAATCAAATAGAAACAGGATTTGAGTCCATTGATTTGCTACGTAAGAGTTATGAGCACTCCCACGTGAGTAAGGACACTCCTACGAAGCTTCCCATTGGTCAATAGCCAGAGCTCGCAACCAATCAGAGAGCTTCAATGGATGAAGCACTAATGGCGGATTGCTCGAATCTAGAAAATGGCGGAATCTTCAAATTTCTCTCGGAAATTTCTCATGTATTCAACGTTGTAGCTTACCAATCACTCTGTCACTGGCGACTAGTGCCCACGAAACAGGTGAAGCGCTGTACAGTAAGAGATACGGGCACTTCACCTATTTCGTGGGTACGAACCGCCAGTGCACTCTGCATCAAATAATAAAATTACGAATTCAAATTGTCTAGTTGAATCTTTAGAGAATGATTCTTTCCACTAAATCAATCTCATATGAATTGATTCCCGCTCTAAGCAATTTATTTCGTATCAATAATCTTTCTATTCTGATTATTATAGATTTCTCGAGCACATATTCTTGTAAACCTTGTAAGGGCGACTTTTCTTTTCGATAATGTTTTACAAAATTGTTTCCAATTTTTCGCTCTCACATTATAATGGTAGTTATCGATTTTCTACAATTAACTAGCTACATTAATGCCCGGTTTTTCCAAGCACACTCAAATTTGAGGAACCCTCAGGTTTACTACAGTTTACTACATTTCCTATACTTATCATAGAAAATGTCAGCTGTTCATCAAAATTCAAGGGTCCCTCAACTTTGAGTGTGCTTGGAAAAACCCGGCATGAGCTTTTATCAATATAATTATATCCAAGTATGTTGTATGAGATTTGTGAATAAGCTCATGAAAGGATCGATTCAGAGTTTTCGATTCCTAAATTGGTAGCTACCTCGCTTCTCTACAACAAGGACAGAACTGATCACTGACTAAATAAAGGATATCAAATCCGTCCTTTGTCCTGTTTTCAGCCAGAGGAAATTGACCATTTTTTCAACAAACCTCCAAAATCAACTCGATGAAATAATCCATCATTCCAACTTCCTCCAAGGCTGAAGATTTATTCACATGCTTACGTCCTTTTATGTGAGGAGTGTACCTAAGTAGTCTACATTTGGAAATAAGTGGTCATTAGGTGCAAAGAGGATGGGAAGATGACTAAAAAGAGGATGAGAAGGCTAAAAAGAGGACGAAGAGGCTAAAAAGAGGAAGTGGAAATTAATTAGGGAAGACCAGATTCAAAGGAAACTATTAGCGCGAGTTTGTGATAGTCCGCGGAAGCTGAGAAGACACGCCGGTATAGTGTAAAATGTATTATGACTGCGTGTCTTCTGGGATTACGCAAAGTATAACGGTCGATGAAAATTCACAGAGCAAGTTGTGAGACAAGTGTTGAGAAGATGTGGAAAACAATGAGTCAAAATTATTCTGGAGCTATAAATTGTCTCACGTTTAGTTGAGAAATTTATTACAGTATTAACGCTGGTTGGTAATAACGTGTAATGGATGGCGTCATTTAAGAAATTCCAGACTAAGGTTTGAATGGGTCGAGAATGATTCGAGTTTTGAATCTTGAAGAATGGTTGATGGCTTTTGGTAGAACTATTTTTCAAGGTAAAGTATTTCAGCACTGACGGCTCGTGCCCACGAAACAGGTGAAGTGCTGTACAGTAAAAGATACGAGCACTTCACCTGTTTCGTAGGTACGAGCCGCCAGTGGATTTCAGAATGAGTTTTGATTCTTTCGAATTCATTCCAGTCAATCGAACAGAAAAATTTTACAGCTTGTGGGATGTAGCCATGGAACTCCTTATTGCTAACTTCGAGATATGTTACCATGAATTGATTGGAACGGGAAATTTAACAATAATATTATTGATACAAAAATGGTTATTCAAAACTATTGTATAGTCTAATATTACCACAAAATTGGAAACCAAGTCATTATTGTTCCTCTACCATATTTCTGAAAGTCATGAGATTCATCTGTCCGATTAACCTAATATTGTTATGTTGTCAATTCTATTGTGGGAAGAAATATTTGGAGAAGGACTAAAGGATAAAGGACGAGGCAAAGTTGGAGAGACAAAAGAAGTTGATGTCAGATAGAAAGAAATGTACGGAGAGAAAGAGAAATTAATTGGCCACTTCAGAATTGATAAAACTCATTCATAAAATCTGTAGGATAGTTTCAGTTCCAGTTGGCCTACTGTATATTCAAAATAGTTAAAGCTTGAGCCATCAATCTAGGCGGTTTCATCTGCCTCTAGTAGCCAACTAATAGCTGATGTAAAGGAAAAGCCAGTATAAAAGATTGGAATAAAAGATGATGAGCTTAAATTTTGGTACGAATAGTATTCGGATTACAGAACTAGCAAAGCGGTCGGTTAAACTTGACTGGAATAAATGAATAGGAGCGAAACAGTTTTTTCGTGTGAACGACTTTCAAGCATAGAATCAATATTGTGATAAGAGCAAACGCTTTATATTATTACTCGACACGTCAACAATTTAGCCTTAATTATGAATATCTTAAGCCACGTTTACACCGGAATGTTGGTAAAATTTGTTAATGAGTTATATAATCTATAAGTCTATTTATAATACTACGTTATTAACAAATTTCGGTGTAAACGTGGCATTATTCGATTAAACTTATTCTCTCATGATAACTATTCAATTGTACATTGGGAGAGTACTCTTCAGATGTAGATGAATTGAGGCAGAATAACTATGTAATAGACCTGCGATGCTGTGGTACTCGTGATATAAGTAGAGGACATGGATTGTAATTTGATCACTCTGAGAAATACACTGTTCCCCAATTCCTCCTTCTCACCTCCTACTTCCTTCTCATCCACTCTTTCTTCCTTCATCACATCCTCTCTTTCAAACCTCCTCTCTCTTTCTATTATCCATCTCTTCCCCTCGTTTCCACATCATCAAGTTCCAGCTGTAGTCTGTCCAAACAAATAAGACATTCTGGCAAGCTGGGAAAATTACTCCAGCTAGGTCAATATTTGATCAAAAATTATAAATTTGGTCTCAAATTGTGGGATGAATTCCAATCTATAATTTGAGATCAAATTTATAATTTTTGAACAAATATTTACCGAGATGGAGTCAATATCCCATCTTGCCAGAATGTCTTCTAGTCTTGGTCAGACTTTACACCCACCCCTATCGTGTGAATCTGCCCCCATTTCCTACTTCCGGTGTGTTAGGCTTCGTAAATTTGATCCAAACAGCTGAGTTTCAGGAATTTGTTGCTATTGCTGCGTTTTCCCATTCATTGTTATCACTCTAACACGTGATAACAGGTGTCCTGTAGATGAGATTCTATAAGTCTTTTTAAATATGGAGTAGCTGCGGCCATAACATTTCGTCTGGCTTCGAATGATTAATAATACATGTATGTATTATGATTATAGCTGACGTTAAAAAGTTGGGCGGTTTCGTCTGCGCCTTGTGCGCTCCATTATAATAGGTGATGATGTGAATGTGGCTATGCCTAGATTAAGTTTTTAAAACAATAGATGCTTTACATCAGCTGTTATATGCGACAGACGGAAACGCCTAACTTTTGGACTCAACTATACCTTGCAAGTTGTATTTGTGATTGTATTCCTCGTAATTGCTCGAGATAATTTTGTATAAAGTAGTCATTGATTCTGTTTGCTGAACAAAATTGAAGTAATCTAAAACTAGATATACTATTTGTCGGAATGGAAGTCTTCAAATTTACTCGCTCAAATGTTTGAATGGGTCCCTCCCACAAATGCAGTTCGTGTGACGTAACGCCATCAACCAATGAGAGCGTGCTGTGGGCGTGTACTTATTCTGAACCAATGGCGTGCACTGGCACCTGATTGGTTCAAGCTGTATGACGTGCAAACTCTGAGTCGACGATGAAATAGACCTCATCCACCATTATGAATGGTAGAAAGATATTTGTTTGATGAAGCCTGCTTGATTATTCTCTTTTGATGATTAACACTGGCGGCTTGTGCCCATGAAACAGGTGAAGTGCCCGTATCTTTTACTGTACAGCATTTCACCTATTTCGTGGGCACGAGCCGCCAGAATGATTACATTGATTAGTACATTATTTTCTCATTATCGAGTTACCAAGTGTTGAGTAGTTGTGAAGATGATAATTGTGGTAGTAATTCATATTAAATTAAAAGAAAAGATATTGTTTAACATCAGAGTTAATAAAAAACATCTCGTTATTCCAATAAATTTGTGGTTTGACAATATCAAGTATTTTCATTTAAATTGCTAATGATTACATTATTGTTAATGTTGATATAATTATATTTATTATTATTACTGTATAATAAGCTGACTGTTGGTGGAATGTGGAGAGCTGGTTGTTAGATAGAATTTTCTAAGTAGGCCTATTATATATACCTATAATAGACCTATCTACCTATCAAGGTAGATTTACTAACCTTGTATAATACTGTACCATCATTTCAGTTCTTATAACTTCAAAGTTTGATTATTATTAATAAAGAAGAGTTTTTAGGTAATTCTTTCAATTGATATCATCATTGTACTATAGGTTTTTTTTCAAATTTTATTGAAAAGAACGGAAACAAATTATTTATTTGTTGTTCTACAAACAGTCACTCACAAACGCTATTTTTCTGTACTTCAAACAAACACCTACTTTGTTCTACAATGTATTTTGTATTTTGTTCTCTCTCTGTATTTTATTTTTCTCCTGAAATCATTGAATCACAAACTCATTGTTCCAGGCCCTTTCGGGGAACAAGGGCCCATTAGCCGTGACTCCGGTTCGAAGGGCATGAAGGACCAAAAAGGACGTGACTTCCTCCTCTACTGATGAAGGTAGCTATAGTTATAGTTATAGCTACTATTTCTATAGTTGAAGCAATAGGTACATAGTTATAGTTGGAAGTTGAAAGTGGTAGAAGGAAGGAAGGAAGGGCAGTCGACTATGAACACTATAGAAAGGTTTGGGTTTGATTCTTTTCGGTTGAGTACCTACCCATCCCATCCAGGGAAATCAGAGGAACTACAGGTTATCAAAAAGTGTTTGAAAGCACCTGTCTGTACGTATACAAGTCCCATATTAGTGTGAATCCTAACTACCTATGAAACCACTATAACTTATAAAACTAACTAAATACCTATAAAAAATCTATTGAGCCCTTTTACTCAAGGTGGATTTCTGATATGCAGTAGTGAGTGGTACAAAGAGTCCAATATTTGCACTGCTCATTGAAAATAAGTTTAATATTCTATTTCTCATTGATTAAACATCTTGAGAGCTTTTTAACCAAGATAAGGTATTTTTCAAGTTGAATTTATAGAAAATACACTGATAAAACTGATGATAAGACACTAAATTTCAGATAGCCAATAATTATTTTCCCCCGATTTTCAACATTGTCAAAATGAGCTAACCTCTCTTCGCGATCTACATAGCAAATGTCTAGTGTCAAGGAGCTTCCTTCCTGTACAATTGCGTATCAATTTTGGACTTTCGTATCACTTCTGCGTATCAAAAATTTGAGTAGAGGCCTTCACAGATTCTTGGATGAATGGAAATAACATATGAAAACATAACTACTTATGAAACTTTCTTAAATTGCGTGTATTATAATATGATTAGTCCATTAATAATATTGAAGTTGTGGATTTCTACTGAAAAACAGTAATCGAAGGATCTTGTGCTAAATATATCTCTACTTTCATCATGACAAATGCATGATAAGAGATAAGATTCTTAAAAAAAGGCTAGCAACAAAATTTTAACACAACCCAACATTATTTTGGAATCATTACAGCTCACTGAAAGAATTAGACCTATTACATCCAACTCAACCAAAAGATTGAATTCACTCCAAAAAAACTATGTGAAAAGAGAATAGGTTTTGTACAGACTGAATTATTCTGAATAGACAAACAAAATCTTCCAGTGGTTCTCAATGATCACTGTCTGGAGTCACAAGTCACAAGACGGATATTGCATTCCAAGGCATCACACCAACCAACAACATACGTGGCTTGAATTACCAATACTTGCACCAATGGTGCTACTCAGAAAATAAGTATTTATAGCTTTGAAAAGCTGTGAAAAATATTTTGATCTACAGATTCCTGGTCTTAGTAGAATACATCTCCATAAATTTTTTCCTTTTTTCAATGCGTTTGAAATCCATCAACTGGATCCTATTGCTGGTGAAGCTGAGAACAGCAAGTTGGGCTGTTTCATCTGCTCCTTATTTGCCAAGTTTGTTTTTCAATTAGAGTTGACAATTAGCAATGACTCAATGATGTTTTAAATGGCGTCAGCTATTAGAAACTTCTTATTTGTAATCATGGTCTAAGCTTTGTTCATGATTGCTTATTCATTATGACTTGGTCTTTGAACTGCAAAACGGTTTTAAAACCGCATGGCACTGGCGGCTCGTGCCCAAGAAACAGGGGAAGTGCTGTGCAGTAAAAGATACGGGCACTTCACCTGTTTCGTGGGTACGATCCGCCAGTGCCGCATAGATGGTTATTCATTCATTATTTTTCTGATATTACTCAAAATATTGCAGAATTATAACGAAAATGGGATTATCTATGTAAAACTTGAACTTTACATTATTATTAGCCCTAAAATCTGTTTTGGTTCTTTTTATTTATGTAACAACCTTCCAAATTCTAAATGACGGTTTCATAGTTTTTTTTTACCTTTAGAAGTTCAAATTTGTGTATACTTTAAGTTTTAAGTGTGGACATAACCTCTATTTTGAATATTTTAACCAAAATTGGGAAAAATTTGGGCTTTGTCTGTTTTTCAATCTTATTGTATTTCAATCTCGTTAATAAATAATAAATAAATAAAATCGTTTGAACATAAAATAATGTGGCAGAAACTTAGAACTGAATACATATGAAGTGAGTTAGTCTATAGTGTAACGTGGATATATAAATAAATAAATAATATAAATAAACTATTATGAATACTAATATTATTTATTTATTTATCTATTCAAGAGATTACAATGAAGGGTAAAAACACAGAAACTACAGTCCAAAACGTTCTTTTCCCAAATTTAGAGATGAATAAGTTTGAAAAATAAAGGTTATGTTCACTTGTTTCCTGATAACTATCACTATTCACAAATTTTTACACTCAAAAATTAAAAACTATGATTTGGAATTTTGAATGTTCATTTAAATATCAAAATAGCTCCGAAAAATATATAGAAAGATTTTAATATATCAATTTACAGCTAAAATTTTCAAGCCAAAATTATAAAATAAAGGACATCCTGTTCCATTCAGTTTGACCACAGAGTCGAACCCCATGAGGGTAATGGAAGAAGAGGAAGAGAAGAGAAGGAAGAAGAGGAAAGAATAGAGACAGAGTAAGAGAAAATGGAGGGAAGAAGAGGAAGGAGGTGGACAAAGAGGAGTGAAAAAGAGAGAGGAAAATAGACAAAATAAAACCATGAGGACCTCGAAAATTTCCGGTGAGCTTTTTGAGTTTGTTCAGTGAACCACGAGATTACGGTTAAACGCAACCGAAATCAAATCCGACTTCAATTTGAATACAAAATGGACGATTGGTCACTATGTAGGGAAAAGAGTGATTCGACGAAGAATTGGTTTCTAAACTGTTCTATGAAGAATAAATTCAGATGAAAGCAGCAGAAGATGCAATGCAGTGCAAAACTTTAAAGAAATATAAAATTTTAAACGATACATGTTTTACGGTGAAAAATGATAAATAAGAAGCACTGGCAGCTCGTGCTCACGAAACAGTGAAGTGCTGTACAGTAAAAGATACGGGCACTTCACCTGTTTCGTGGGTATGAGCCGCCAGTGACAAAAGGACAAACAGATGGGCAGAACAAGGAGAACCCACTCTTTACACGTCAGATTTTTGATGCGAAGTAATGAAACAGGGTCAGAAATTGATACGAAATCGTACAGTGAGGAAGCTCATTGACACAAAATATTATTTTGCAACGTGTAAGTTTTTATTATATTATTTTATTAATATTATTTTGCTAAGTGAGGTTGGCTGATTTAAATTTTGATTGTTTGTCAATGGCTCAACAGCCCATGAAGGGCCTAGGCCTACCACCTGGTTGCCAGTTCCATAATACAACAAAGAAGTGAATAATCATCAATCAGGATAGATGTAACGTTTGGTTAGCGCGTTGGTCCTCTCAACCATAAGCCAGTTTCCGTAACCGAGTGACAGTGCAGAGCACCTCTGAATGACATCCAATCAATGATACTCATCTATTTTGCTTTCCATCACGAACTGCTAGTGAATATTTCACTTTGAACTATTTTACACGACTCTGCAGTCAAAAATTTTTGAATATCAGTTTAAATAAACTTCTACTCACATGTATGTAGAAGTTTTTTAAACTAATTTTTTAAAAAATTTTGACTGCAGAGTCGTGTAAAATAGTTCAAAGTAGCCAATTAATCAGTTGGAGAGTAATAACTGTTTCAGAGTATAATAAATAGAGACGGAAAACGACTGACGGTCTTTACTAACGACAAGTCTCCCAAAGGATTATTTATTTATCCCAAAGGAGATTGTAGTAGAAATGTATGAAATGCAGTAGAAATGTAGTGAATACTAATGCTCTGTAACGAAATCGATCTATTAATGCCCATCACAAATATGGCTTGAAATGATAAACTCGCACATTATCATTCAAAATTATCAAATCAGCCAATCTCCTCCAAAGGTGTGTGTTAGCATTATTTGTGATGGGCAAATCACAAAAGAAAGATCGATTTATTTTCAGAGCATTAGCGTTCACTACATTTCTGATGTTTTTGAAACATTTATACAACAACAACAACATTATATTCCCTATTGAAGAACAAAAAGACAAAGTAAGTGAAAAATAAATAAAACTCAAACACCCTTTTTTTGAAAACTTTAAAAATTATAAAGTTCTTTATTCAGACAAAGTAAGATATGGCTCAATGGCTGACTGTTGACAGACAAAGTTAAAAACGGTGAAGAAGTTAGAAGAAAGAGAAGGTAAAAATGAATGAATGAGAGAAATAAGTAAGCAATGAAACACAGTGTGATAGGAGGATGACAAAGATAAGAGGATGACAGGGGAAAGAAAGCAGAACTAGGGTGTAAGTAAACGAAAGAACAAACTAAAGAAAGTGTGAACAGGAATAATTGATAACCTGCTGGGATCCCGCTGACATTTCTCTGAAAACGGTTCTACCTTTTCTTGACACTAGTCCTTACTCTTTTCCCTCCTCTCGTCCTTTTCTGTGCATTCTCTATCTCTCTCTTCCACAGTATTGTTTCGAAATTGTAAACAGTTTGTGAGTAGCATTGTAGGGTTTGAAAGCTACCCAAATTTGAAACAAAACGGACAATTTATAACAGAAAGAAGACTGCTCAACTATAGATAGAAATAATGACATGAATAGGATTTTTTCTGCTACTTCTTCTGCTCGCCTATCTTCAATTTCATTTCTTTGTCTTCTCATCTTGCTTCCTCTTCTTTCTCTTGTTCTCTTCCGTCGAAAAAGTGTTTCAAATTCTGAATTCCAAACGCTGTCTCACAAAAATCGTGCACTAGTAATATTGATGAAGTCAACCAACATTCACAACTTGAATTTTTTTCACGATTCTATTGCGGTATTGAATTGTAAGTACTGTTCATGTCAAGAATATTCTCTATCATGTCGAGGAAATTTTCAGATAAAATTTCTCACTACTGATATTTCTATGATAATCAATCCTCTTGTATGCTTTCCTATTCAATGATAATCGAGCATGCATTTTTGAAAATTGAACATGCGTTATTCACCCAAGTTCCAGTTAACATTCAGATTCAATGCTTCTGGGTTTTCAAGTCAGAACTAATGTAATTGCCTACCATAGAGATTTTTTCATAACATGTCTTCTCCCATGTATCATTACAGCTATAATATTTTCACATTATAAATTAATTATAAACCAGAGGAGCTTGCCAGGTTCAACTGATAACAACCACCAACCTACTTCTAGCTTGTAACTTCTTTTTCTCCTAGAAAACTTGATGATAAAGATACTACAATTACAATGATCTAGAAACTATAAACTGATAATATATATATACCGTATATTGTAACTGATGAGCTTAATTACAAGATCAATCTAAGAGAAAGGTGGATCTCATGAGTTTCAATTACCAGTTTTTTCCCAGTTATATATCAATCACCAGTTATTCCCCAGCGATTTTATCTAAATTAGTGATTGAAGTGGAAAACAATTCGATTGGCCTACCTAGAATTAACTGGGAAAATAAAAAGGTTCATCTACTTTATTACAAAAAATAGATTCCAAATATAATAGTACTACTATTATAGTAATATACAATTATGTGAGTTTTTGTGATATTTTCAATCTTCTAAAACTTCTAATTATCTAAAACGAATTCATTGGCAGCCTATTATTGTAAGTTATATTTGTATTGAAGTATTATGTTTTGAATCAATCTGATAATAAATCGTTTTATATGTTTGCAAGTACTTTTAGCAATTACGTTCGATTTCCCAAATCAATAACTATTAAATAACAACCTTTGAAAGATGATATAATCTAACGAAGCTCAAATAGGTTCCGTCAAATATTGTCTCCATTGACGGCGGTTAAATTTTAACAGACCGTTTGCTAGTTCTGTAATCTGAAGTATATTTGTATCAAAGATTTCAACTTATCATCTTATATCACTTCCGCTTGTATTCTAATCTCTTATACTAGTTTTTACAAGCCTTCTCTTAAAACTTGAAATCTTGTATTGCACTGATTAGGCTCACTGGAGTCTTTATCATTATTTTTGAATAAATAATAACTCTTAAACCATAAGAGAAAAATAATTGACAATAACACTGACTAATTGACACTGTATCGTTGAAAAATAATTCTACAATAAAAATCTCGTATCAGACTCAGATTGTATTCATGTAGGCCTATTGAGTTCCTAGTCCTTCCCCTCTTTCTACTACATAATACTGCTAATAATTTTCAAATAAATTATAACTGCTATTATTATATTTCCGACTAAACTTTAACACAAGGTCTTTCTCTCTTTTTTTCTCTCTCTCTCTCTCTCTCTCTCTACCTCCTACTCCTATCTCTATTTTCCTCTCTTTCCCTCTAATTTCAAGACTCATTACTCCATCCTTTTCAATCCCAGTGCTTTTATCAAAGTTCAACCACTCTTTCTTTTTTCACTGTTTCAACTCCTCCAAGTCACTTTTTGAGTAGCACTGTTCACAAAGAACTTTGCATACAGGATTAATCATATTATAATTTGTATCCGCCGTGCATTTTAAAAACTCATTCATGCTTCCATTCAGGTGTGTAATAATTGAGGGCTCACTTCCTTCACTGGTTTATTTTGTTTTTCATCAAGTAGTTTTTTTCTTCCTCCCACTTTCTTCTGTTTGCTTCCTTTTGTGTTCCTATCTCTCTCTCTCTCTCTCTCTCTCTCTCTCTCTCTCTCTCTCTCTGTCTCTCTCTTCATCTCATTTTTTCGTCACCACTTTTTGAGTTAAAACAATACTTCCTATCTATTCTACATACATTCATATAAAAACAGTATATTTCACATTACATTTTTCAGTTTGTGCTTATTTTTAAGCTATCAAGTTTATTTAATTCTCTAATTATGTTCACATGATGAACAATGAAAAATTATGATGAAACATGATGAAAAATTATGTTTTTTTTTTGTTTTGTATGGTTTTACATTGTTTTAATTTAATCTAAGTTTTTCATAAATGTTTTTTTAGAGTGAAAATTGTGTGAGTCAATATTTTAAAGAAACATAACCTAAATTTGGACATTTAAAGCTAAACTGGAATAGAAGATGTTCTGAGCGAATGCCTGTATTTTCGTTCCTCTTATTTTACAATTGTAATCAAATAAATAAATAAATAAGTTGAAATTGTGTAAATTGTGTTATGGAGGCAATATTTGGGTTTTACCTGTTTGCCTCCACATATTCCGTTGAAAAATTAAATAACAATAATGGTTTGAATCTTTCGAAAAATAGAGTGATATTATCTTATTGTAATCTTATACTGTATGCATATTCCCACATGCTTCCTAATCTTTACTGATAACTTACTCTAAAATTGGTCCATTCTATGGTATCATCCATTTCGATTATCAAACGAAGAATTAAAAATTATCAACAGTAATGAGCAAATTTATGATCTTACCTTCAAAATCATCTCATAGAAACTTAATAAAACGTTCGCATTTTATACTATAGGAGTTCATTCACTTCAAAACGTAGCGAATGCACACTTGAAATTTATTTTCAAGGTCAACTTTAATTCACAAGATTCAAATTCAAATAAGGCTACAGAATTGAAAATTATCAACAATAATGAGCAAATTTATGATCTTACCTTCAATCACAGACTACTCCAGAAGCTTCCAGACTATGTTTTGCATAATCCAATCAGATCACAACTGAGCAACCTCACATTTAACTACAAAAATTGAAAATTTCAACGAAAAATCAACTTATTGATATGAATTAACTACCCACAACACACGTGAAACTCTGTTATCAGTTGACTATTCATAAAAAATCAATGGAACACTTCTAGAAGAATCAACTTCAATCACACCACTACATTTTGCTACAAAACTGTCAGAAAACTTTGTTTTTCTTCACAAGTATTAAGTTGTCTTATCTCTATTACGTATTGAAAACTTATCACGGTGCTCATCAAAAAATATTATAACGTTTCAACACTTATTTTCTCCAAAATAATTTTCACCATTCTACCATTACTATTCTATTGTAAACTGTAATTATACACTCACTGTTTCTCAACACTAAATTCACGATTACAATCTAATCAAACTGTAGTAATCAATTTTGATATTTTATAAGCTATTCAATTCAGAAAAGTTTCAAAATACTGTATTGAAATTGGGGGTTTAACATCACTTCACTTATTAGATATCAAAACACGTATTTTCAACCAAAAAAACGTATACTATTACTAAACTTCCCGATTAACTTGACAAACGTATCTATTCTATACGTTAATCTTTAATTCAAACAATAATAATCTATCGAAAACAGTTTTGCAGTATTAAAATCTGTGTTTTCTACACGGTTTAGTTATTAGACGACGTATTTTCAACCCAAAAAGCGTATACTATTACTAAATTTCCCGATTCACTCAACAAATTTATCAATTTAACACGATAATCATTAAATCGAAACAATCATAATCCATCCAAAACAGTTTTGCAGCATTAAAATCTGTGTTTTCCACATGGTTTAGTTATAAGAACACGTATTTTCAATAAAAAAGACGTACACAAACTACTGGAATCTACACAAGCTATTCTTTCCCATTCACTTATACCAATAAGTATAAGTATTATTACCACTTTTCACCGATAACACTACGAACCGAAATCCTTGATAACACTTTAAGGTACGATAAGGACCTTGTATCCTGCGCAAAGGACAAACAGGATGTGAAGGAAGCCGGCAGGATGGGTGCTTCCTTTCGATCTTACCGCGGGCGAGGATGGATTACTACTGACTGAACTACCCAACTCAGCACCAAGTCCCAACAACCTTGCTGCTACACTCCCTGCAGGTATCGTCTGTCCCAGCGAAGAAGACATTCTGGCAAGATGGAAGAATGACTCCAGCTCGGTCAGTATTGGGCGAAAAATTATGAATTTGGTGTTGAATTGTAGATCAAAATCTTTTCTACAATTTGAGACCAAATTTATAATTTTTAAATCAATATTGATTACGCTGGAGTGATTTTCCCATCTTGCCAGAATGTCTTCTTTGCTTGGACAGACTTCAAGATGGTACGGGTTGCCTATTGGGAAAAAGGCGGGCGTTGAATAGGCGTTCTTTAGCAAAATTAGCAAATAAGTTTAGCTCTATTCAAGAGTAGATTGTCTTTGTGTTCAGTGACTAGTTTCAGTTTAAATTGATTTGTTTACGTTGATATTTATATTCAATATTGGTGAATGTAGCCTATCACGTGGATTAATATTCACTTTGATTTTCAATGTAGATTCTATATTGATATATTTACTTTGATATTCAATGTAGATTCTAAATTGATACGTTTACTCTGATACTCAATGTAGATTCAAGTAGATTGATATATTTACTACTATATTCAATGTGAGTCCTAGATTGATACATTTACCTTGATATTCAATATACATTCTAGATTGGTATAGTATTCAATGAAGATTGATTTTTCTTATTGTTTTGTTGATTCATGTGGATTAATAGATCAATATTGTTGTTATTGTTATGAGGGTCTAGATCTATTCTAGGGTCTGTTCTAGATTATATCTTGCTTCTATGTAGTTTGATTGATATGTCAATATAATATGATAGCTTCAAATAGTACTTTCTTTATTAATGTTAGTGAGAAATTTTGTTAGTCAGACAATTTTTATGGTAAAAAAATTTTAAAATGGTCCCACTGAGCCTGGAGAGGGCTTTAGCACGTTCATTATAACTCAATGCACATGAAATCGAATTAGTTTGAGGAACTTAGAAGAGTCATTGTTACAAATATTCTGATATTGGATACTTAACTTATACGAATGAAATTCTTATTCGCACAATATTGAGCTCAATATCTTTTAATTTTGGTCAAAAAACAAAATGTTATGCTTTTGTTACAATAACATAAAACCCTTAATCCTTGATGTATTGTTCAGTATTAGTTTTATCATAGAAAAGAAGAAATGAATTGAATTGAATATTTTAAGGCATTACATATTGACAGGAAAACTTGATCATGTTTTTGAAGCGGAAAATCTCCACCCGATGGTTAAGCTAAAACAAAGACCAACTAAAAATTCGTTCTAAATTCCCTATTCTTTTCCGAAATAGGTACAAACTCCATTCATGTACCTTGATTAGCATTAGTCTAGTAACTTACTGCATAATAAAATAGTTGAAACAAGATCTCGTACTCTGATCGCAATGAAGGTCATACCTTGTTGAACGTTGAAATGCAACCGAACCAAAATATAAAGGAGAAACAAAAAAATATATAAAAGAACAAGAGAATGAATAAGAATGAGAAGTACCCGCTACGCTTCAAGGATTCTACACCAACTTGAGATTCACTGTTCACTGCTTTTCAAACACCTGTTCTTGTTAAACCTTCCCTCCCCCCTCCAACAACAATATTCAGTGAATGTTTTGTTTGAGAAAATCAGTGAGTATGTTAAGCATAATACCACTGTAGTAGTATAGTCTGTCCAAGCAAAGAAGACATTCTGGCAGGATGGGGAAATGACTCCAGCTTGATCAATATTGATTCAAAAATTATAAATTTGGTCTCAAATTGTAGGAAACATTCTGTTCTACATTTTGAGACAAAGTTTCTAATATTTGAACCAATATTGACAGTGATGGAGTCATTCTCCCATCTTGTCAGAATGTCTTCTTTGCTTGTACAGACTAGATGTTATGAACCGTGCAGATTGTGTCTATTGAGTATTTTTTAGGCGGTTTTTGTGTTCAAGTTGATTTTTCTATAAATTTTGTTATTTATAGTACAAAATATAAACTACAATCACATTGTAGTCAATTGATTAACAAACTACATAATGTAATAGGTTTGAAGCTTCAACTTTGGCCTAGAGTGCCAAATTTTGAGGGGCGTAGGCGAGGACAGATTTTAAAAATATTTCCAATATTTGTGCTCTTTCTAGTATACAGCGACCAAGTAGCGTCTTTTCAGTCCTAGATAAGAAACCACTCTTCCTATTTGTGAATTATTGTTATGTATTCCATTGTATTGTGATATATTCCAATGTATTTTGATGTATTGTAACGTTTTCCAAGATTGTAATGTATTCTAATACATTGGAACGTATTTCAATGTATCCCAATGTATTGTAAAGTACATGCTAAAACATATTCCAAATTCTCATTTTCTGTAATGGTTTCTTACGTATTGAAATCTATTCCAATGTATTGGAAGGTATTTCAATTAGGATTTGAAACTATATTACAAGCAAATGGCAGCAATTTTCACTTGCCAAAAATATTTGAAATAGTTTCGAATTCAGCCAGCAGATGGCAGTAGCAATAGGGTGATTTGCTTTGACTATCAGACACGCCTCCAAGCTCCGCCTACGACGGCTCTGATTGGCCGACGACATCGGTTTGAAAAGTTCACAAATTCGACCAGTAGATGGCAGCAGTTGTCGGGTGATGTTTCAGCAGGTTTGAGTTAGACACACCTTCATGCTCCGCCTGCTCTTTTCTGAATGGTTGACATTGTTTTGTGAGTTCTGCCTTAGAAAATGGCTGCTAGCGAGAAAATGGTGGATGATGGATCATTCGTACAAGATAAGTCAATTTACTTTACACTGCCTTACGCTTCACGTTAATATGGTCTATTATTTATTCAAGTTAGTACTCTGAAGGTCTGAAGGATTTATTTACACAATTTACTTTCAGTGTCACTAAGGCCAGTGCTAGACTCTTATAATTTTATGCTGTACCGTATGAAATGAGATGTATGTATGTCTGGCTCAACAGCCCATGAAGGGCCTAGGCCTACCAGTTGGTTGCCAGTTTCAAATTCACAGTACCATGAAATGAGATGAAAATATGAATTCGCAATCACATTTATTTTTTATTATCTCACTCCACTTAGATAACTTACACTCCTTATTCATTTTGCAGAGCATCGAATTAAAATTTTGTATAAATTTTTCATTCATTACTTCACCGTTTTATTGTATTTTTACTAGAAGTTTCTATTTTGTGAAATTTATAGGATAATTTTGTTTTACTCATTTATTACAATTAGAATTAGTTTTACAATGTAGAATCTAAGCCGAATTTTGTTATCTATTTGAATAAAGTAATCTAATCTAATCCATACGATGAACACCATAATGAAGAACTCGAACTATTTATTATCTAATACCGTCCTAATGCGCTTATCGTTTTTCAACAATAAGAATCATTCAAAAAACTACAAAAACTCAGTAGATATATTAGTTTCAATCAAACAATACAATTGATAAAATTCATCAAATCGATAAAAATTAATGTGTGATAAAAATTGATATAGGCCTAGATAGAATTAATAAAAATTAAATAATATGTTGTTAGAACACTAGACTTCTTACATTCAATGGAGTGAAAATAATATTATCATCTTCAACATAGCGGATATGATGATCCCTATACTTGGAGAACTTTTGCAACCCTTATTTTTGAAAAGTCCTTTCGGCATCTTCCCACACATCAGCTATTGCAGGTGTATCCCTTCAGCCCTTACTTGAGATCCTAGCTCCCATATGTGTCCCATTTCCTTCTTTTAATCCCTTAGAAGGGAAGTGATAATATGTCCTTAACCTATAAACTGAAACTTGAGGTTTATTCTCACGGGAAAATTGTACAATTACAAATTTTTCTAACATTTTTCACACTTAATTTTGAGGAACCCTTAAGTTTACTACAGTTTACTAAATTTCCTATACTTATCATAGAAAATGTCAGCTGTTCATCAAAATTTGAGGGTCCCTCAACTTTGAGTTTGCTTGAAAAACCGGGCATAAAAAACATTGAAATTACCAAGGAGGTTCCTCCTTGGAAATTACATTAGTTGGACATTTTCACATCTAAATTGATTTTAAATAGACATTTTTTCACCAATTGATTTGAATTCCCATTAAGATACCAAATTGAATCGGATATTTGACACAATGGATACGATACGTTTCAACAATGATACAACACCATGCAATTTACTTGCTATCTTCTTGAATGCATTTTCTTACATAGCTGCAATTTCAAAAATTCAGGTGATTTCGTCTGCTCCTTATGCGCTCCAACAGCTAATGTTGTTATGTCATTGTCAAGTGGAATTGTCATTCAGCTTTGCCTAGATGATGATTTTGAAATCAAAGAGACAATAGATGCTTTACATCAGATGTTAGTAGGTTACATTACTTACAAGAGACAGACGAAATCGCCTAACTTTTTGTCGTCAGCTACACAAATAAGAATGAAATAACTGTGGATATACAACATACAGCAAACACTGTCAGCACTTCAAAACTATATAGACTGTATTGTAAAGTCCTTATATTCAAATTCAATCTTGATACGTTTTATAGGTAACTTACTCTTACTGTTTATAAAGAGTACAAACTTTTTAAACTGCTTTTTCAATGTGGGCATATATACTGTAGTACCAGGTATCATGTTACGGAGAGAGAGTAAGAAAGAGAGTACAGTAGATGCAAGAGAGAGTGAGAGAGGAGAGAGAGGAGTATAATATGCGATCCAGTCCGAAATTCATCCGACACAAGGAAGGCACGGATCTCACGCTCGATTTTTATTTTTTCTCTTTCTTTTTCAATAATAATTCCTCCTTACACGGTTACACCACTGTCTTGCACACACCCGTCTCTCTCACTCCTTTCTACACAAACTTCATTCCATCACACACTTCTTTCTTCTTCCTCCTCTTCTTCTTCTTCTCCTCCTTCATCTGAGTAGACAACAAACTTCCGTCACCCGCCAAAATGCATCAAAGCTATGCCAATCTTCATTCTTCTTCTCAAGGTATAGTCTGTCCAAGCAAAGAAGATATTTTGGCAAGATGGGAAAATTACTCCAGCTCGGTCAATACTGGTTCAAAAATTATAAATTTGGTCTCAAATTCTAGAACTAAATGTTTCCTACAAGTTGACACCAAATTTATAATTTTTGAACCGATATTGACCGAGCTGGAGTTGATTTCCCATCTTGCCAGAATGTCTTCTCTGCTTGGACAGACTATACCATTCCGCTCACTCACTCTCTCTCAAACACACACTCACACACTTCTATGCCTTCTTTTCTATCATTCTGTCTTTGTCATCTGCTCTTTTGGGGCTTCTTGTTCTTTCCTTCTCCCCCTGTGTCCTATATGCGTATAATATTCTCTTCAATCTCACAGTCTCATATCACTATTATATACGATGGTCATGAGATCATACTCGTTTATAGTCTGTCCAAGCAAAGAAGAACCTCTGAAAAGATGGGAAAATGACTCCAGCTTTGTCAATATTTTTTCAAGAATCATAAATGTGGTCTTAATAATAGATCAAATTGTTCCCTAGTATTTGAGATCAAACTGATAATTTTTCAACCAATATTAACAAAGCTTGAGTCATTTTCTCATCTTGCCAGAGGGTCTTCTTTGCTTGGACAGTATATGCTGTGGAAGGCTATACTAGTAATATTATTACTATATTGTGCCAAGTAAGTCTATCTTTATTGCAGGGTTAATGCTCCACATAGAATGCCTTCTTTACTTGATATTATTATGATGCTGTTGTATGTATCACGTGTTCAATTCGTGAGGAAAGTCACAAAAATACCAACTAAAATTCCTTGCTTTGTTTGATTTTTTGCTCAAAAATCTTGAAATTTTTTTCAAAAATTTATTCATTCCTTTTACAATATTACAAAGATCATCAAATTGACTTGTTCAATGTAAATACCAAAAATTAAAGTAGGCCTACAAGCGAATTTAAAGCTCACAAGACTTGAGTCCGTGAATGTTTCCATATAGAAATTATAGTATTTATATAGTATATAGTATTTATATAGTTGGGCCAAGAGCAGAAGAGCCTTGCAATATGGCGGAGGGAAGTGAGAGTGTAACTACTTAAAAAAAATCACTTCAGCCAACCTACCGTTTTTACACTAATCATAATCATATTGATTTCACGAATGAAAATATTTTTTATTCATGTATTTGTTCAATTATTGACATATGACAGCACAAATCATAACATAATTATGAACTAGGACAGAAAAAATCGTCTGAGCCTGTACTATTTCTTCCTAAATTTGGTTATGTTAGAACAATTTTCCTTTCAACTACTAGCAGCACTGAATCTGAATGGCAGCCATGTTGCCAAAGGCTCTTCTGTTCTTGGCCGAACTATAATAATAATTGTTACTAAGCGGCCGAAATGATTTAATGATGAATAATATAGTTGAATTGTGGAAAGTTACTCGTATATTTGATAAAAGGATTTTTTTAATAATAGGCTATATGTTCCCCCTAAGAAAATATCAGAATTAATTATAATTAAAAAAATATTTGTAAAGTAGCCTACATTATGAAACTTCTCGTTGATGTAAAAACTACAGTAGCCTATTACCTAACAGGTATAGCTGGAGCAAAAACGTTATTTGGTTTTATCTGCTCCTTGTACCCCCCAACAGCTGATATTGTCATTTAGCTACGCCTAGATGATGTAATTGAATTCAAGAGACAATAGATGCTTTACATCAGCTGTTAGTCAGTTACATCACGTACAAGAGGCAGACGAAGCCGCCTAACTTTTTGGTGTCAGCAATAAAAAACCTTATATGGACATTTTCACTTCAAGTATATTTCTTTACTGATTACTGTTACCTGAATTAATAGAACAAAGCCATTGAATTATTTCGAAAAATACAATTTTCAGGAGCCCTCAATCCTTAAGTAGCGGTAGAACCCTGCGAGTAGCGGTAGTCTAGGCATAATTATTATATTATTCTCTAATAGATGTAATTTCCTACTTCGTGTAACACATCTAAGATAGGGAATACGATATTATCAAAGTCTTGAGTTACCGTACCTCAAAAATGGAGTATAATCACCGAAAATAGAGATAGCCTAGGAGGGAACCTATAAATCAAGTTTTTGGGGGTTTGTAAAAAGAATCATCCCTTAGTTCAGTAATTACAGAGCAGTATTATTTATGGGGCGCCAACCAACCACCCAACCCATAGAAGAGTAGAATTTTGTGATAAACTCCACATTTTGTAAATTTGTGGGGAGACTATAGGGTTTGGTCATTTTGAGGAAATAAACTTTTTTCGATTCAGGTCTACTTTTCATCCAATGTTTTTTACTGATGAATGAAAATAACGCTTAAATTTTCATCATCACTGAAAGTTTAATTCACTCTAAAAAGTCCACATTTTGGATAACTGAGGGGAGACTATATGGTTATAAAAAATCAAAATATTGTAGAATGATAAAATACTTGATGAATAAATATGGTAATAATACGGTATATGATATTGTTATGGTATATGATAAATAAAACACAGATTCGATAAATAATATTATAATGAAACCATTAAAAATCCAGATATTTATTTACATGAATATTTCTTTATAGTTACATAATTGATATATACTTGTCTTTCATCAAAATAATTCGAAAATAAATAACTAAAACAATACTGCTCAATACTGATTATCATACAGCCTGACAAATACAATAGGTACAAATATATTTACAAAACATTACAATTAAATAACTAAATTAACGGATAAGACAACAGTTAATACCAAGAATACAATATTATTAAGGATTAACTAAAGTAGTTTTGGTGTGAATGATATCAGTAATATTTTAGAGTATTAAAATTATATTATACAAAATTATTATTACAACAGTATTACTATTTATAATATGAGAAAGTAATTGGAAAATTTGTTCTAGAACAATTTTCTAGAAATAAAATAAGTAGTTGAGCCACATAAACAAAGTTTTCAACTAATTGAAAATATCGTTAAATATCAAATTGTTCAATTCCTTATCAATTTTATTTAGAATGGGTTTAAATCCATGTTCAGTATAAAATCATTAATAAACAATATTGTATATTCCTTCCAACTATTGATCTATCAATTATCACTGTATCGAAATGAAATCAAACCTCCAGTCCGTCCAAGCAAAGAAGACATTCTTGCAAGATGCCAAAATGAATCTAGCTCGGTCAATAGTGGTTCAAAAATTATAAATTTTGTATCAAGTTGTAGGAAACATTCTTCTCTATAATTTGAGACCAAATGTATAATTTTCGAACCAATATTGGCCGAGCTGGAGTAATTTTCCCATCTTGAAAGAATGTCTTCTCTGCTTGGACAGACTATAAAAATACTCAATTTATTTCATCTTTGTTGGTCGATCGAATTGACTGCAAAAAAATTCCTACGATTATACATGATGTTCTAAACACATAAAATTAGGTCTAATTAATATTTATTTTAAAAACTACTGTATAGTTCTTGAATAGAAGGCTTATGACTGGTTTCATAAACAAATAACAAATGAAAACTGGCCATAAACCTCCCACTAGGCCATTCAACTACCTCTTGACTTGTAAAACATGAGTCAATTACAATTTACAATTAAAAACAATAGAATTCCTTTAAAAATTTAAATAGTAACCTAGTATTAATTAATTGAGCCACCCTATTACAGTACCTAGCTCAAGACATACTACAAATTAATATGAAAAATAATGTACAAAGATTAAAACTATAAATATAAAAAATGTAATTCACAATAAATGTGAATTAATTATTAATGAATAAATTGTATTAATTTCAATTTGAAAATAAATTTATGTTTGGATTAATATTAAATTGTTTATTAGTATGATTGGAAACTTTTGTTCAGTTTTTACGTTTCAAATAAACGTAAAGTATTCTATTGCAAGATTCACTTATCTAAAATATGGTAAAAATATGTTTGTTACATATTTAAAACAACAATTCATGTTTGTGATGCATTAGATAGTAATCAAACCAAAACCAGTTTCTCAATGGGTTCAAAAGAATTATCAATAGTGTTATACTCATAATCTCATTATAATGATTTACTATTATACAATTGATTTCATAAAAATTTCTACTAATTCAATTTTCCCTACCTGACAGTGACAATCACTGGCGGCTCGTGTCCACGAACCAAGTGAAGTGCTAGTATCTTTTACAGTACAGCACTTCACTTTTTTCATGGGCACGAGCCGCCACTGGTGACAATCACTCTTCACAAAATTTTCATAAAATAAATGGCGTTTTATAGAAAAATAAACAAACTCAAGTTCAATAAAAAAATCATGTAATACAGTATAATAAAAAGCTAAACTTGTATTTACAATATTTAGTGCAGATTTTCAAACTCAACAATTATGGCAGAACAACATACAGTGTAAATATATATAGATATATCTATTAGCTAAGGAATGTTCAATTCAATACAGATATCATTAGGTTTGTTGGGTAATGTATTCTATTTTTATATCAATAGTTTTAATAAGACAGTATTGCTTTCTTTACTTTCATTCAAGGCACTAATGGATGGAGTATTAGTGTAATAAATTAACAGATTACTATTACTAATTCAACAAATAGGATGCATAGCTTGAAAGAGTATCAACAAAATTCAATATCTTGAATTTAATTGATTCAAGCACTTTTAAATTTTAAATGAACCAGGATAAAGGCAAATTGAATTCAAACAATTATAGTTATATAAATTGTAATAGGATTTCTAAAAAAATCATGAAAGTTCCAATCTTCCAGTTGTTTAGTTGAAGTATTTCAGCTTGGAAATTGAACCAAAAAAACAAAATAGGTTTTTAATTTGATAAATTAATATCCATAATCTTAAAAATAATATAAACAAAAATGGAATGTAAGATTATAAGTTAATAATGGACATCAAAATCACCAACCAAGTTTTAAATGCATTATAGTATGGTTCGTAATAACATAAATTTCTTGGAAGTAACTTATGAGAAACAATCAACCTAGAAACTTAAAATAATCATTTCTAAGGGAAAAATTATTTGTTCTGAATTGGCTTTGAAAAAGGAATGTTTGGACATTAGTCTATGTTTTCAACCAATAAGTTATTGATTCTGTAAAATGAATAATTAAATAAATAAATAAAGAAATAAAATGTAACAAAGTAATTAGGCTAAGGTATAGTAAGGCTTCCAAGATATTCATTCATTTAAATGCTATATTTGGTGTTCAAACAACCAGCAATAATAATAGAATTCAATTACTAGATGTATTAAAAGTAATGACTTTTTTAAATGGGGAAACAGTTGTAAGTTACTTCCACCTCGCCTTTGAGCCATACTATGAAAACAAAGTGGACCTACTATTTTAAGGTGGATTCCGAACCACCAGTGTGATCAATGATCGAGATTTTTAGCTCGAGTGCAAAAATTGAAGAAATTATTTGTTTCGAATTCAATTATTAAAACAGATAAGTTTTCAACTATAAAATACTACTAAGACAATCTAAAGCTACCACTCATTCAATATCTTTGTTCTTTGAACACATTTGATACTGTATTCAAAAATATATTTTTACTGACATTACTAGCTGTATTAATGATTCAATATGTCTAAATAATTTTATATTTAATGAACATTATTTATAAATCACTCGTATTACTGTCCAAGGCCACTTTGTCAATTGGTTTGAAAGACAAAAACTTTCAAAAAAGTCTTTATAAAAATATGAGTCTAATTGTTCATTAGGCACTGAAATTTAAAAAGAAAATGAAAAATTGTAATTTTCATCGATTATTTTCTACAAATTCATATGAATTCACAAGTATTTTCAAGAATGTTTTAATCTATTCACAAAATTTCATAAATTTCAGCTCATGATGGACGATTGGCCTCAGTTTGCAACAATATAAAAAATAGATTGATTTCACAAGCGAGTATTTAACCCAATGTACTTGTAAATGTAAATGCTAAATACAAGAAAAAGATATAGGTTTATTTAGTTTTCATAAATATTTTTCATTGTATTATTTGGAGCGGCTAACGGTTATCATTATAGATACTTTGCATAGTTTTTTTTCACCCATATAAATTTCCAATATGACAAACACTATTTTACTAGATTTTCAAAAAGAATTCTAGTATTAACAAATAAGTTTCTCAACAAATTGTATAGTTAAAACTGCATAATGGAAACCTCCTTATTCATTAGTATACTTATTACTGTACTATTAATATCTTCTACAAATAATGAAAAAACGTAATATCTTCAATAGCAAAAGAATTAATCTATATCTAATGGGTAAATATTCCATGAAAACATAGATTTAAATTTGTTATCAACACATTACTGAGTTATCAATATTTTCCACGAATTATACATGAACATGAACCGAAATATCTTCAATAATGAAGGGATTAACAATCTATATCTCAAAGAAATATATTCTATGAAAACAAGAATTTCAAGACTGCTTTGGTTATTATCAAGAACTTAGATTCAGAAAATGCTAAGTCATGTCATTGGATTTAAACAGTTTTATTAAACCTTTACCTTTTTTTATAATTATTTTTAGTAATTGCAACAATAAATCATAATGATTATACATTGCTCATCTATGAATTTTATAGACCAGTTCAGCATAAAAACTTTAGGAGACCCAGAGAAAGGTACTCATGTAGGCCTCTCTCTCTTTGCATAACCTTGTTTGAGAACCTCAAAGGATGGATTCAAGAAGAGAAAACAAATCAATATTGACCTAGCTGCAGTCATTTTCTCATCTTGCCAGAATGTCGTTACCCATATGATAGCATTGAGAACATTTACAAATCATACATATTGACTTGGTTTTTCTATCTTCGAGCATAATTTTCAAAAAATATGAACATTAAACTTTTCCTAAAGAATTCTCTTGTGTTTCTACAATTTCTGTTGTATGTGGCTAAGGTCCTGTTCAATCTAGTAAAATTTATAGGTACGGCAAAAAATCGTGGTATCTGAAACTTCTTGATTCTTGTATCTTATTAACGAGCTTCCTATAGTCTGTCCAAGCAAAGAATAACCTGACAAGATAAGAGAATGACTCCAGCTCAGTCAATATTGGTTCAATAATGATAAATTCTGTCTCAAATTATAGAGCGAGATGTTTTCTACAATTTGAGACTAAATTTTTAATTTTTGAACCAATATTTACCTAGCTGAAGTCATTTTCCCATCTTTCCGGTGGAAAAATGTAAGGAATTCACCGGTGCAACGGACCAGCCCCCGAACATACCAAGCGTGGCTTCAGTGTGTCATCAGCATGGCGCATCAGTGTGTTAGCAGTTGCTGTGCCTTGATCCGCGCATGAGTGGCACTAGCAGTGCGGGCGGTCCCGCCTGTCTGAGGAACGGATGCTGGAGGAGTTCTTGGGCCGTCGCTCGCTGGCCAGGATCGCGAACAAGGAGACGCTCCAGGAAACCTTGCAGCCGGGGAGACACCTGATGAACAAATTGTGGAGATTGGACTTAAAGTATAATTTTTCATTTATAATAAGATTGTCACATGAAACCACATAGCAGAGCAAAACTATAGAATAGAATAGAACAGAATAGAATATAGGATGACTTCTTTATTTTAATAAAGTGGCGAAGTTTGGACAGTAATGTCCACTCTACCACTTAACCTGGCCACTTTCATCACTCTAGTGATGTATAAATAATAATTTTCATAATATATTAAAACAATGAATAGATGTATATGAACAGTTCTAGAACAAAAAAAGTATTTTTAGAATATATCAGGAGTAACGTTTTCATGAATTATTATGAAAGGCTACTATTCTAAATCGCTACTTAACTCAGATTTTCACTTGTGCTAGCTTTTGTATATTTTGCGATTTTTTCAATAGTTATTTCTGAGATTTGAGTAAGATTTAAACAATCGCCGCCATTCAAATTTTTCTTTAGAATACGACTCTCTTCAACTTCCATCAATAAAAAATACATATTTATGATTCCTTATCCAGTTATAACCCTTGATTACTCAAAAATGACGTGTATAGCAAATTTTCCAATTATCTCAATAACCGTTAAAGTGACAAACTTCAATCTGGTTTTATTGAATTTCTCAGCTAATTTAAGAACCTAAATGATGAACTCTAAAAAAATATATATTTTTTTAATTTCAATTTTTCGCCATCGTAACAATGCTCGGTAACAAAGCGTTCGTTTTTAGGGCATTGTCCCAGGAACTTTTTTGTCTACTTGGTGTAAGAAATCAGCCTGAGAAGTATTGCACATTCCTCCTGGAGCACTCTGTATAAGCACGTAGCTCTGTACAGCACAAATATGTATAAGTTATACTGTTATAAGTTAATCAGACCGTAATAGCATACCGTACTGTTATTATACTTTTGCAATAATTTGAAACCTGACTTTGAAACCATGACATGTATTTGATGATGGCAATAGAAACAATTTGATTTGATTTGTAGAAATAATGTGAATTTTGAATACGATATTGAATTTACAACAAGAAAAACTTGAAAACAATAAATCGTTTTTAAAATCGAACTCATTCCTCACCTTATGCGTGTTCTTCAGCTTGGGTGGCGGCATATCCCTGATCCTCCGCATGGCCTGCAGTGGCGGCTCGTTGAAGAAGGGCGGCTCCCCATCCACCATCTCAATTAGCATAATGCCCAGCGACCAGATGTCCACCTCGGGCCCGTAGGGCAGCCGCGATATCACTTCGGGTGACATCCAGTAGGGTGTGCCCACGAGGGACTTGCGCTTGGGCAGCTCCTGGGAGACCTGGGCGCAGAAGCCGAAGTCGGACAGTTTTACCTGTGGGGGGAGAAGAGGGGAATTATTGGGATGAACGGAGAAATCATCAGTATCATTATACAAAGAACAAAATGAAAATATTGAAACAATACTGGCTAATTTCTTGACTATTTGAATTGAATGATATTGGTATAAGTTGTAGGACCACATGTAAATATTGAAACAATCTGGCTGATTGCTTGGCTATTTGAATTGAATGATATTGATTTCCCCTGAGAAAAGAGGAAATTATTAGGATAGTAAGAAAAATCATCAGAATAATCAAACACGTGTATGGGACTGCAGCTTAGAATATTGAATAAATACTGAATACAGAATAAATAATGAAT
Source organism: Sogatella furcifera (assembly GCA_017141385.1). Classification (NCBI taxonomy): domain Eukaryota; kingdom Metazoa; phylum Arthropoda; class Insecta; order Hemiptera; family Delphacidae; genus Sogatella; species Sogatella furcifera. Next base: position 27,169,435 of record CM029556.1, read on the forward strand.
ACTGAAGCTGAGAATATTGCAACAATCACTCGGTAGGTGAAGTGCTATACAGTAAAAGATACGGGCACTTCACCTGTTTCGTGGGCACGAGCCGCCAGTGGAAACAATCTGGCTAATTGATTTCGATTGAATGATACTTGGGAAATTATATTAATTTATTTGATTACAATGACACAATAAAAGGAATGAAAAAACAGGCTTTTGCCCAAAACTATTCTATTCCAATTTAAATCAAAATGTAAAAAATCAGGTTAACTCATGTCCTTTTTCAATATTCACCCACACAATTTTCACTCTACAACACCATTATGAAAAAAATATCAATCCAAAAACCGATTCCCCCAGCTCGAGCTTGCTCTTTTGGGGAAGTAGTTCCTTATGTTTATTTGTAATTGTTATTGATTCATTTTATATTTCTGTTATATTTCTACATTGTGAATTATTGTAATGCTTTTCCAAGGAATAAAATAAATAAGTATCTCAAGTTGAAGTCTTCCAACTCGCGACCATTCTTTATTAGACATACATTCTGTTTCATTTTTGTTGGTTTAATACACAATTATTGCTCTATAACTCAATGATTCTCATTAATTTATTGACCTTTACTCGTATAGAGAAGAAAAACTGTTATATTACTAGATTCAGTATGTATTGCACTGCAAATAGCAACCTGAAAATTTTGTATGAATCATGTATCTTTGCTAAGACTTAGAAACTTGAAAAAATTCGCATAGGTACTGATCACAATTACTGGGAAAAGTGATCAAAAATCTCATTCAAATTTCAAAATCTCATCGAAACACAACATCCAACGCCAAATAGCAGGCCTGAGATACTACGTTATCACAATTGAGGAGTTCAAATGGGAAGCAATGAAAGTTAAGTGCCAAAAAGTAAATTTTTCAGGAGCGGCCAAAAACCGATATAATGGGAATTTGGCACTTTCATTGTTCTCCACTAAAATCAGCATCGCAATTACAGCGCTAGCGACATCTGTCGATCTTAATATTAACTAATAGGACATTCAAAGGCACATTCATGCCCGGGTTTTCCAAGCACATTCAAAGTTAGGGGACACTCAATATTTGATGAACAGCTGACATTTTCTATGATAAGTATAGGAAATGCAGTAAAGTGTAGTAAACTTGAGTGCTTGGAAAAACCGGGCATCAGTCTTTTCCAACTTATAAAGCTCGGCTCATGCATAATTTTCCACCAAAAATATCATTTTTCACAATTTTGGCACTTACATAGTTTTGCATTTGAACTCCTCAATTGTATTTTCATTTAATATGGATAACTACCACAATATCACTCTCACAACCACTCAAAAAGGAAAAGTGATCAGTCCATTCCCAAGTTTTTTGTAATTTTTTTTCACAGAGGAATTTCATTCATTTTCCCCCATTAAATCATCATTTGGCATAATTTTCAAGCAGCACTCACCCTGCCATCAGCAGCCAACAGTATCGAATCACTCTTGATATCCCTGTGTATAACACCTTGCGAGTGCAGATATGCCAGCGCTTTCAAGCACTGCTTGCACACGGTGGCAATCTGCTCCTCGTCCATGCGCGCGTGCGTGACTATGTCGGTGAGTGCGCCGCCCTCGAGGAACTCCATCACCACCCACAGCTCGTCGCCCACCAGGAAGCTCTCGTACATCTCGACGATGTTCGGGTGGTGGTAGTCGCGCATTATCACCACCTACCGAAAAAGATTAAAATTTAGAATTGAAAAACTAATAGTTGTTTAATAATAATAATAATAATAATTGGGTTGTGGTATAGTTTGTCCAAGCAAAGAAGACATTCTGGCAAGTTGGGGAAATCAAATCACTCCAGCTCGGTCAATATTGGTTCAAGAATGATAAATTTGGTCTCAAATTGTGGGGCAGAATGTTTTCTACAATTAGAGACCAAATTCATAATTTTTGAACCAATATTTACCGAGCTGGAGTCATTTTCCCATCTTGCCAGAATATCTTCTCTGCTCGACCAGACCACTACAGTCAGTTTCACTAGAGCAGAATGTTTTCTACAATTAGAGACCAGATTCATGATTTTTAAACTAATATTGACCGAGCTGGAGACATTCTCCCATCTTTCCAGAGGGTCTTCTTTGCTCGGACATGGACTATAGCAATGGTCCAGCTATACTACCTAATGATTCTGTGGACTAGGACAAACAAACTCACGTGTGGTCATAACCATCTTTCATTAAATAGAATGATAGAAGGTTATGGTGTGGTTGCTGAAATTTGGCAAATCCCAAATCAAAGTCAGGCATCTTATCCACTGTTGTTATCAACCAACATCAACTAAATTAACTTTTTTAAAAAACTATAACTCACGTTTCCATTTGTGGAAATGAAGTGGTGAAGTGGAACAACCCTTGTGTCTCTCCACTATTAAAAGCCATACGCTAAATGAATAAATTAAAAACCTGAATCATTTGTCTGCTGCAGTGTGGATGGGGCATTTAAAAAATTGTTCACCTTAGTCCACTAAATTATTGAGTATAAAGTAAAGGTTCATAGGTTCAAGATGGAAACGTGTATCCTACCTCGTTGAACAGCAACTCCCTGCGCTGCTGTTTCCTCAAATCCATCTTCTTGACGGCCACCTTGCGTCCCGTGCTGCGTTCCGTGGCAATGCACACCGTTCCCGTCGATCCCTCTCCAATTTTCATGAAGTTGTCCAGGTTCTCCCTCGGGTCGCCCGGACTTACCACCATTTGCAGAGCGGCACGGAACTGCAACACACAGATTTATTTTGATTTGAAATAACTCAAATAGGAGCTTTCACACTAATTTGTTATCATTTAGCTAAACACAGATGATGTTTTTGAAATACAATAGATGCTCTACATCAACTGTTGATAGGTTACATGACGTACAAGAGACAGACGAAACCGCCTAGTTTTATGGCGTCAACAATAAACAATTATAGGATAATTAATAAGTTGATCAAGACTTATTGGAATTTTTTTCTTTTGATTTGGCATCAACACTCCCAACTTTTTGTAGTTTGATTTATTTTCAGTCAGTGTTGAGTATCACATCTCAAACGCTTGAATCTATACGGAGCTGAGTTCATGTTTCCAACTGATCACTATTTCCCAATACTAGTATTGAAATTGGGAAGCGAGCCATGCTCTTTTTATCATTAAAATATCGTATATATAGGAGCTTGCTCTTTTGGGAAAGTAGTTCCTGATGTTTATTTGTATTTGTTATTGATTCATTTTGCTGTTATATTTCTACAATGTGAATTATTGTAATGCTTTTTCAAGGAATGAAATAAATAATATAGCTTTCTATTGGGCAGTTTTGCCTGCTCCCTCTGTGCTTCAACAGCTGATGTTGTTGATTGGATTTGTCATTTAGCTACGCTTGGATAAAGTTTTTGAAATCAAAAGAGACAATAGATGCTTAGTTAGTTGTTAGTCAGTAAATAGTAGGTTAAATCACGTAGAAGAGACTAACGTTACCGCCTCACTTTTGGAGTCAGCTATACTTATATTTTATAAGTATATAATATAAGTTATGTATATGTAAAATATACATATAATATATGTATTATATTATGTTTGTGTAGAATAATTCAATACTTGTTCAAATATGATTGCATCACTTTTCCAAACTCAATTCAAATCTTACCATGCAGCATTGTGCAGTGTTGCCAGATGTTTGAGTGAGAGATTATAATTAGATTAGATTTCTTTATTCATTTAGATAGCAACAAAATATTTACGCTTAGTTTCTAGATTACAAGAGTTGTTATTAAATCTATAATTTTTACAAGTTACGCACTAATTTCGATATTTTACACTACAATTTTTACAGGTTGTTATATAATTCAATGTATTCAACGATAGAGGTTACATATGAATGCAAAATCATAGAAAAATTATCCAAACAATATGCTTCTTGCTTGCAATCTTACTTGTTGTGGCATTGAAATATCTAAATGGAAAGGCGAAGTTTGGACACAAAAATGTCCATTCTTGGGAAAGGATAAGTATATCCCTTCCATTAACACTTGGCCTCCAGAGAGAGAGAGAGAGATAGATAGATAGATAGATAGATAGATAGATAAATTGCCTTTATTAAGGGCGAAGTTAAGACTCTTGGTCCTCTCTACCACTCAACCCTTTACATTATGTACAATAAATATATACAATCATTTTAGTTTAAAACAAACAAGTACATTCCTCATAAAAAGAATCACGAATAATCGAAACTAAATACAATTAAAAAAAAAAAAAAAAAAAATTACTTTTATTCCATTACAGATATTCTAAGAAAAATATTTCTTTGTGCTCAAAATAAGCATCCACTCACACATGCACACAAGCCAAATAAAATGGCCAATAATTTTAGATAAATTATTCAATTTTAAATAAATAAATTCTTTGCATTAACTGAAATCGAGAAAGCAAAAATTGAAAAGTATAATGCTACCAGAAAAGCATGCTCAAGAACATACCTCCCATTAACACTCAACCATGAAAGAGAGAGAGAGAGAGATTCAGATTCATTTACTTCATTTATGTAAATTACAAAAATACACCGGCTCAAATCCTTTATTATGTAAATTAGAAATGATACTAATTACATCGCTCGTTTTAATAACTGAGTATTGACTATATGAGAACTTACGAGAATGATTCAAATGTAGGATTTAATAATTATGTTAACGGTACTATTACTGATGCTGTAATTACAAAAAAAGGCGGAGTTTGGACATATAAGTGTCCATTTTTGGAGAGGAATGCTCAAGAACATACCTCCCATTAACACTCAACCATGAAAGAGAGAGAGAGAGAGAGAGAGAGAGAGAGAGAGAGAGAGAGAGAGCGCGAAGGAGAATTTGATGTCATCACTGAGCTGATAAACTGCAACAGTATCTATTTAAAAAGAGCCCTAGTCCACCCTTTTTATAGAGCCCTAGTATCTATCAATCCATCTATTTAATTCTCATACGAAAATGCATTGCCATAAGACTGCATTGTGAAGCAAGGTAAGGTTTGAATTGAGCATAGCTGACCTGTTCGTGTGTTATCCTCTGCTGCTCGTGGTGCTGTTTGGTACCAGCTGCAGCTATCTGCTGCTGCTGTTGGGCTGCAGTCGCGTTGCCGTTGACTGCAGCAGCTGCAGGACTGCTGCTGTTCTGGTTCTGGTTTTTGTTGATCTGGTTTTGGTTTTGGTCGGGTAGCCTGGCCAGCGGCGTTTCTACCCCTATCTGCAATTCAACACAAAATTATAGATTTATTCAATTAAACTATCAAATTTACTTCCTTATCTGGTTAAAGTGTCAAGTAAAATGAGAAAATAAATTCATAATTAACAATGGAGAGACCTTTAAGGGTAGGTTCCACCTCGCCAATGTGTACTTGGCCAAATACTGGTCACCAATCCAATACCAGTCCACCATAACTTAGGTGCGTTATGAGCACTAGAAGAGATGTGAGATATATGAAAGCACTTTTATTACGATAGTCTAAAACTCATTATAATGATCTTATTGTGATCATTTTCAAAGTAAACAAAACCTTGTTGAGATATTCTAATACTATTACCTATACTATATACTATACTATAAATATACTAATACCTATTGAGATATTCATAATCATAATACTACAAGACAGTGAGGTGTGAGGTTATTATAACCCTTTTATTACAATAGGCTAAAAATACGTATTATTATGGTACTTTATAGTGATATTTTCAAAGTAAACCATACCTAATTGTGGTACTTATAATACCACAAGACTGTGAGATGTGAGATATTCATAGCACTCTTATTACAACAGGCTAAATACGTATAATCATGATACTATATAGTGATCTTTTCAGAGTAAACAAGACTATGAGATGTAAGGTATTCATAGCACTTCTATTCAAAGTGAAAAGTGTAATATAAACTTTCATTCATCATGTACACATCATCATTCACTCACTCATCATCATCACCTTTGCTTAAAATACTTGCTATCAAGTCGCAATTGTGACAGTGAATAATAAATCAAAAATAGAATTATCTGAATACACCTCATTATGATACTTTTTTTGTGATCATTCTCAAAGTAAGCCATACCTTATTGAGGTTCTGAGGTGTTGGCTGGCCGTGAGGCGGCCTGAGGTGAGGTGGCGGCTGCTGTGAGGTGGGCGTGAGGGGCGCTGACGAGGCCTGCTGTGAGTGAGGGGGACGGTAGCCGCCCACCGCGTACCCTGCGGGCACCTCCATGCTGCCGCCTTGCATCTGAAAGCCAGAAAACCATAGATTAACTTACAATACTTGAATTTATCGGATAACCATATTTTCAGCCTACTTGATATGAATGAATTCATCACCGCATGCTCTATGTTCTTAGAATAACAATATTATCACTATACACTTTTCACTTTTGACGTGTCTTTGTGGTTCTTGTAAACCACATCAACTAAAATACCCTAAACACTTACTATACTAAATACCCTATACAATTTCACTGGAGACAAAAGAAACAAACTTTTTGCGTCTATGTGCGAGTAAGTAAGGGGTGGCTACCTTAGTATTGACTACCTGAAACTAGGTGCTTTATCATTCTTTTTCATTAATCAACTCGAAAATTTCCCAAACTAAAGTTAAATGCTCTCAAAATATTTAATAAATAAGAAATAGAATGAGTCCATTTCCGATGTGGCGGCGACCAATGGGCGTTGTGAAGGTCTTGTATCAACGAGCTTCCTTCCTATTATATTGGTTCAAATTGTAGACAACATTTTGTTCTACAATTTATGATCAAATTTATAATTTTTGAACCAATATTGACAGAGCTGCAGTCATTCCCTCATCTAACAAGAACATCTTCGATCGATCATACTAACTTACGGTATACCCTTCTAGTATTTAGACAAAAAGAAAACAAGAGGAAAATAATTTATCATCCACACTTTCAATGTATCTTTCAGTGAATTCAATTTAATCAAGTCCCAACCCACCTGAGGAGCATTGCCATTGGTGGCATGATGGTTATGGTGGTAGGGGGGTCCCGGTGCCCCCCTATAGTCCACCCCCGTGCTGGAGTCACCACCCTGCGAGTGCGAGGAGGGGGAAGATCTCCTCACCACCCCTCCTCCTCCACTTCCGTCGCCTGGGTGGTGGTTGTTGATATTTGGAGGACCGCCTGGCCATTCGGGGCTTTGTTTTACCTTAAAAAGTTAAGATAAATGAATAAAATATTGTTCTAAAAATGCATGAATTGATAACATGATAAGCTTGATATTATGACTCTGAAACCAAATAGCTGACGCCAAATGTTTCATCTGCTCATTGTGCTCTAGAACAGCTGATGATGTCAATAGTTTCACAAGTGCTTGAAATGATACTTGATAAGCTATAGTCTATCCAAGCAAAGAAGACCCTTTGGCAAGATTTGAAAATGACTCAAACTCGGTCAATATTAGTTCAAAAATTATCAAATCAATATTAAATTGTAGGAAACAATTTGTTCTACTCTTACTATGAAGACCACATTTATTTGCTTGGTCAGAATGAATACGCGTTAATAAAATGCCACAGAAACTATAGCTGACGTCATCAAGTTAGACGGTTTCCTCTGCTTGTGCACTCTGAAGTTAATGTTGTTAGAGTTATCAGATGTGTTATCAGAGTTGTAGAGCTATGCCTAGATGTTTTTTTTTTAAACAACAATAATAGATGCTTCACAAATCCTATATTTCCATCGTCAGCTATAATAGACTATCGAGCAAGTAATTTTATATATTCCATTCTATTTTATTTTAGGATAGAGTTCAATTGATATTTGTTGTAACTTCAGGAACCATGCCGTTTCACAATTTTCTTCAGGGTTCCTTTGGCTGAAGATTTTTGGAGGCCCTTTTGGTCGTTGGTAAGCAGCGAGTAGTCCCAAGGCAAAGTCCCGTCCTTCACATGAATCAGAGGAAATTTATATATAAAAGCCTTTGGTGGAAACAGAAATTTGAAGAAATTCCAATTTTATCTGATGCCTGCCCCAATGTGTGAACAAATTCATAAGAACATGTGGTTTCCTCTGTAAATGTACGCATTTAGGGAAAGCACCCCTCCTCTAGGCAGAGAAGCCAAGTTCAACTCGTTTACCCATATAAACTATTAGGTCTAATGATTTATTCATCAGAAAAAACAATACAACTGTGTAAACTTGTAACTTTAAACTGTACAAACAATACTATTAAAATCCTTACAACTAGGTAAAAGAACTAGATCAATTTCACAAATACTCACATAAGGCGAACTATTCCTATTATTCGGATAATGCGGCAATTGCAGCACATGATCTTCGGGCACAGCGGGCGGTATGTTCGCATTGTTGGCACGCAAATCACCTCTGCGCAGGCGCGGTGGACTGCTCGAACGCAGGCTGTTGCTGCGCGCCACATGCGACGTCTTGGGCAGGCCGGGGTGGGCCACAACCTCGCCCGCCCCTCCCGGGGGGCCACCGACGCCCCCACCCCCCTTCAGCAAGGGCAAGGGTTTCTGGTCGCCGCGGACTATTGTCTGTGGAAAGGGGAGAGACACAATTGTATTCACACAGGACAAATTCATTAACACAGTAAAATCTTAAGAGTAATCTAATAGGTAGGTATCATTATTAATGGAAGACCTTCCGGTTTTTCACTGAGCTGGGCCATATTCATGTAAAGTGCTGTACACGGGGACAGTAGTGTCGGCCAGTTGAATATATGTAGCCAACCACAGCCTTTGTCTTGTCATTGAGTCAAACAACAACAGCTGTGATTGGCTACAGATATTCAACTGGCCGACACTACTGTCCCCGTGTACAGCATTCTTAACCTTGAAGTAAGGCGCACATTGGAACAGAGGGACGGAGGAAAAATCCTTCCCAGGTGATTAAATGTGGCAATGCACACAGATATCGTTCTGTGACACTGTGCGTCAGTGTGCATACATCCGTCTGTTGCAATGTGGTCCTTACTCAAGTGTTTGTGAATAAATTACTAAATTTAAATAGCCAGTTCAATAAATATTTCTTTAATTTTTTTATATTGATGTTCACCCTTCAACTGGCAACCGAGGTACCGGGTTCGATTCCCGGTCCAGGCACAGTTTTTGAACGGTTTCATTCAATGGATTTCGCCTACTATTTGGTACATTGGAGAATATTTGCAGTTACAGAATACTTTGTCTATTTATATAGCAATAAATTGAGATTCGAATCAATTATCATCATAATTTTCCAGCAGTTGGTGTTCTACAATATCTAATAATACTTTCAGTTTTGATTTGATTTTGACGTAGAAATTGTGAAATGAATAAATAAAATTGAATTGGACTATATTTCAGTCTTAGGCGGGTATTATACGATAATAGTTCTATGACATATTTCTATTATTAAACGTCTGTGATGATGAAATATTACCGTGTAATGAACCAAATATTATGAATGATCATATTCTATGTCATATGTTCTCCTATAGAGAACATATTATTATAATATCTTTGATAATAGATGTATGACATAGAACTATTATCTTAATAACTTACCTTGAGATCGAGTATTTCAGTGGGCGTAATCTCGGAGGGATCGACCAGAGGCAGGGGTCGATTGGTGCTCTTTAGTATCTGGTTGTTGCCGACTATGCTGGCCCATTGCAGAGGGAGACCGACGTACTTGCCCTCTCGCTTATCGAAGCCTGTGTGCACCCTATGCTCGAAGTTGGTTGGTGGAGAGATCTGGGGCTTCTTCTTTTTCTTCGAGAACATTCTGTGGAAAGGAGAGAATGGAGTTGATCAACGTGGCCCATAAATGAGAAGAACAATTGAAAAATTATTATTTTGTTTGACAAAATTCTGCACAAAGGAGAAAGAAGAGTTGATAAATGTAGACTAAAAATGAGTAAAATAGTTGAAAAATTAATGTTTAGGTTGCATAAAAAAGAAGACATTCTGGCAAGTTGGGAAATGACTCCAGCTCTCTCAAAGCTGACGCTGTTGTAAGCGTAAATAACTTACGTTATCCAATTTTTTCAGCAATAATGACTTGTATTTGAATAATAGGTCCTAAAGTTTATAATAAATTAGTTGAGTAAATTGTCAATCACATTATTCAAAATACCTGTTCATACCCATTATTCTACCAATTCTGGATGAATAAAACAAAGCTGAATTAGTAGTAGAAGTTGAATCTTCAATGAAAGGTATATTACAAAATATAATTGAAGATTGGCCAAAAAAATTGAAAGGAATTCTATTTTGACCAATTTATTTCTGCTTGGCTAATCAATAATATGGGCTGCTTTTCTAAACATGCCATAAAAGATTTCTAGCTATTATTGTAGAATTTTCAACATTTTTCCACAATTAAAAAGGGATTACAATAAGTAGGCTACTCCAACAGTACCTACAACTTCATCCAACAAAATAGGAAACAACTTTTCACTTTTTTTAAAAATATGGCCCGTTGAATGATGTTATTCATGATTTATCATACTTTTCAAGCTCTCAACCAACCTATCTAGAGATTACCTGGTAGAGTTTACCAGAGATTGATAATGGTGTAGCAACCGAAACCGGTATCTCGATTTTCAATAAATTGGTAATTCGACAATATCTTGTCTTTTCATTTAATTCTACATTTTCATGTAACAGTCCTGACGATCATGATAGATAGATAGAATAACTTTATTCATGTATAGCAAATACAACTTTTTAATATGAATACGAAAATAAGACTTCTCCGTTACTAGCCATGAAATGGCGAAGTTAGGACTAAGTCCATTATAAAGGAGATCAAAAAACCATTGACGATTCCCCGATCACAGGACCGTGAGGAAGACATCAGAAGTAAGAAGTAAATAAGTTAAGTAAGTCCTAAAAGCAGGTTTGGCAAAACGAAATTTTATTCAATGAACCCATAGGAAAGTTATTCCTCAAGCTTGAACCAATCATACATTAATATTTGTCACATTCAATCACATTTTTGAGATCGTGACGAATGAAACTGAAAAAAGCGAAAAATAAAAAGAGAACGGACTTTATGTACAAGGGTTGAAACAAAGCCAAGAATACTAATTTCCATCATTGTCATTCTATACAATACTCCATTGCAGTGTCTTGGCAGATGTTCAAAAAACAATACACGGAGTTCTTCCAGATCAAGGTGTATAGAATAGAATAGTAGTAGAATACTATAAACCTTGCTTCCAGATTCCTTCCAAATTCATAAAACAACCAACAACGTGAAGACTTTCAACGATGCATTATGAGTTATGAGGCAGAGTTTATCAATCTCCGGATTTTAATTCAGATTGCAATATTCGAACTGTGAAAATTGTATTTGTAATAGAAAAATAATCCTATTAAAAGATAATAATCATATTAAAATAATACGATAATAATCGTATATTTAATAATATATTTAATAATATTTAATCGTAATATTTTAATATTAAAATATGATAATAATCATATTAAAAGATCGCTACAAATATTGAGTGATGAGACATGCTGGTAATCCATTAAATGTCTGCAGTTTGGCTTGGAATTTATATTAGGAATAGATCTCAAATTTTAATCATAAATCTAATCCAATTGGAGAGAGTTGGCGGCAGCTATAAAATTAAGGCAGTTTCGTCTGTTCCTTGTATGTTTGTTCAGCTGACTATAGTATATTTGTAAGTCTACTCTCTACTCAGCTGGTCCAGTTCAGATATGCTGTTGGAATTTTTAGTTGGAACAGACGAAACCACCTTATCTTTTACACAAGCTCTACATGTATAATTATTATAAGTGAAAATATTGATGAATGTAGGGCTATTTCAATATAAAGTAAGTTGTAATTTTGACTATTTTATCAGCCTCTCTAATTGACCTCATTGATCAAGTCAAATGGACTCAATAAATCGACCTCGTGTGATGCCGATTCTTCTCTTGAAGATCTCTATAATTTGACATCTTCTCATTTCGCATCATCTGCCTCATACAAACTCATACAAGAAAGTTGAATTTTTTGATCGACAAAGGATACCTTCACAAATAATGATTGAAAATACTATGAATAAAAACCTTCTAATATTAAATGAATGGAATGTAACAGCTTATCAACTTTATTGTTCTATTTATGCAATCATATTGTAACCAAAACACTAAATTCAAATTGAAATTAATTCTACATTATACTTGAAACAATATTCAACGCAAAACAAACTATTGTGTGTGAAAGAATAGGGTTTCACCTTGGAGAGAACTTAAATGCTTATCACGGATTTTATAGCTGAAGTTTAAATATAATTATAACAGTCCAATGCAAAACTAAATATAATTTTCATAGATGGTAAGTCTACATAACTCATTGAACTTTTCAGGTGCATAACTTATAGTCCAAGTTACAGAACACAATGTGGCTGATTTTTCAATAATTGAAATATCTCGCAGATCAATTCAAAGTAAAAAGGGATCTTTTCTATTGACTGTTATTTTCCTTCTTCTCTTACTCCATCACAATTTATTATTCAAATTTCATTCTCATCTAATTCCTCTCCTTCTTCTTCTACTTCCCCTTTCTTCATTCATTCCTTATCAATCCTGGTTCTCCTTTCACTCTATTCTCTCCTACTCCCCACCCATTCACCCTCACTCCTCCTTCTCCAAAGCCGATGCCCCCGAGATAATCTCAATCAACTCCGTCGTAATCAAACGCTGCCGATTGCGGTTGTACTGCAACTGCAACCTTCCAATCATTTCCGACGCGTTTTTCGACGCATTATCCATCGCCGTCATACGCGACGACTGCTCGCTGCACGACGACTCGCACATCGAATAAAACAACAGCGCCGGCCTCGAAAACTCCAAATAATCCACCAACTCCTCCGGATCTTCAATCTCATACTTGTACATATACTCAGAATCCGAGATCGCTTTCGAACTAGCCACCAACATCTCACTAGTCTCATACTTCACGATCGACTCAAACCGATTGTAGGATATCAACCAGGGCAAACCGTTCAACCCCAAACTATTAGCTTCAATCACAATCCGAGACGCATCCAAAAACGTCGGCGGTTTCTGCCCCACCTGCGCTACCGATAATCGAATTTTCTGCGAGAATCTATATCTCAAAATCGATTTCGACTTCTCACCAACGCAAACCAACCGATTCTCCCCGCCCGACTCCAAATATTTGGCGACTTTTTTCGAAATCACATTATGACAGGCGCCGCACAGGCCACGGTCTGACGTCACGGCAAACGCTACAAGTCCTTCATCTGGTTTCGTTTCTTTTTCGACAGGGAATTTGTTGTAGAACACTTTTGATCCCAAACCAAACGCCTTCACGTCTGATAAGAGTTTATCGGCGCGAGCAAATTTTGCAGCAGAAACCATTCGCATTGATTTTGTAATTTTCTGTATGCTGGTAACCGATTTCAGACGTTTCTGAATTGCTCGCAGATTGGATGACATATTGAACTAAGTTATGCAAGTTTCTAATTTTCAAGGTATCTTTCAATTTTAACAATTAAGTAGAAGGTGATAGGTATGTCTAGGAGGCACAGGATAAGGTAGGATGGGTTTCTTCCTGGAAAAGGAAAAATAAAGCCAAGTTAGAAAGTTAAAAGGCAAAGAAGAAGTTAGAAGTTAGGTTAAGTATGATATTTATAAACAACCGACTTTGAGTAATGTAAAAGGAGAATTAATGCTATGTAAATAGTGAAGAACTTCAAGTAAGTTGGAGAAAAGCCGTCTTCTTAGACAAAGTTAAAATCCAAGATAACCAAATAAACTTAAATGTATCTCACAGCCAACTTAGGGCTGTCTAAGAGTTAGCTCAATCATTTATTAGCTTTCTAGGAATGATCGTTTCTCTTGTATTGTCATACAAAAAGTGATAGAAGTACCCTTCTGGATATAGATCAACAAATCTGTCACTACTAGCAACGAAATAACTCATTTCCTCAGGATAACCGAATGATGTGGACTGTTCAAGCTTCATAAAGTTCTAACAAGAGATTATAAGTTAAATGGAAAACCCCCTTAATTTGACCGCAAGTAGCTATTGGTTGTGTGCAGAAGGAACCGAAATATCTAATAAAATCCATCAAAGCGAAAGTTACTAAAACCTAGGTTATAGGCTAAGTAACTTAACATCTTCCGATATGCTTACCAGTTGGTTAAATGAATTGAAACAGATAAAATAAAACGTATACTCTGTGATAAGGTGGTCTAATCACACTATTCTGTGAGAATGAAAAGAGGAATTTGGTTTTTATTGCTTATCAATTATATACAAACAAGGCCACAAAACTAGGACTGACATTCCGATGTAAGCCAACCGAAATTGTATCATTATTTTCAACAATAATACACACAAACAAACATTGAAGACAATGAAAAATTACTCACTCTGTATCCACTATATTTATAAATATCAGTTTCGTCAAAGTATTGAATTATTATTAGAACAATTAATCCAAAAATAAATAATTAACACTACCATGATTACCATGGATACCGTCCATTAAATTCACTAGAGAGCTCTGTTGAGCAAATCCATTTTCACCATTGGAATTTCTCCTCAGCCATCATGATTTTCATCGTTGAAGGGCTCGGCTTGTCTTGAAGTTTATTTGTAAATATTCCAAACAAATTTGAAAAATAGGAAAAATGTAGGATAAATGAGCATTTATGCATAACAAGAAACGATATACTTATCCTATAATTATTATTTTTTCACAATGAATTTTCAAAACCTAAAATCACCAGATTTGCAAAGTTTTAGGTTATGTTCGATTGTTTTGAAGAGAGAAAAGTGTAGGAGTAGGTACTCGGAGTTCTGAACGTAACACTTTTGCTTTTCTTGCTTTAATCAACTTGAGTTTAGTAATCCCATATCAATTTAATAAATATTCATACATTACTTGATACTTGAGGTCGTTGCCAAGGACTGGGGCTTCCAGATTAGCATTGTCATTTAGATAACACCATTTTATAATGCTATGTGTGCTATTGAGGTTCACCAACCCCAAATTCTACTCCTGCAACTATTATTAATTACTTAATATACGGTACAGCAGTAGCTTGGGTGGCTCGTTGGAGGAGTGATAAAGCGCCGGTCTGATAACCAGGTGGACCCTGGTTCGAATCCCAAGCGGAGAACAATTTTTGACCACAGCACAATCACATAGATACGACCACCCCGTCTTTCGGAGGAGACGATAAGCCGTCGGTCCCGACTACCTAAAAAGTAGTCGTCATCTATCATCCATTTCATTACCCACGCACAAGCCTATGAGCTTATGTGGGCTTCACCCTCATAAACAAACAAACAGCTTAGTAAGTAAGTAGACCATGAGCAAAGAATATGTAGATATATACTTTTATTATATAAGAAAGCATATATATAAGAAAGAATATATACTTTATATTCACTGCCATGAGCATGCCAACACTCCTGAACAGAGGTCGGCAGTGATCCCCGCAGCCCAAGAACTTGAGAGGCCCAGTGCTCTTCTGCGGTAGCAGTAGGCTGTTTCATGGCTTTGAAAGAATGCGTGATATGCCATTGTGATAGGCATTTCTGATAGACCTCATGTCTCAGTCTTCTTAGAAGGTATATCACTCTTGAAATCTTCTGGCATACTTGGTGGTTCCATGTCTTTCATAAATCTAGAAACCAAGCAGCTTGACTGGCTCCTTTTCAGCTACAGTCTGTCCAAGCAAAGATAGGATATACCCAGGAAAGGTCTCCACCAATAGCAGGATTACTGGGATTACAGGGCTTCACCAATAGGATTACTGCCCTGAAATTCTTCAACAAGCTTCCTCCTGATGTAAAGCAGTTAGATGAGATGTGCTGAATCTCACTATGAAGCTATGAGATTCATTGACAGATCAGAATCCATCAATTCGTTCTTGTTTTAGAACCAATTAAAACAAGGATTGCAAGAAGCAATAGTATTTAACAGACAATAGTACACAATCTGACATTAGAGCTAGTCAAGAAAATAATATTATTTAGAAATGATTAATGCGAATCATTAAGAAATTTTTTGAGATCACAAGGTAAAACAATGACAGTAAAAAATTAATGGAAGCTTCTATTTTACAATAGTGTTTGAAAAATTTATTAATCTTTTACACATGGAATCAACTTACAATAAATAAAGCTTGAAAAGTGAAAGATAGACATGGAATCCAAGACTTTCAAAAGAATTATTTATAATTACAATTTGTATTAACTATGTTGATCAATTTGCAATTATAATAATTATAGCTATAGAATTATTCGATAAGTAGACAATTTTTATGAAATTTCAGGTATTCAATTTCTGTTCAATGTACTGTAGCCTATATTAATAGGCCTTCATTAGCATTATTATACTATTAGTATTGCATACTTATAGCACAGCTGGCTCAAGAAAGTTGGGTAGTTTCACCTGTCTCTTGTAAGTGATGTAACATATTAACAGCTTATTCTACAGCATTGTCTTATTTTATTTAAACAACATCATCTAGGCGTAAGTTACCTAAATGACATCAGCTGTTAAAACGCACAAGGAGCAGACGAAACCGCCCAACTTTTTGGCTCCAACTATACAGTATAATACTAGTAGCACAGAGGACATCCTCTATGATTAATTAATTGGTTTAATTAATTCTCTTTGATTGATTAAAGTTCTCTGTGCTTGTAGTATTGATTAATATACTGTACTGTATAACAGTGTCTGTGGATAGGCCTTTTCATACAAGATTTGTGTTATTTGCACATTATATGTTAGTAAGTTGGTGCCAAATTTTCAGAAATTTCAAAAAGTCCACTTGAAACTGTCGTTAACAGATTTCGTGTTATAAATAAGATTACACCAGTCCGGAACAGTTGTATTGTTCAGGTATCCTTCTCTAGTAAGGGACCGCACAGATAGCAGGTCCGAGGCACCAATTAGAGATCCTGAAAAATAGAAAAAATATATTATTAACAAGTTTTTCCATTTAAAATAATCACGGATGATGTAGACTTAGTCATATCAATAGTAAGGCTTTATCTGGAAACGATTTCATGGAAATTCATACAGTATTTCTAATTAAAACTTCAAAATAATTCAAATCAAAGTACCCTTTTTTTAAATATTTTTATTTTTCACTAGCTTACATGTTTTGGCGTTCTACAGTTATTTCCAAGTGCAAGTACACGAAGGAGAATTTTTACCATACAAACCAGTTCAGTTGAATACATAAGATAACATAACATGAGCTATCTATGTTAAGTTGGTAAGAGTCCGCATTTTTCCTGTATTATGTAGGAATCAATTATAGAGTTACATGATATAAAACTCTCCCATTTCCATTGATTACAACACAAACAGAATTAATCCTTGTATCAATATCGTTCCAAACTATTATAACCACTATCTATTACATTAATTTGATTGATTTTTATGAAGAGTTAAGTGAATTCAGATCATGCTATAACTAAGGTCTGTCTATTATACATGATGTAACTTACTACAGTCTGACCAAGCAAAGAAGACACTCTGGCAAAATGGAAGAATGACTCAAGCTCGATCAATATTGGTTCAAAAATAATCAATTTAATCTCAAATTGTAGGAAACATTATGATATACATTTCGAGACCAAATTTATAATTTTTTAACCAATATTGACCGAACTAGAGGCATTTTCCCATCTTGCCAGAGGGCCTTCTTTGCTTGGAGAGACTATACCAGTACAGTACATAGGAATTATTGATCTAGCCACGAGACAAACCAGTGACTTCATAGCTCATAAAAATGTACAGTCCGATTCATAAAGTTTCTATGAAAGGACAAATAAATGCTAATTTGAAAAACAAAATACAATACTGGAAACAGGGCAAATGTAATACTGGGAACAGAACAAATGAAACAATATCAAACAAAGAAATACATTTAAAATATTTCCATCTCACCTCCCAATACAACAAATACAATACAATCTCAACAAAATACAATACGGTACTGGAAACAACACAAATGCAATACTGGAAACAGAACAAATAAAACAATATCAAACAAAGAAATACATTTAAAATATTTCCACCTCACCTCCCAGCCATCCCACATAGTTCTCCTTGACTCTTGAGGTGTGAAACTTGAACTTGGTAATTTTGAGACGATTCGAATAGTGGGGCGTGGTCAGCAGATGATTCAACTCTTGGCTGAGCCTGTACTTGAAGCCTGGCGTCATACTGGAACCACCAATCAGGAAAATATTCTCAGCCAATTGTTTTCGCATGTCCACGTTGCACTGCAATACCAAACAAAACAATAATTAGGTTTCAAGTCTTGAATTTATTTGCTGTATAAAAACAAGTGATTTCGATAATCATTCATCAATTCAACAATGGAGACAACGGGTTACTTCAAATTTGTCTCCTATCAGATCCGCAGATCCAATTTGTAAAATACAATACACAACAAGAATAGTAACTTAATAAGATTATTTATTAATTTTACATTGTCAGGAAAAATTAAAAAATGAAGTAATGAAGTCTGAAGAGTAAAGAAATAAAGTATTATAAAAAGTAATGATTAATTATGGCTTAGCATAATTATAGTTATATGATCATTAATAGTAGGAATTATAATATATATTTATTTCGCCAAAAATTACATACAGTAGTTAATTACAAAATATGAATGATACATACAAAATGCATAATAAATTTAAATTAAAATATATCTAAATGATTTGGCACAGCCAGCAAAGAAAACTTGAAATAGAATTCGAAATAAGAAATCGAATTAGAAATAAGAATAGTAAATTAATAAGATTATGAAGAGTAGCAAGAAAAATTCTTACTAATTAGCTATAAGAACGACAGAAATATAGTTATAACGTTAACGAAACTGGCAGTGACTCTTAATAAATTATGCTCAGCTCTTTCAGGGCAGTCTGTAAGCAGAAGGACGGCTGGAAAAACATTGAGAGATAGAGTGAGAAGTGATCGGATCAGGGATGAAATCGCAATGAAAGATAT
This sequence comes from Sogatella furcifera, assembly GCA_017141385.1. NCBI lineage: Eukaryota > Metazoa > Arthropoda > Insecta > Hemiptera > Delphacidae > Sogatella > Sogatella furcifera. The sequence goes on from CM029556.1 coordinate 27,188,459, forward strand.
AAAAGAGGCTATAGATAAGAAACAATTAGGATGGAGAATGAAAGGAAAGTTAAACAATATGCAAATGTGGTAGTTGGCGGTAGGAGGAGAAGAGGACGCCCGAGGTACTCATATGATGAGCACATAAGAAGACTGGGAGAGGAGAGAGGAAAGACCCTAGGACAAATGAGGAGGCTGGCTGAGGATCGGGACGAATGGAGAAAGTGGTCCGAGGCTAACCCGACGCTGCAAGGCATACCGGGGCAGAGATGAAGAAGAAGAAGATACATTTAAGTGGTAACTGGGTTCTTTGGATAGCAGCACTACCACGATGTCAGCTGTTACCTATATTATAGTTCAATATTTTTACGCCTGTGCGCGGTGTGTTTCGGAAAGTACACCTTAAGCGCCCAAGCTTTTGAACCCTTACCTTGACAATAGCATCCAGTATCATGTTGGGCAGAGACAGCTGATCGCTGTCACGCTCAAAGAACACCTCGTGACACGTTTCACGAATGTAGCCGGGTATGGTGACAATCTTACTGCCGCCCACTCTATACGGCACATCGGGAGCTGCCTTCACTTCCTCGCTTCTATCGGCAAACTTCACTGCACGTTCCATAGGTGTTACAAAGCAGACACGCACTGAAAAACAGGAAAATATGATTGGAAAAATGAAAAAATCTTAGCTAGATTAAAATGTATGGAAATAGTCCAATGAAAACTGAAACAGTAGAGCGATCAGCGAAATGCCATCGGTCTATTCTCAACTAACAGGAGTGTGAAATTAAATTAGGTGTGGAATTATGACTATTTTTATCCAGACACTCACTTTCCATGTCAAAGTTACTATGACTACAACCATAGCTTCTTTGAAAGAAGGCCCTGCCCCGATAATATGGCAACGTCGCACCGTAAACACACAGTCTTTTCATATGAAAGCATCAACTACAAATCATGCATGTTGACTTGGTTTTTCTCTTTTTCAGCATAATTTCCATGAGAAACGTTCATAAAACTCTTCGTATAGAGTTCCTTTTGTGGTTTTTGTACTAGGTTGAGATAGAGATTAGCAAGGAAGATTAAGAATACACAATTATTCATTAAAACAGCTTATGATTTGTAGCAAGTCAAATGTGAGAACGCACACAAGAAACCCATTTGTTGGAGCAGCTGATTGAAAAATGATTTCAATACTTTTAAATGGACCCAATTTCCTACTCTACATAGTTTTCAGTTTTAAGGCCTTCTACTAATGGAAGCTATGGTACAACACTAAAGTATACCTGTTTGTATCTATTAGACCTTCTATTATTATACATTCAATCCCATCTTGTTACCGCTATACGATATGATGAAAATGACTGTATCACTTTGAATGTCTTCTCGATTCCCTTTTATTTATTCATATACGGTAGAAGAAGAATAATTACATAGTGGATGATAGTGATTCATTCCTAGACAATAATTTCCTTCCAGAATGGCTCTATTGGGTACATTGAATGATTTTTCTACAGCCTGTAACTCATTGAAAGGAGTTAGAAAAGGAATACTACATAGAGAATGATAGTGATTCATTCCTATACTATTATTTCTATCGACTGAGGCCGCTATTATAGTTTGTTCAAGCAAAGAAGACCCTCTGCCAATATGGGAGAATGACTCAAGCTCGGTCAATATTGGTTCAAAAATTATCAATTTGTTCTACTATTGAGACTACATTTATGATTCTTGAACAAATATTGACCAAGCTGGAGTCATTTTCCCATCTTGCCAGAGGGTCTTCTTCTTGCTTGGGCAGACTATACCCAAGGAGGTAACCTCCTTGTTGATACCAAAAAAATAGGCGCTAACTCTTGTCCTACCTGATTCAACCTACTAACAGCCGATGTTATGCATCTTTTGTCTCTTTTGATTTCAAAAACATCATCTACGCATAGCTAAATGACAACTCTAATTGACAACATCAGCTTTGGAGCAGACGAAACCATCTGAATTTCAGGCTTCAGCTATAGATGGCCAAAACATTTGTATTATAATAAATATTATGAAAACACGAACAACAATCAAATAACAGTCTAACACTGAATGACATTGGAAATATATTATTCCTAGTTTATTGAATTTCAATTTTCCTGAGTTAAAAGTGATTGTGTATAAGTTACCTTTTATATCCTCAATAATCTCTTCTGACAGCTCTTCAATGTCAGCTGGCGATACTGAACCATCTCCGTTCTTATAATGCTCAATTAGACTTTCTCGCAACCGCCTGAAATCAAATTTAGATTCATAAGTTTTATAAAATACTTTTTCCACAGAAACTATCCAGACAAGAGCATGAATGAAATAGAAATATTCTTACTATTGTTATACAAAATCAATTCATCACCTGTGTCTAGATCCTAGGGAGAAAACGACTATTTAAAACTCTACATCACTTGTTTGGATTATTTGCCAGATCAAAATTATTTCGCCTATTTGGAGCAAACAACTCCAAATGAAACAAAACCAAATAAGTGGGAGAAATACTATTTGAGACTTTACTTCAATGTTACCTGTGTCTAGATACTAGTGAGAAAACGACTATTTGAAATTTTACTTCAATGTTAAACTAATTTGAAGCAAACAAAATCAAACTACTGGGAAAAGCCTATTCAAGACTCTTTGAGTAGTTGTGAAATTGATATTGTGGTAGTTATCCATGATAAATGAAAAGACAAGATGTTGCCAAACCACTATTCGAGACTCTACTTCAGTGTTAAAACTCGTTTGGAGCAAAGAAATTCTACCGGAAAAAAACATTTCAAACGTAATCAACTATAGTTTGTTCAAGCGAAGAAGATATGCTGGGAAAATGACTCCAGCTCGGTCAATATTGGTTCAAAACTCATTAATTTGGGAAACTCATTAACTCTCAAATTGTGGGAAACATTCTATTCTACAATTTAAGATTAAAATTATAACTGTTGAAACAATATTGACGAACTGGAGTCATTTTCCCATCTGGCCAGAATGTCTTCTTTGCTTGGACACACTTTACTCACTGTTGTACAGCTTTGCCGGCCCAGGGCTGAGCTTGCCATGCGGATAACACTGGCACCCCACAGTACACAGGGATGAGCAGCGCTTCCTGGTGACCAACGTCTACAACTAGGCCTGTACCCGAGGCGGGAGAACCGAGACTGGTCAGTGCTACCAAATGTACGGGAACAAATAGCACTGATGACACCTGTAATTGAATAAGAGGAGATAAATAATTTAATCATTTTATTCAGTTTGCATCGCAAACTAGATTTCCATTATAGGTGGCTCTCACATTGGTATATTGTGCCATGCATCGAGCCTCATGTTTAGGAATTCATCTCTATCATTAAATATGTTAAATATCTGAGACCATCATGTTATTATAAGGACAGATTTAAAAACATGAGACTCTTGCTAATATGTTTAATTTATGTCAATCATTACTTGCATATGGCAAACGCCAAATAAACATGCCTTTAACGATGAATATTATTATCAACAATATCATTCAAATGAATATTTTATGCGAGAACTTGGGCGGCCAGATCATTTTAAAGTCAGCTTGACATAATGATCATTTAATTTTCACAGAGGATGCTATGCTTATTATTAGATGAGCTGATATTACTGTCAGGTTGACATGTGCTTCACACAGCAGGGATAATGCAACATAGCAAGTAATAAACTAGAAATGGGAGTACTAATGCGTGTTTTCTTATCCAATTGGGAAGGAATATTTTTGAAAATGCCGAAAACGTGATTATTTTTTGTTACAGAAGATGCTATGCTTATTTTAAGAAGTGCTTACATGACTGTCAGGTTGACATCTGCTTCTCACAGCAGAGATAATGCTACAGAGCAAAGAATAAACTGGAAAAAGGAGGACAAATACATGATTTTTTTGGGTAAAAATATTGCTGAAGAAGAGAAATATTAAATAGGAAAAATGTTGAAAATGTCAAAAATGTTATCAATTAATTGTTAAGGAGAACGCTTTATTCATCATTTCATGAGCTTACATGACTCTCAGGTTGACATGTGCTTTTCACAGCAGGCATAATGCTACATGGCAAGGAATGAACTGGAAATAGGAGGCGTATTTTCTCATTCAATTGGGTTGGAAATGTCAAAAAATCATCTCATTCTTGAAAAGGATTCTATGCTCATTAATAGATGAGCTGAGATAATGCTACATTGCAAAGAGTCTAATGTCATATTGAAAAAAAAAAATAGTCAAGTCTTCAAGTATCTCAACTTACTTCAAAGTGGCGAAAAAGTACTTTGGCGAGGACATCTCTGAAGACAGTTGGGCAGAGTAGAGATTCCAATATTAAAACTCTCCTATCCTTCGGGCTGACCAGAATGTGTCTGAAAAGCACAAATTTCATTTTAGTATTTTAAAATTTAGTGATTGAAATATCAATTTAATCAAACCCAGCATAGATATTAATTGGGCTAGACCAAGTTATTGAAATTGTAGAAACATCACTTTCAAGGGATTCACTGAAATGAGAAAGTTGTAAAGATAGGAATAGTCTGGTCGAGCAAAGATGACATTCTGACAAGACAGGAAAATAACTCCAGCTCGGTCAATATTTGTTTGAAAATTATAAATTTGGTCTCAAATAGTAGAGCAGAATTTTTTCTACTATTTAAGACTAAGTTTAACCTTTAGTATAATATGAGCCAATATTGATAATATGAACCAATTTTAGTGTAATATGAACCAATAATGACCGAAATGATGTCATTCTCCCATCTCACCAGAATGTCTCCTCTGCTCGATCAGACTAAGACTTGAGAATAATGAGAGAAAGACTTGAAATATAGGTAGGCCCACCAAACAGCATACCCAAGATAACTCAACTTATATCTATTCTTCTAACTTTTTTATAATCAATTTCATACTATACTGTAGTGGTGAAATTTCCTTTGGGAGAATGGCTGTTGTTAGGAAAGATAATCAGTTGTTTCCCTTCTCTGGAGGTAATTAGAAGTAATTGTTGCATTACACTCTTAACTGATGAATGTTATTCAGAGACTGTCTCTGTCCAAGTCTTTACAGTATCTCTTGAATGGATCTAATTAGAAACTACCACAGTAACAAGATTTGAGTTGAACTTACTTGAAGTGAAGCATATGAATAAATTCAACAAGTAGAGAGTAAAGATCGGTTTCATTTTTGTAGCTGTAGATGGACCGAACTTGACGAGTTTCCGGATCGGCGATTTCTGATGGAATAATGCAACGCGGAGAGTCCTCGCCAGCGAATCCAAATCTGACAATTGAAAATTGAAGGTAAATTTAAATAATTTATAATTGAAATTTGTTATAATTTAAACTCTGTTATATTAAGACCAATTTTATGAAAGTTCACTGAAAGTATTTTAATAGCAAAATAATTAGAAATAAAAGGATACCTACTTTGTGTATTTGATTCCGAGATCTAACACAACTGCATGCTTTTCAGCATAACTTGCTTCATAAAGAGGCATTTTGTGAGTAACTAGTAGCTAGAGACACTTGACAATTAAAAATGTGTAATACGCATGATATAATACAATAATCGGCAATTTAAATAGATGAAATAACATTAATTTTTACAAATAAACCACACAAACATAGCCTCAAAACTCAAATGCAGACGGAGACGGCCAGACTACAGCTGTTTTGTGGTGACAAGTTTTCATTGCCAACATAATTATTGGATTTCTTATTTAACATTGTTCTTTGAAAAAAACAATATAGAGTCTTGTTCATTTAATTCAACTTTCAAATGAAACAATTACATGTTTTTTCCATCTTAGTTTGCTTCTTTCCTCTCTGCTTGACAGATGGCTCAGCAGACGATTCATACTTTTGAGGTTAGGTGATTGTTAGGTTAGAATTTTGCACGTTTTGACGTTTGTCCCATGCAGAAATTCCTCAAGAAATAAAAATTTTCTTTAATGAAAACTTCTAATTCTCTTTAGAGTACAACTTATTACATGCATTCTTTCAATTATCAGCTTAATATTTTATTTTTTCAAGTATAAAATCTAGAATCTGGTGGTAGGCTATTTTGTTTAGATGAGCGAAGCCGCATGTAAGCTAAGTTTGTTTCTCATTGTTGCTTCAAATTTTGTCAACTTTAATAAGTTTTCAAAAGACTTTATATTACCACTTTGCTGATCGAACTTTAGGTAAGGTATAGTTATTAATTAGTGAATGTACGTTCTCGTTCTTTACACTTCCGGTACTTCTTACTTCTACAGGAACTTTGTTAAGTTATTATATTTTTATATCTTTTTTACTCTAAAGAATCATTGTTATAAGTAACTTATTATATATATACTTCATGACAAATAGAATCAATTACTTGCATAAGTTCCTCTCTCCATAATGTTTTATGATTTTATGTGAAGAATCGAAAATTTGACTTCAGGCAGGTATCTAAAGTGCAATTTCATCAATTTAAGTCTAAGGACCAATGCGCACACATTCATTTTCAATTAATCATTTTTTATTCTCACAGATCAATGGACGCCGAACAAAATTCCAAAGCAGACAAACCCCTATCAATACTGGAAAGGTTTCGCCAACTCAGTAAGGACAAGGAAAAAGAAAAGTTGGAATCTGCCAAACCAAAACCGGCACAGACTGTAAGCGCTGTTTACTTGTCCAAAAACGACAAATCGTCCACATCGCAAAAGTTTGGTAAGAACGTTGAATTGTTACTACACAAGCTAATTTAATTGTCAACTAATTTAAAAAAAAAAAAATATATATATATATATATATATATATATATATATATATATTGTAGGTTAACACTCCTCAATATTTTTGGTTTGATATATTCCCTTATAAGTTTTCACATTAACTTACTTTGATTATTCAAATATTGCTGTTTCTATCTAGAATATCCTGGCTTCCATGTAAGTTACGTGAATCATATGATGAAATTTAACTTACCGTATTTCAGATTTAAACTAAACTGGCAGTTATCATATGACTGTTATTAATGTTCAATTCTATAAGGACAGTCGGCGAGCAGTCTGCGGGATCTTAGAGGTTATAGATCAATCTCATCTATCCTTTTTCACTCTCGTTGACCACTTTCAGACTATCCTGACGGAGCTGAGCATCGAAAACAGACCAACCGCCAGTTTTGTTGGTTGGCATCTGTTAAAGATTCTTGAAGTACCACTTTTCACATCAACAAATTTTCTGGGAAGGTGTTTACAAACTCATATCACATTTCACCCTCGTCTTTCGGCTCGTGTGGAAACATGTTTATTCGTTTGTAAACACGACATCCCACACTCGTTGTGTAATATACTATTTCATTTCTGCATTAAATTCTGTATTATTTTAATTAGTTTTCTTTCATCAGGTAACGATTTTAGAGGCTGGGATCATAACAAGCGGGGTAATTCGAACGACAGACATGATCGAAGGAGAGGAGAATGGGGGAGGGGAAGGGGAAGAGGAGGAGGAAGAGACGATAGAGGAGGAGGAAGAGGAAGAGGTGATAGAGGAGAATGGAGAGAAAGAGGATGGAAAAGAAAGGGAGAAAACAATTATAGAGACGAAGAGCACGATGAGAAAAGAAGAGACGAGAGAAGTAGAACGGGAGAATTGGTATCTATTAAAGAGTCTGATGTTGGGATCACGGAATTCGTCAGTCAAAACTTGACTGGATTCACTGGAATACTGAAACAAAGGTGAGTTTTATTTCTAATTTTTTGATATTAAATCAATTATTATATTCATATATGCCTTTATTTGTTGCCAGTGTATTTCCGTGTGCAGGAAGTGGAGATATGTGATAGGGTGCTTCGTGCAAAGCTTGTAAACCTGCCTTTTTCCTATAGTCTGTCCAAACAAAGAAGACATTCTGACAAGATAGGAAAATGATTCCAGCTCGGTCAATATTAGTCCATGAATAATAAATTTGGTCTCAAATTGTAGATCAGAATGCTTTCTACAATTTGAGACCAAATTTTTAATTTTTGAACTGATATTGACTGAGCTGGAGTCATTTCTCCATCTTGACAGAATGTTTTTTTTTTTTTTGCTTGGACAGACTATACCTGAATGAAGAGGCATTCTAGTGCTTTTTTGAGTTCACTTTAACTGCCACCGATATCGATCTTGAGTTTTATATTATAAAGTTTGATCTATGGGCGCAATCTATCCAATCTATCATAAGAATGGTCCAGCATGGATGAAAAAACTAAATTACTGAATCGTTATGATTATTAAATTCATATTAAATTGACAATCGTCAAACAAGCAATAGAAAAACTATAGAGAATGATTATACTATAATATTCAATTTTAAACATGATGTGATATATATATTCAGCTACTCCACACAATAGAAAAAAAAACGATAGCCTATTCGCTGTGTGGGTGGAAAGGATATTTTTGGCGATCAAGGCGCTATTGGCGGATCATTTCGGCGATAAATTGAGTGAATTAACATTGGAGGAGATAGGGCTAAACCTAAAATAATGGCCTGAAGAATTTGTTGTGTTCTGGATTGTAAAAATAAAACATGCAATGGAAATTTCAAGTTCTACACTTTTCCAGTTGCCATACATAAGTTCCATCAATAAAAAGAATGGTTCACTGCATTGAATAAATATTGATAGGTGAAGCTAACCTAATTGGTTTGTTTACGTGCAAAAGAATTTGTCAATCAAGTAGGACCATGGAGTGCTCCATTCTAACCTGTACATGAGGTAATGTACATGAATAGTTTTCATGTTAGTTAATCTAATAAGCTGTTACTATCAACGCAAAAACTCTTATTAATTATGTTTTAATAAGGAATATTCATATCATTCAATTTTTCAAATAAATGTGAGCTTGCGCCAATTTTTCATTTTCATGTAAGATAACTTATCAGCTGTTATCTCAAAGTTTTTGTCGACTCTCAAATACATCTGTTTGCGGTTGTCTGCTCTCAAATACTTGAAAACTAGGATTTTTCCAATATAATGAGCTATAATACTATCAATAACTAACATTCCTATCCTAAATATCATGTTCTGATTACTGAGAAATGCATGAAGCAGCAAATAATACCATTCTAATTATAAATGCGTTTTTCCCATTTAGCGCTATGCTTTGTATGCTAAAACGCGTAGAAAAGTACACACGATAATCCACCAGAGCGCAGCACGGTAGATGCTCATAGCGAATAGAATGGTTAAATAATATTTATCTATGATTTATCTATGCTGCACATTTTTACTACTCAAGAAACTTTAAAATAAGGTAGGCTATGAAATGATAACTCGTCAGAATTAGCATAGCCTGTGAGATGCTCTATTCCCATGAATCTCACAGGCCATGCTGATTCTGACGAGTTAAAGTGCGATATATTTCAAATGCATGCTTGTTGATATTTTGTTTCAGGTTTTCTGATTTCAACGTAAATGAAATAGCCAAAGATGGCACTGTTGTGAAATTGACGTCACTGGAAGTCCCAGAAACTCCGCTAGCAGGTTTGGAAAAATTACATTATCACATTTTGAAATCCTATTTTATAACGTACTGGCCGAACATATTCTCTCATTTTTTTAATTTCTGAAGCATTAGCTTTAATTTGATATAGTTCCACCAACTCGAATTTTGAAGTACGAAGAACTAGTTTAATATGTACAAGCAAAGAAGATGTTTTGGGAAAATGAATTCAGCTCGGCCAATATTGGTTCAAAAATTATCAATTTTGGTCTCAAATTGTAGATCAAAATGTTTTCTACTATCTAATACCAAATTTATGATTTTCAACTAATATTGATTGAGCCGGAGTCATTTTCTCATCTTACCAGAATGTCTTCTCTGCTTGGACAGACTGTAGTGGTAGTGTTAGGAAACAATAAAGCGTTATCATTTAGGAGATTGTAATTAAAAATTCAATCAATTATCCATTGTATAATTTTCCAAGTATACTATAGGCCTAAATAGTATACTGTGGTTGATGATAACTCACAGATAATCAAACTTTCAACTTAAACTCACACAAACTTTAAACTTATACTCACAGATAATGTATAATGTAAACTTGTTTAGTTACAATCTTTCCAAGCTGTGTGCTCACTGTTACATTGTAAGCTACTGTATTGGATGAAATATCTTGAATTATTTATTTGGTTTATTATTTAAACTTTGAAGTGAACTGATATCAAAATTATAAATTGTTTCAAGTGGATTTATTTTTTTGAAGTGGAAATTGTAATATTAGTTTATGATTTAACATAACCTTGTTTTGGTCTGTGTAGTATAAATTGGTAGAGGAGCGGTTAAGGGTAAGTGAGTTGCACTCACTAAAATGTAATTCGAATAAAAGATAATGATGATGATGATTTCTTGGTAAATCATGGTAATTTGGTACATTCTATAATTTTTTTGATATTGTTGCAATTTTCAGACATTCCAGCTGATTTCAAATTGACAGACGATAGTGATTTGCTGAAAGTTTTGAAGAAAGAACAGTGGGAAGAACTCTATTCAATTGTTGAAACGGAAGACACAAAACGTTCAGTAGAAATAGAGGTTAGTAATGGAAAGATCACCCTTTTTCTACTATCTTGCTTCTCTCGACACTTGGAACTATAGCTTTATTAGAATTACTAAATAGAACTGTAGAGCTAACCTGTAGAGCTAAGGAGTAGGCTAAGTGAGCTATAGCTTCAAAGTAGAGCTTTAAAGGCATTGTTTAGCCTTGCTTGAATAATATTTCATCAATATTAAAGTGTGTAATAAGTGTTACTTATAGTATAAAGTTTAAACATAATCTATCATATCTTCTAGCTATTATGGAGCTGATATTGAATATCTTGGAAATACATTGTTATTGAAACAAAATAATTATTCATTCCTTCATAATTATTTTTATTGGTATATTCTGTCCAAGACGTGTTTAATTAGAGCTACAGGGTCTTATTATACCGTTATTTGTGAATTTTCTAATCCAAGTTCAGTTGAATGAAGATAATAGCTCTCTTTATGATGTGCATGAAATTATTACATTAACAAGATACCTCCTGGATACGTTGTTTCTCAAGGGTTCATCTGAACCAGATCAATTAAAGGTTCCCTATTTATTTTCTCAAATTCTTTCAAAATGATCATAGTTTTTGTTTTTCTTTAGGTGGAATCAATCGAGTATTAATATTATTCATGCTTTTATTTAAATCATTCTCCAGTAGTTTTTCTTAATCTTGAGTTTGCTGGTGTGTGTGAAATGCCTTTTGAACATGATTATTGATTATTTCCAAAAACAGACAATCTCAAAGTTTATTTATCTTATTAATACATGATTACATGTATTCAAAATTGTATCACTTAGAAGTGTACAGCTCTTAACTAAAACAAATCTCATTACAAATGTAATAAGTTATGTAATCTTTCTCTATCAGTCCCCTCAATTCATTTCTCAGTCCTCCATACAATTCATGTGTGCAATTTGTCAATATGAAATATTGTGTTGACTGGCCTATACGTCAAATTGTGATGTACCATTGAGGCTAATAAAATATTCCATTCTATTTTCTCTATTGTTTATAATCAATTGTGTGTTATGTGATTTTTGTAAATTGATTGATTGAATTCTTTTTTTAGGTTACAAATATGAATAAGGAGGAAAGAGTGAAAATACACAACGCAATCAAAACTTTGTTTAAAAACAATGTTACAAGTAATACCGTGGACAGGGATGAGAAGAAAATTCTGAGGATTACTTATTTCGCCAATGAAAATCAGCATAGGAGTAAGTTCCTTATTCATTTATTTTTTGTAATAATTTAATAAATTCTCTCAAATTCTCACTGATTTTCTTGTGAAAACCTTGAAACGAGAAATATTTTCACGTCTAGTGGAAGTCGTTTCGACCAGGTGTTGATTGTTATGCCTTGTTTGAAGTTTTTTAGTTACATTTTTATTGTGATAACTGTATTATTCGTGTGTTTTTTTATAATTTACAATATATTTCTTGTGTTTAGTTCGAAGAAACTGGACGGGTGGCGAGTTTCTACACTTTGTACTCTACAAAGAAAACACGGACACTTCTGAGGCTATCAATTTGATTGCTGCTAAGCTCAGGTTGGATTTTATTTCTTGTTCTATTTACCAAATAAGCTGTTTTACTAAACTTCACTTTTCAAGATTATAAATAAATGAGATTTTCTATTTCTACAAAACTTTACTTTCCAATATCACTTTCTAGCATTCCTTACTTCGGTTCAAAACATTATACATGATTCTAATGCTACAATCGAAAACGTAAGTTACAATTATGGTGCTTTGCAAGATCTTACCTTTTAATTTTCCCTTTTGATATCTGTATGATGTTAAATCGTCTCTTGTAAAGGTGACGCCAAAAGGTTAGGAACGCCTCTTGTATGAGATGTAAGATGTAACCCACTAACAGCTGATGTAAAGGATGCATTGTTTGTTATTATTCTAAAAGCATGATTTAGGCAGAGCTCAGTAATAAATGTAATCAACAATATCAGCTTTTGGAGCGCACAAGGAGCAGTTGAAATCGCCTAACTTTTTGGCGTTAGCTACAGGTACAGTCTGTCGAAGCAAAGAAGACCCTCTGGCAAGATGAGAAAATGACGCCAGTTCGGTCAATATTGGTTCAAAAATTATTGATTTGCTCTAAATCGTAGGAAACATTTGAGGTGAAATCAATATTTTTTGAACCAATATTGATCGAGCTGGAGTCATTCTACCATCTTACCAGAGGGTCTTCTTTGCTTGGACGGACTATCCTTGACAATTTAATTTGTTTTTCTTCTGATTGTTCTGAAAATCGTATATAAATAAATTGGAAAAATTGTATGGAAGATGCTTGAAGTATGGCACACAGTTACAGGCAGACTGTAGAAAGGAAAAATCATTTTCAGGTTATAAGAGGTTATGAGAAAACTCACAAATGGAAAGCATGTAAGTCAGTGTGTCTTCCAACACTCAATAACCTATGGAGGATATTTCCTTTCGTCTGTCTGTACCTTGCTTTAGGCCGGTATTACACGATAATAGTTCTATTTTCATAGTTGATCATATGTAAAGAGATAAAAATATGATTTCGTATTTTCATCTCTTCCCATATGATCAGATATGATCATAGAACTATGTAATACCAGCCTTAGATGAATATTATTTTGTTTTAATATACTATTTCAATGAATTCTTTTCCATAGAATCAAACCCAGCCAGCTGATGTACGCCGGGATTAAGGATAAGCGAGCTCGCACCACACAGGCGATGTGCATTAAACGCATGTTTCCGTCCAAGTTGGCCGCCATACAACCGTTTCGCACAATCACCATTGGCAACTATTGCTTTAAGAAGAAAGCGCTGCGGCTGGGCAGCCACTACGGCAACCGGTTTAGGATTGCTATCAGGTGGGTTTACATTAATGTTTACATTCGTTTACTATAATTTTCATTCATAAATTCAATATCATTCATTTATATTCATTAATTAATTTATTCAGTCATTCATTCGTTTAGTGGTTCATTGGAACTACGGTGATCGGTTTAGAATAGCTATTGAACTGGATCTAGAAGACAGACATGATTAAAGAAGAGGTATAAGAGAGAGAGGGGAAGGGTTCGAGGAGGAAGAAATGATAGAGGAGGAGGAAGGGGAAGAGGCGAATTATTTAGAAAAATTATTAGTCATTCATTCCGAATTAAAATATCTGTTCAGTCATTATAGGGCAGCTGAAGCAACGTGGGCAGCGCTCCCTGTGTACAAAAAGTGTACTAGTTGGTTAAAGATAACCTTTTATTATTTTTTATTCTGGTATATCTTTAATCACAAATAAACATTGGAATTTTGGTTTAAATTATTACAATTTTTGGTAACTCTGTCATGTAAACATGGGATGAAGGAAAGAGTTAGTTCACATTAGACAGGTTAGCGAGCGCTGGAGTCGATTATTCAGTCAAGTTCTGCTGCCCTAAATCTAACGTAAAAAGTGTGGCGGCTACATGTGTCTCTTGTATGTGATGTAACCTACTAGCTGCTGATGTGAAGCATCTATTGTCTCTTTTGATTCCAAAAACGTTCGAGAGAATAGATGCTTCAAATCAGTTGTTAGCAGGTTACATCACTTGCAAGAAACATACAAAGCCGCCTAACATATTGGCGTCATGAACTCAGGTGAAGCCTCTATTCATTCATCTTTATTCAGTCATTTCACATTAGAGAACTATAGGCTTACAAGCTCAAAATTAGTTCTCTCGAGTTAATGCAAAAGAAGATTTAATGTTTAGAGAGTGATAGAAAGTAAGTTTGTTTCTATCCATTTGAGATGTTTGTTTTGCAGGAACGTAACAGCTGATGAGAGTACAATAGCTGCCAATTTGGCTTCAGTGCAGGAGAACGGATTCATCAACTATTTCGGTCTGCAGAGATTCGGACAATCTGTGACGTCACCCACTTATCTGGTGGGCAAGGCCATTGTCAATCGCAATTGGAAGGAGGCTGTTGAGGTGGGTTGACAATTGGGCTTCTGAGGGTGATGCCCACGTGTGTGCTCGAGGCATGTGCGTGGGTAATGAGAGGGGTGGTGATGAGAGGTTTCAAAGCAAGAAGCACACAGTAACGGACGGATGGAGGAAATATCCCTACCATGTTATTAAATGTGGAACGCACACAAAAATTTGTATGTTGCAATATTTATCAAATTGTGAGGGAGTTTTCATTGCGACCTTCTGTTGCTGTGTGCGTCTTTCTATAGGAAGTCGGTATAGTCTGTCCAAGCAAAGAAGGTCCTCTGACAAGATGGGAAAATGACTCCAGCTTAGTCAATATTCGTTCAAAAAGTATTCATTTGGTCTCAAACTGTAGATCAGAATGTTTCCTACGATTGAGACCAAATCAATAACTTTTGAACCAACATTGACCGAGCTGGAGTCATTTTATTATCTTGCCAGAGGGTCTTCTTTACATGGACAGACGGTACCGATGGATTCAAGTCTCATTCAAAAGGCGGGGTCGCCGTGTTTTTGATTACGCTGTGGTCGAAGGATTCTTCACTGGTCAAGAATCGAATTCGGATCCTCTGGTTATTATCAAGCAGGAGAGTCAAGAATGACTCCAACGAGTCACCCATATTTATTATTATTATTTATTTATTCTATTACAAACGTGATACAACAATGAGAGGTTTACAGCTATAAGCCAAAACAAACCTCATCAAGAACAAATGAATTACACAAAATTAGATATTAATAAACAATATGATGAAAGCATATGAAATTCAAGTAAAAAAACAAGAAAAATTTATACAGCAATGGAAAAAAATGTCTTAGATAAAACTAAACATACAATTTATAGCTTTATAGAACTTTCTCATTACCAGAGTTCACTATTACTATCAAGATTAAACAAATAATAACATAACCCACATCTATTCAATGAACAACTTGGAACCTATTCTGGTCAACTAAACAGGTTTGGTTCGCACTAGCTGAGAAGACACTCTTGAAATACCCTTAACTTGTAACTGAATGTCTTTTCAGCATTTTCGATGATCACTTATTGATAAATAATTTCTCTTGTTATTCACTGTGACAATTCTCAAGAGATTAGAAATTCTTGTTCAAGTGAGACCAACGCATCATCGCTAAGTGTTATAAGTCTTATTACTCCAACAAGCCACCCAAATATGTTGCATAGTTGCATTAATCCATTTACTTGAAAAGTCTGTCCAAGCAAAGAAGACATTCTGGCAAGATGTTAAAATGACTTCAACTCAGTCAATATTTGTTGGAAAATTCTAAATTTAGTCTTTAATTGTAGGAAAAATTTTGATCTAAAATTTGAGGCCAAATTTATTATTGTTTATCTATTTATTTATTCAGAGATACAAACACACAATCATAATAATTATATGATAGGGAAAGAGAGAACAGGAACAGGCCTCCACTATCTCGAACCCAATTTTGAAGAAAAATTCAGTTCAGAAATTGTTGAACCAATAATGGCTCTCCAGCTGGAGTCATTTTCCCATATTGCCAGAATGTATTCTTTGCCTGGATAGACTATACATTTGTTGATTAAAGATAAATTAATTGAAATTCATCGGTTTTTGCAGGTTATACTGCGTCCGCGTCCCGGCGAACGCAGCTACGCCGATGTAGCCGAGGCACGCGACGTCTGGTGGAACACACGCTGCTCCCAGTCGGCGCTACGAGCGCTGCGATCGCCCACGTCGGGCGGTATAGAGCGCAAGATATGGCAGACGCTCGCCGCTCAACACGAGAACGCCTATCTGAATGCACTGGAATCTCTGCCGAGGGCCACTCTATCGTTGTACTGTCATAGCTTCCAGGGCTTGATTTGGAATAGGGTGGTTTCGAGGAGAATTAAAGAGTTGGGGACCAAGGTGCTGGCGGGGGATTTGGTGGTGGTTGAGGAGGTGGATGGGGAGGAGAGTGGGGGAAATGAGGAGGGGAGTGGGGGAAATAGAGGGAAATTTGGTGGTGAAGTGAAAAAAACTGGTAATGTTTCTGAGGAAGGTGGAAAGATTGTTGAAAGTGGTGTAGAAAATAGTGAAGAATCGGTTGAAAAAGTAGTGAGGAAAGCAACTAGTGATGAAGATGGAAAAATTGTTGATGATGGTGTGGAAGAGAGTGATGAGAAAGTGAGAAAAGTAAGACTTTTAACTGAAGAAGAAGCTAAAGTTACTAGTATTGATAAAATCGTTCACCCGTTGCCTGGCTCACAAATCACGTTACCTGATAATATTGTGGCGGAGTGGTATAGGGAAGCATTGGCTGAGGAAGGAGTGAACATGGACAGTTTCAAAACCGATGGTAGCGGTAATAAAACGTTGACTTCTATGTATGGTACCTATAGGAATATAGTTGTAAAACCGACGGATCTGAGTTGGAAACTGGTGAACTATGAAAATTTGAGTGACGATCTGTTCAAAAGCGAGTTGGACGAGTTGAACGGCGGGGGGGAGATGGAGTACCCCCGGGAGGGGGCCTACAAAGCGTTATTGGTTGAGTTTTCGTTGGGTTCCTCGTCCTATGCTACAATGTTTGTGAGGGAGTTGATGCGTTGCGGAACGTCTTCGACGTTTCATGCGAATCTGACCGCAAAGGAAACGGCGAATAAAGGTAAGGGGGAAGAAGGAAAAGAGGAGAAAGTGGAGGAGGAGGGAGAGTCGAAGGCGAAGAGGGTGAAAGTGGAAGCAGAGGAAGAGGGGATGAGTTGATTTTTGGGGAAGTTTTGTTGTGTTTTACAAAACTTTATTTCTGTATCATAGAATTTCTTGTTCAATGGGAAGACAAGGTAACATAGTCTGGTCGAGCAGAGAAGACATTCCTTCAAAATGGCTAATTGAAGCAAGAGTGTAACAACAGTCTGTCCGAGCAAAGAAGACATTCTGGCAAGATGGAAAAATGACTAAAGCTCGGTTTATATTGGTTCAAAAATGATGAATTTGTTTTAAAATTGTAGAGGAGAATGTTTGCTACAATGTGATACCAAATTTATAACTTTTGAGCCAATATAGACTTAGCTGGAGTCATTTTTCTCATCTTGACAGAATGATTTCTACTCGTATGCTTTGACAGTCTATTCTGTATGTTATAGGGATAAATTTCAAAGCATGAGACTCGATACATGATAACCAATAATTACCTAACTTATGTGAAAGCCGGCTTAGGAAACTTTATTTCTGTATCATAAAAATGGAATTTTTCAATCAATCCAATAATAATAGATTTATGAAATGGAACTTTAATTTATTCATCATCATAGATTATAATATATTTTTATTTTGTTGATTATGAAGTTGCATATTGAAAGCTGATCCATTTTTATTTCCATCCATCCTACTCCAATGTCAGTTGTTGGTAATTTTAAATTAAATTGGATTTTTAATCAAATTAAATTTTATCAGCTACGTTATTTAGTTATTGTTCAAAACGTTATTGATATTTAATGAGGCATGTTCACATTGCCAGAAACTTGAAATTTAAAATATTCAATTGAACAGCTGGCTTTACTCAATAGTCAGCTGTTCAGTTCAAATTAATTCAATCGTATGTATAATTTCATGTAAAACTGTATCGTGTACGAACATCTGAGTTGTGTACGAACTTGTGTAATATTAGTTATTGATAATAAAGTGCTTTATGTTTGTTGTTTTTTATATTGATAAGGAACAGCTGATTGATAAGTTTTTAAATAATTTGAGGAGATTATTTTGTGCTGATAAAAACTATTTTCGATTCAATTTGCAGGTAACAAATTGTTTTTTCCATATTTGGACTGTGTTTTATTTATTGAATAAATAGTTTTGAAGAATTGTAGTGTTCTTATTGTATCCAGATCATTTATTAATTAAACATAACTTTTCTTAGTTGTGTTTTTATAGTTGGAAAGTAAATACAGTAGCCTAATATTGATGTATAGTCGAGTGTGGTGCAAATAAAATCATTCCAAAATTAGAATTTTCATGAATTCAATTTTCGTTGATGACAGATGTAATGTAGAATTCCCCATAAAGTAGTTGAAATGAAATTAATTGAAACTATTTTGTTGATTATAGCATTCCTACTGACTGCAAGAATATTTTCATCCATAAACTAAAGATCATAGTATAGCCAAAAGTGCCGATTTTTTGTATTTCATATTTAGATTAAAATCTAGAAGACTTGAACGGTAGTCTAGTGCAAACAAAGAGATTCCTTCTCTGTAGAACAGTATAGTCGATGAAGAATATTTTAATTGATTTCATTATTGGAATACTACTAAATGACAATATTACTATAACTCTCCGTACTTGCTTTCTAGACAATATCTATATTTACAGTGAGAATTTTAGAGAAGAAATAGTACCATAAAATAATGAAAAGTATTAATACAGCTAGTACACAATGAACTTACAAATACACCTTAATTTTTGACACCAGCTATGACAGTTTTGTCTTGAAACCACTGAAAATAAAGCAGTTTGCCTATGATCAGAGAATAATCATCAACCGTATTGATCGAGCATCATGATCAGAATGATCCTAACAACTATAGTCTGTCCAAGCAAAGAAGACCCTCTGGCAAGATGATAAAATGACTCTGGCTCGGCCAATATTGGTTAAAAAACTATTGGTTTGGTCTCAAATTGTAGATCAGAATGTTTACTATACAATTGAGACCAGATCAATAATTTTTCAACCAAAATTGACCGAGCTGGAGTCATTTTCTCATCTTGACAGAGAGTCTTCTTTGCTTGGACAGACTATACTGTACCGTACCGTAGCCTACTTTAAAACACAGTAAAACCACCTGTAGAGTTCACTTAATTACAGGCTCAATAATATAGGTAGAAGAAGAATAGTTTACTTTACTTTAACACTTAAAAATTCACTCTAGAATTTATTGAGAGTTATAGAAAAACCTTTGAAATTCACTAATAAATAAGATTTGAAAAACAGGCCGAAATAGCAAATTCCAGCAGATTTTCATGTAAGTTTACTTCTAGTACAGAGTTCAATCACCTATTACCTTTGAAATTCACTATAAATGAGCTCTAAAAAATGATAAAAATGAGCTCTAAAAGCTCTAAAATGAGCTTATAAAAATGAGCTCTAAAATACAGGCCGAAATAGCATATTTAAGCCAATTATCCTGTCGGCTATATAAGCTACATTAATGAAGTTTTCAACCACCTGTAGAATTCAGACAAATTCAGGCTAGATGTAGGTGGTGAATGCTGATTTTCCTGTATAAATATATTGAACAATATCCTGAAATTCACCTGCTCTTCCATACAGAAACTGATTGTATCATACAAAATGTTATTTGCTGTAGAGGTTTCCTAAAATTCATATATGAAAAATGCAAGGTCGTAGACTATAGCACGGAGGACTATAGGTTATAATTCGATCTAAGGATTCACGTCCTCTATGTCTATATAGGCTCATGAAATTGAAAGATCTTCAATCATCAATTATTTTGTAACTATTTACTGTGTAATAGTCAAACAGTGATGGATCTACTGTTACGTTTGTGATTTCCACCACAACAAATGTTTTCCCGAGGCTTCCTAACAGCTATTTTCATGCTTTGAAAGTATTGCAACTTGTGTCAGGGATTTGTTGAAACGGAAATGCTGCCAAGTGAGCGAATAATTGTCAACAGAAATTGATGCGCTTTAGAAAAGCTTCCGGCTCCCGGAAGAAGTGGAGAGAAGAAGAATATGGAGAAAGAAGAAGAAGAGAGAATAAAGGAAGGATATTCTAACGAGATCTAGAATTGAGCTGAGCGATGTTTTGAATCCATTTCCCGTACTTTCCAAACTTTCGTTGGAGCCAAATGACTTTTAATTTACTACAATCTATGACTTCCAATCAATAAACTGCTAACTTTAATGGATGGAAGATAGAAAAGTTGAGTTCTAATATTCAACATAGCCTAGAGCTTAGTACCTACCTACTATTAAGCGTATCAAAGTTTCTTGAAGAGTAGGGTAGCCTAGTAGTCTATCACCAAAGAATATGAAGAGAATATACTTTATATTCACTGCTATCACCCTATTACTATGACAAGAGAAATTATTCAAACTTGTGTGACTTTTACAATAATTTATTGTCAAAACATTTAGTCAGTAATTTTGAATTTTCTTTCAAGATAATGAATTCGCGAAGATACGCAAGATGATACATAAGGGAAAAGCACCAGTAGTGGCCACTTGAGAATCAAAATTGAGTTTCACAAAAAAATTTAATAATTCATTTGTGAATTGACATATTCGCCATTTCAAGGAATAGGTCAATCAGGAAGGATCTGGGCTACATTCTTTATGAGTTTTGGATGATATAGCTGATAATATGGTCTTAGAATTCGGCATAAACTATAAAAAATCCCTTAAACATGGCCACTACTGGTGCTTTTACCTTATGTTTCAAATAAAACAATTATTGGACAAAACTAATATCATATTAAAAGTGTTTTAACATTATTGAAATTTATAATTGTTTCCATTTTACAATTCCATATCTATGTTCATCTCTTTTAAATATCCTCATTTAACAATATTGTATGATCTTGTGAATTTTCTTGAAAGCGTTCATACAAATAACAAATACAAAAGAATTCAGAAGACTTCACGCAACCTCTTTGATGAAATTCCACTCTGCCGTTATATGAATGTTATGGCCTGTTGCCTCTTCTCAGCAAAAACCTGAAACTTTTAGTGGTTAATGAGGTGAGAGATACAGTATATAATGCTATCAGATATCAAAATTCCATTTGGAATCAACACCGCTTCGCCAGAATAGTGTTATGTATTTGCTTACTATAGGCTAGAGGGAATGAGATAACAAAAAGAAAACAAGTGATGAGAAGAAGGATGGAGAAGAAGAAGAAGAAGAAGAAGAAGAAGAAGAAGAAGAAGAAGAAGAAGAAGAAGAAGAAGAAGAAGAAGAAGAATCTTGACATAACTGGTAGAAAAGATTACCTCTGAAATCCATTGCATAAGACTACAACAATAAAAGATTAATTACTTGGTTGAAAAGATACGTATTATCACATATTAAAAGTAGATTGTTCGAGGTATAATTTTTCATTGATGTGAGAATAATGATCAAATGTCACTATTATACAATAATATTGTGATATTGATTTCTCTCGCTTGGAAAAATGAACTAGATGTGTGGTTGGTGGTATCTATTTCACTAGGAAATTTTTAAGTTACATAAAATATGATCGATTTTCAAAATATTTCATCAGTTTTATGGGTCAATGGAGTTTGTTTACCTAGAGGTTTATACAATAATACATCGAATCAAAGACAATCTACAGATTAAAATACAATAATAAATAAAAAATACTGATTACAATATAGTACTTAGTCAATGATAGAATTTAAAATAAAATCTTCAAAGCAGAGATTTTATGTTTTGATAAAGCCAAATTAATATAAGTGCAACAAGTAGATCTTTCATTGGAAATGTCTTTTATTTCCCATTTTGGAGAACATTTGTGTTTACATTATATCCTTGTAATAATAAACACTCAAACGAAGTTTTTTCTCACAAGAAAATGCACAGAATTACTTGGATAATGATAAAATGATAACGTTAAACATGCATGTAATGATTATATTGATAATGATAATGTATCATTAATACTAATTATATCATTGATAATGATTATTGTCATTTGTCATTGATTGGATCCGTAACAATAAATTATAAATCTATTACACATCTTCGATAGCTGACGTCAAAACGTTAGGCTGTTTCATCTGCTCATTTTGCGGTTCAACAGTTGATGTTTTCAATATTAGAGTTCTCATTTAGATATCATGTCTAGAAAATTTTTTTGAAATCAGAAGAGACAATATATACGCTTTACATCAGCTGTTAGTAGGCTTCATCACGTACAAGAGACACATGTTTTTGAAATCAGAAGAGACAATATATACGCTTTACATCAGCTGTTAGTAGGTTACATCACGTACAAGAGACACTTGTTTTTGAAATCAGAAGAGACAATATATACGCTTTACATCAGCTGTTAGTAGGTTACATCACGTACAAGAGTCACTTGTTTTTGAAATCAGAAGAGACAATATATACGCTTTACATCAGCTGTTAGTAGGTTACATCACGTACAAGAGACACTTGTTTTTGAAATCAGAAGAGACAATATATACGCTTTACATCAGCTGTTAGTAGGCTACATCACGTACAAGAGACACTTGTTTTTGAAATCAGAAGAGACAATATATACGCTTTACATCAGCTGTTAGTAGGCTTCATCACGTACAAGAGACAGACGAAACCGCCCAACTTTTTGGCGTTAGCTATAGCTGGTTTGCCCTAGGCTTGATTCTGCTCCAGTGGACCTCGCACAGACTGTCCTGAGGCTGCATTTATCATTTATTCAATCAATCAAAAAATACAAAGGTTAGTACAACAGACAAGATGCCCAAAACTGTTCCTAATCCAATTTATAATAAAGTCCATAATATAATAAGCATTTAGCATTAATAACAGACTTTATTTAGTCAAAACACTCCACTATACAGGAAGAATATTGAAGAAATTGAAGACTAAACAAAATGAAACCAACAATTTTTGAAAATAATGACCTATCTGTAATACCTAACACAGATACCCAGTTCTCAAAGGCCAACATAGGAAGAATAAGCATCACTAAGTAGGTGAAGTGCTATATGGGTGTGTGGGTGTAGGTGGAAGGAAGATGGAGGAGAAAGAAGAGAGAGAAAAACGAAAAAGGAATGGAAATATCAGATTATTATAGCAGATGAGTAAGGAAGTATAATGCAATGCTCTCAGACATGCGACGATGTATTGGTGCTAAGTTGTTGAGAAATGGGAAGGAGAATGAGGTGGAGAAGAAAGAGAAGTAGAAGAAGAAGAAGAGGGAGGAAGGAAAGAGGACAAAGTGGGAGGCGAAAGAAGAAAGTTGGCCATGACCAAGAAAGGTCGTGCTGTGTTGTAAAGTAGGAGGAACTTGAAACAGCTGAGGCCCAACTTAACGGGATAATGCTGGCATATTATTTCTCATATATAGTGCTACAACGGACAAAAGTATGTATATACTTGAAAATAAACACAACATAGTCTCTATTTTACTGATAGTATATTGCTACAATATATGTCACTATGCAAAGTAGTCTTCGGAATAAAAATTATACATAGTGTATCTATCTTAGAACTTTATTTCTGTAGAAAGCAACAATCAATCAAATAGATAAAAACTTGTGCAGATAAATACAAGATAATGAGAAATCTATCTACTGTAATGTAACATAGTGATGTATTTGGTGCTACTAACTGAAACTGACCTATTAATGATGCTACATACTATGATAGGCTACAACTACACAGTACAAAGGAAATCCAGTAGTTGAGTTTCAGAGTTTGGTATAGCTGATGCCACGGAGTTAGGCGGTTGGCTGATGACTGTTATCAATTCTCAGCTCTGTCAGGACAGTCGGCGAGTTGTCTGCGAGAGTAGCCTACATCGGAACGAGAGCGTTCCCAGCCATTCGAATTCGCTTTCGAAGACAGCTTGAGATTTTCCTAACAGAGCTACTTACATTCTACCGAATCCATAAATAATCCTTGAACTCTTTGAATGCATCTTTTTAGCTACGCGTATATAAAATCTTATTTTTCCGAGAAGATTTTTCCGTGATTTAATACATTACAAGCAAATTCTAAAAGAGAGAAAAGAATGAAATTATTCTGAAATGTAATAGCTGATAATCCCAAATTAGTTCTAAACCAATGTAGAATCCTTTTATTCTTATCCTGAGTCCTTTTTTGTGTTTTCTTCATCCTTCTTGAAGCTCTGATTTCCTTCTTCCTAGTCCTCTTTCTCTCCTCCTTATTTTTCTTCTTCTTCTTCTTCTTCTTCTTCTTCTTCTTCTTCTTCTCCTCTTCTTCCTCCTTTTTCTTCTTTCTTTCTCCTTCTTCTTCTCCTTCTTCTTCTTCTTCTTCTTCTTCTTCTTCTTCTTCTTCTTCTTCTTCTTCTTTCTCCACGTCTACTTCTTCTTGTTTTCCTTCTCCTTCTTCTGCTTCTCTGCGTGAATCTTACTCCTCTCCCTCTCTCTTCTCTCTTGTATCATCCGGTTCCCCTCTTTCCCACTCACCTCTCTTCTCCTCCTCTTCCCTCTTCCTCCTTCTCCTCCTCCTTCTCATCCTCCTTCTCATCTTCCTCCTCCTCCTCCTCCTCCTCTCCCTATTCCTCCTTCTCCTCCTCTCCCTATTCCTCCTCATCCTCTCCTCACTGAGCACCTGTTAAGATTCTCTTTCGTCTGTCAATAGAGTCCAGTCAAGTCAGTGCTTTGCCGGCTTTCTACCAGCACGCACACAGCAAAGTGGAGCTCAACTTTTTCGCCGCTCAAAAAACGCGCCTGAACAACTTGCGTACCGCGAAATTCACTGTATAAAATTTTCAAAACAATTGAAATTTGCTTGAAATAATGTATTCACTCTCCGATATTACTTAGAAACGATCATACAGTTCTGATACATCTTGGTGCGAAGTTACGTTGAAGAATTTTCTGTTTTTGTGAATAGTTTCCTTGTACTGTAGTCTGAAAAAGTTCGGTTTAATTCTACTCAGGGGAGAACAGTGAAGAAATTGAAAGTTTTATCAAAAGATTTTCCAATATTTTGTACAGGAAAGTTTACGTTGTACTGTTGAAGTCTGCGTGGATAATAACATTCTACAAAATTGATTATTTTCATAGCTTGTAAGTGCTTTACTCTGAATAGTGAAACGTTTCTATAAGCACATACCATCAATAACAATTAACAAAAACTTTGTGGTCATTTTGATGTTGAAGATTTTTATCCTTGTAGTGTTGTAAGAAGTGTAAAAGCTAAAGTATTGTGAACAGTCCAACCAGTTGAACCAACTATTAATATCAAAATGAAGTTCCACGTTATCTTATTCTTGGTAAGTGGATGTTTTATTCATATTTTTATTCCTGGAATATTTGATTTAGGTCTAAGTCTCTAGTGGAGTATTTTTGTCCGTTTTTAATTTTTTCAATTTAACCCAACTCTTTTAAAGCTCATGCATATTATTCTGAACTTCTAATTCAGAAAAACTACTATTCGAATTTTAATAAGACCTGATTTTAAAGAGTAAAGCCTCTTTGAAAGAGTACTAACAAAATAACGTGAAGGTATATTGGCTTCAATCACTCGGTATATTTGAGAAATACAATATTACATCAGACTTCTCATTCTCAAAAACTCAATGAAATATTTATCTTGGTATAGGGCTCTATAAACGGTAGATTGCTTAGCATCAAATTGCACAATATAAATTTTTATAAAACTGAAATTAAAAATACAAATTTGCCAGATACAGGAAGATGAATCAAGGTTAAAATTTTGACCTATCTTGGTGTAATAAATTGTTAAGAATGTCTTTCAATTGATAGTTCATGATAGTTTGTCACATTGAATTTATCCTACAATGTGGGATTTAGATTTATCTAGAGAACAATTCGAGAGTATCCTATTAGCGAGAGGTCTATCTTCATTTCTATTGGTGAATTCAAGTTTCGAGAATCAGTCTACAGTTAAACTAAGTCAAACAGCTTCGACCAATAACGTGCAAGTATATTCCAAATGGTCGAAACAAGACCACGCCCACAACGAGCTCTCATTGGCTGATGGGAGAATGCCACTGAAATGGCTTCTACCAACAAAATGGAGCCGTTTTCACTGGATTCTGATGCTGAAACACGATTTCCCAATTTTCTAATTTTGTTGCAAGCTGCGATCCAATGTCAATATTTCGTGGGATTTTCAGCTTCTGTTGTAATTATTCGGATTATATTGTTCCTTTGCTTCCTTTCGGGTTCTATTGAATTTTATTATTCAATCCATCTACCAATAAAATACGGAGTAATGTTCAAAACCAATGATTTATTTATTGTAAATGAAATCCTTGATACTCTAATCTGACTGAAATAAAATTTCATTTGTGTCAAAATTTTGACTCATTTTGAAACAAAACTAATAATTACATCAATTATTGGATAATCATTAAAACTATTACATAATAATTTGATTGATTTCGAAAAGAAATGTTTCATTATTAGTATTTATGCCTACTCTTCACAGTATTTACGAGCTCATAAATTTACAAGTTCAAACATTAGCCTAATATTGTTTGTGATTATTACGAGCTATTTATTACCCAAGTACCTATGCAAGCTCTTTAATATACAGTATTATCCAATTATTATGGCCAATTTACAAATTTGAAAACTCAGTTGATACTGTAACTTCATAATTAGTTACTGTATAAGATTCCAAGGATTGTTGGTGGAATCTTCACACACAATTGCATTTTTTTTTTCTTAAAAATAAGGCCTCATTCAACCACAACAGTTCTAAGTCATAAATGAAATGAAGACGTGAAAATATGATATTTTCATCTCATTTCATATGACATGAAGCTATTATAGTTGCAGTTGAATTCTGGCCGAAGCTTACGAAACAATAAACTACATAAATATACACTATTCAATATTCACGATAACTTGATACAAAATTAACAAACTTATTGTGAGGGTGTGCATGTAAGTATGGGGTGGCTACCTTAGCCTTGAGAACCATAACAAATAAACGATATAGCATCGAAAAGACACGTCATAGCATTGGCAATACGCATGAGTGTGTCGCAGTGTCGGTAATTGTTTTGTCGGGACTGTGTCGTATTGTTGCTATGATATCGTAGCCACACTGAATTTTTTTCTCAGTCTCAACTCTCAAGTCATTGTGATTGATGTTTAATCTACTAATAAGTGTTCATATTATAATATTGTTGAGGTTATCAATACTTCTTGTAACTGCAGTAGCCTACTAAACACTAATGAATAATGTAGGCCTATAGTCTGTCCAAGCAAAGAAGACCCTCTGGCAAGATGGGAAAATGACTCTAGCTCGGTCGATATTGGTTAAAAAATTATCAATTTTTCTCGAATTGTAGAAAACAATTTGATCTACCATTAAGACCACATTTATAATTCTTGAACAAATATTGATCAAGCTGGAATCATTCTCCCATCTCGCCAGAGGGTCTTCTTTGCTTGGACAGACTTCTAAAAGTACTAATTCCTTTCACGGCCGTAGGTCAAGCTGTTCCACGAGTATTCGTGCTTCTCCCATACTAAAACTGAACTGAGTACTAAACGTAGGTACTCTTAGAACTCCTCTAATAGTTCTAGTCAGTAACAGAGCCTGGGAAAACTATCACTTTCAATTGTACAAACAGTGAAACGATTTTCTCGGGATGCATTATCAAGGATGGTCAACAATTTGACATGTCGATTTACAGTGAAAGCAGTAAGTAACAGTCACAACTATGAAAAACAGATAATAACACAGCATCACATATAGTAGACACCATTGGAACTGGCGGTTGACGGTTGTCAGTTATTCATTCTCTTCTCCGTCAAGACAGTCAGCGAGCGGTCTACCAGTGAACATTAAGTTAAGAGCAGCAGCGGCTGAACGTTTCTCACTCGCAGAGCGCTTCCAGACTGTCCTGAAAGAGCTGATCATCGAATACAGTCATTCGCTGTCCGCAAGTTTTGTTAGAGTCTGCTATGCTAGATAGAGGAAAAAATCGTGGATTGTGTTTGTTTGAAATGGGTAGAAAGGAGATGTGATTTGGAAAAGGATCAAGGTTACGAGAGAGTGTGAGAGAGAGAGAGTGAAAGAGTGAGAGTGAGAGTGAAAGAGAGAGAGTGAGTGAGAGAGTATGAGAGAGAAATTGAGAGTATGAGAGAGATAGAGAGTGAGAGAGAGGGAGTGAGTGAGAGTAAGAGTGAGAGAGAGAATATGAGAGAGAGATTGAGAGTAAGAGAGAGAGAGAGAGAGAGAGAGAGTGAGAAATGATAGAAGAGACAGAAAAGAGAAAGAGATAGAAATGGATTTGAGAGAGGTCTGGAGAAATGGAAAGGATAAAAAAGAGGAATGAATGTGGAAAATGAAAGGAATGAGAAGGGGAAAGTGTATAAGGACATGGGTAATTGGAAAATGGAAGATGTGATTTTGAAAAGGATAAAGGTTCAGTTTAAGAGAGAAACAAACGGGATTATGTGTTTGGACCGAAAAAGTTGAAGAGGAGAAGAAATAGAAGGAGGCGAAGGAATGGGAGGAAAAGGAGGACGGAAAAGAAGGAAAATGAAGAAACAGAAGAAGGCGGAAGAATAGGAGAAGAAAAGAAGGCAAAGGGAAAGGATAGAGAAAAAGAAAGAAAGTAGAATAGGGATAATGACGGAGAGGAGCTGCTCAAGAAGGTGAAAAAATGGATGGAAAAGGATTAAAAAGGGAAGAGAAGAAACATAAAAAGGTGGAAGGATGTCAGAAGAAGAGAAGGATGAGGATAATGACGAAGAGGACCTGCTCAAGATTGAATTTATATAATAATTATATAAATTATTATAATATTTTGTGAATAATAATTATTCTGTGAATAATTATTTTTATTATTTTGTGAATAATAATTATTATTAATAATTATTTGTGAATAGATAATTGTTAATAATTCATGTATTTCAAAGTGATATCTCCGATTTTATCATTATAATAATTATACTTTGAAATACATGATGACATTATCGCTAATCGCTAATGATGACATTAGAAGAGATAGTTTAAAAAGATATTACCCAAGCCTGAAAAAAGTGATCCGATGTCATGCTCCATTAAATGTTGTTGATTTTTCGTCTATTTTTTATCTTCCTATGTTAAGATGTTCCTATCATTCTTCATGCTTTTTGAGACTTCTATAGTAGATTTCCCTTGAAGAAAAGCCACCATGATGTCTCAATTTCATTCCTTCCAATGTGATTTTCTCTACTATTGATACAAACCAAACGTCACACACTAGGTGACGGAAAACTCTTTGTTGGTTTTCTTTGTATTTAGTTTATCATTTTTGTAATTTTTCTATTGTGGTTGTGCGATTCTGTTATGGGTAAGCATTGAGGAAGAGGTATTGTGATAGCTTGAACGAAAATAAAATTAGAAATTAATTTCATAGGAAGTGAATGAGTGTCGCATTATCAAATATTTAAAAAATAATACATGGGATGGAAAAAGATAATCGGTGATACCAATTGTTGTATCTTTTAGTTTTATTTATTTAATTTATTTATGCAATTTATTTATTTATTATTAATCTATTGGAAAAACACACATCGGTTGAAAGAACAGGCATAGCCCTTGGTATTTCAAAACACAATTTTCATTAAAATATAGTCCAAAATTTGAGGTTTTGGTGATGTTATGATAATAAAGCTATATTCAGTCATATCGGTAAAGATTTTTTAAAAATTATTTACCTATTAGAATATTATGGAAACTCAGTAGAAAAAATCAAGTCTAAGTATTTTGAATTCGTTTAATTTTCATGTTTACTTAATTGTCAAAAATCTCTAACATAATAGTCACCATAAGTTTCCTTTATCTTAGGGCTACTTTCTTACTGTTTTTTATTTTGAATGTTAATCAAAGTCCCCTTTTCAATTATTTTTATTCATGCATAACATGTTTCGACTAATATTGATCTGATCATTTGCTTTTGAAAATGATTATTAATACTCGGAAAACGTTATACATGAATAAATATAATTGAAAAGGGTACTGTGATTAACATTCAAAATCAAAAACTTTGAGCGTTTTAAATCATTATTCTATTAAAGGGACTGCTAGTTACATCGAGTTTGGATTTGGAATGATTTGTTCCTACGGAAAATTCAGATAATCGTGCCTGGTTTTGTTCTATTTATTTCACAAAACACATAATAATATGATGAAAAATTTGAAGTAGTTATTTGATAATAAATGTGCGATTGCAGAATCAATCTTTAACCATAGAAAGCATTGCAAACGTTATAGATTCTCCGCTATAGAATTGTCAATTTTCCTTTACTATTTTCCTGTTTCACTGAATAAATCATTATAGAAGTCAACAAATTCTCCCGTTTAAGATGTCAAATTTTCCCCTCTTCTCAACGCTTAAAATTCTCATCCATCTTCAAATTACTCAGTTTATGCTTTTCAGTTGACTTAATCATTATTGATTATAGGTTTGAAATAGAAATTTGAAATAAAATGATACACAATGATGATGTCAATAAATTGTGATAATTATGTTTTTGGGTTTCTGTTTATTATAATTGTGTATAAATTGGAATAAAGCAATTTGAATTTGATTGTCTATCGATGATAAAAAATGACTCTTGTCAATTTTTTTGGAGATAATTATGAGTATGAGTTACGTTGAAATTAAGAAATAAAAACGCCACCGTCTTCCAAACAACATTCACCCAGTTGAAAAGTCGAAGGTCACTGCCAAGTTTCATCAAAATTTCACTTTCAAACTTGATTGGTCTCCAAAGTTTCACTTTCTTCATATTAAACGCCGATTAAATGACTTTCTTTTGCTCATGATCATGCCAAAAACTTGTTTTGGAGAAAATAACTCATCAAAAAAATGAATAACAACATATAAACGTTACCAAATTTTGTCTTTTAACGTTTCTATTACTATCATTTCATCAATCGTAATCTTCCGTGAAGCTATGTTGTTATCCAATAGCAGTGAGGTATAAGGAGATTATTATGGTAACTTCTATAAGCTTTGGTGATAAAGCACTGGCGGCTCATGCCCACAAAACAGGTGAAGTGCTGTACAGTAAAAGATAGGGGCACTTCACCTGTTTCGTGGGTACGAGCCGCCAGTGTAATTAAGTAATTATCTAAAGATGATAGAACTTGGAGGATGATTATAGAAAAAGAAATTACGACATCCTATCCGTCTCCATGTACTTTTTCGATATTATTTCTTGAAAAGAAGGAAAATAGTCCGATAAATTACCAAATAGTTTGAAATTTCAAATCTAAGAATAATTATATGGTGA